>VWYO01003747.1:0-23010 GCA_013400275.1 Rhadina sibilatrix
TGGTCTAGTTGAGGTGTTAGGGTCAGGTTGGACTTAATCTTGAAAGTCTCTTCCAACCCAGTGATTCTGTGTGAAATTCTGTGTAAATATAAATAGTGCAAGTTAGCTTTATCACTCTTCAATCCTATCAGAACCAATACTGCTGCAGAAAAACAAGACAGTAAGGAAATAAAGACCCTCTCACAGTGTATTACCTCTGAAGGAACTAAAATAACAGAAGCCTTTTTGGTCAAATATTGTCAGCTGAAGTCTTGTTTTAAACTCCCAA
This sequence comes from Rhadina sibilatrix, assembly GCA_013400275.1. Classification (NCBI taxonomy): domain Eukaryota; kingdom Metazoa; phylum Chordata; class Aves; order Passeriformes; family Phylloscopidae; genus Rhadina; species Rhadina sibilatrix. The sequence goes on from VWYO01003747.1 coordinate 269, forward strand.
AGAACCTTCTCACAAAAAAGTATCCTATAAAAAATTTAACAAAATAACTGTGACATACTAACTTCAAGGAAAGACTGGTTATCTTTTCCCATCTTCTGCAAATGCATCATACATTACAAAGAAATACAAAATTTGTATTACTTACTCAAGTGTGACTCATTTTCCAGTAAGGAAGGTAGCCTAAGAAAACTTCAGGTCACAGATGTAAAAGAATTTAAACAAACTAATACGACTTCACAAGTGGTGATTCAGTCTTTTGCTGGCCTGTCCTTCATATTGAAAGGGGCTTGGAAATAGACTAAATACATTCTGGATTCTAAAAAATAAGCCATGTGGCTTCCCTGCAAACACAGTTCAGATACAGCACTGTCTATCTTCCTGTCACAAAATCTTACAAAGGCACTACAAAGTACTGAGTAACGCAGAAATAGCAAAAGACAGCGCAAAAATCACAGACTGATCTTCTGAAGAAATATCACAGCCTTAACATTTCATGTCAAGGTTAACAGTTCATCTTGGTGTTGACAAAGATTTTGTTGTTGTTTGGGTTTGTTCTTCGTTTTGGGGGGGTTGTGGGGGGAGAGGAAGGGCCTGTTGTTGGTGTTTTACAGATTCACAGAATATTCTAAATTGGAAGGGGACCCACAAGAATCACTGAGTCTAACTCTTCGGTAAATGGCTCATAAAGGGATTGAACTGAAATCCCTTTATGTTATTAGCACCATGCTCTAGCCCATTGAGCTAACTGGTGTTGTATGTGTATTTTAAGGACCCCAGTTCATATCACTGCTGCAGAGATTTCTTAGCACTTACTCTCTAGCTCCTCAGAAGTTCCTGTTTTGTGTCTAAAACAAAAAATCAAGACAAGAAGCTACTTATTATTTTAAGACCCCCTCAAAAGTTTATTCTTTCTGGACTCACTTCATTTATTACTGAAACGTTGACTCTTATTGGGAGAAATTTCTTCACCAAAAGGGTTGTCAAGCACTGGAACAAGCTACCCAGGAAGTATTTGAGTCCCCACCCCGGAGGTAATTAAAAGATGAATAGACGTGGCACTTAGGGACACAGTTTAGTATAATGAACTTGGCAATGTCAGGTTTACAGTTGGACTTGATGACCAAGGGCCTATTCCAACCAAAATGATCCTATGATCTCCAGCTGGCCCACAGCAACAACCAAGTATCTTCACATTCTCTCCCATGGTGCCTCTGAGGGTGGAGCTGAGCAAAGTAACTAAACTGATCTTACAGCTTTCTTCCGCCAAGAGATGCACAACCACTTCTCTTGCTTTTTTTCCCTCACCTGTCCCACCCTTATTCTTTACACTATTTCAGCACCCATCTTCAAATTCACAATAAAATTATCCTGCCAAGTATCTCAGGAGAATCCTTTTCTTGTTCTGACTATGCTAGTTCTCTACCGAGTTACTGACTCGAACTGAGGACTCAGTTCTTACAAAACCCTCTCAGAAGTAGCTGCACCACTGAGCCATTCACAGGTAGAGTGGTGGAAGCAAGACATACCTGTTCCACAAGACAATAACTAGAAAAAAAATCACCATTTTTTTAAATCTGGACTTTAAAACCGGCAAGTTTTCCCAGTTATTGTACACAAAGTCATTTCCCTCAAATGTCATCTAAAAATTTGTTGATACATATAAAAATTGCAAGTCAGCCCACTTGTGTCCTGTAGCAACAGCTTAGTTTGCTCATTGTTATTCTCATTTTCTCTCTGTCTGCTTTTTGTTGGGCAGCAAAAACTTTGAAGTAGCAGTAGTTGTCCTGTTTACTTCTGTTACACTAAACAGTTTCTCACACAATTTCCTGCACTAACACCCTGCACTTAAAACTACAACCTTTAGCACAGAGCAAAACTGATGGTTTTTTCTTAACACCCTAGCCTCAAGAACTCCATGATTCTCTTTGCCTAAAAGTAACTCACAGATGCTGTATATTAAAAATCTCCAGTGTTGTGTTGTTTTTAAACTCTCATGACCTTTCAAGGCTTGACTCATTTTTTCACCCCTTCAGGACTGTGACATTGTTTTTCCCCAATGAGAACCATGATGCATTCTGACAGATCCCATTCTCCAGAGAGAAAGAACACAAGGGAAGTCCTGCTACACAAAACAGTTAGTGCTCCATCTAATGCAGGGATGAAACAGGACCAGCAATAGCTATATTAGCACAAGTGAGGACTCCTTTCGCCTGACAGATTTAGCAGCATTGTTTGACCACATTCAGTATGCTAGAAGCATGCCAATTTGCTGTTCTGTTATGCATATGTGAATGGAAAAGAGAAAAAAAAAGAATAGTAGGCTTTAGCACACAAATAATTCAGTAACTCTGAAGTCAGGCATGAGTTAAACTGAGGAGTCTATATTATATGCATCATTTGGTAGGTGCTAAATCAGTACACACTACTGTATACAGTAGCAAATATATATATACACAGTAACTCTGAAGTGAGAGACTGCAGTAGAAGCTGATGTTACACCTACTAGAATCCCAAGGCCAAAAAGAGAAATAAAAGATTAAATACTTTTAAACGCTTCCTTTAAAGAAGGAAGCTGTACTTCACTACAGTCAAGCATCTCACCATTGACTAAGAACACAAGACTTGTTAAACTGTTCTTAGTAGCTCATTAAAGTACATGCTGCCAAAATGAAGGAAGTTGAGTGAAATACATCAACTAGAACCATTAATGCACTGTTCTCCACTTCCACTGAAACAGTGAGTTATCAGTCGTTAAAAGCAGTGAAACATTAGAAATCAATTACTTAGAGATGCCTGTGTAAGACTATACAATAAGTAACCAGCCTCCTAAAACACATTTTAATCAAGACCTCTAATAATGAAATGAGACATCAATGTTAAGTCATATTCTACCATTATCAACTTGTTGCAATAAAAACCAAACCAGGCCAACTGTGTAACCTTCTTGATATTAAAATGTTCTTATTTTACACTTAATTCAAAAGGTGTAAACTGCACAGAAAACGGGAGAATACGAAAAATGACAAAGCTACGTAGAAAAAGCAAACTCTGCAACACAGGTCACTCCTGTATTATTTGTATTAACACATCAACTCTACTTTGCCAGACAGAAAAAATTAGCACATGAACACTTTACATTCAATGTGTGATTTTCAAAAACATAGAAAGACATGTTTAGGCTGAAGGTATGTCTCAATTTGTAATGTAAAAACATAAAAACCTGTTTGCTTGTAGTATCAAGTTAATGTAGTTATGTTGAAAAATGTACTGAATACTAAGCCAGACAGATATCCTCTATGAGCATAGTTAAAATTCTGCAATCACACTTGAAGCCAGTACGTGAAAGTTTTGCCAAATAAGACTTTAAAATTTTGGTTTAAAAAAATCCACACGTATATCAAGTTCTAACAATTGACAGTTGGTACTTCATAGGTACTTCAACGAGTGATTTCAGCAGAATGCACCTAGAGATTTATTCAGTTTGATTCCCACAGCTTTCAGGGGGAACCATACAAAGAGCACTTTATTTTGAATATAAGTAAGTTCCAATAAATCATGTTCATGAAAACAGAAAGCAAACAAAAACTAAGAACTCAGACTGTTTTCACCCTTGTTGCTTAAGAAAGCTATGAATACATGAAACTGGCTCACTAATACGGACAAAAGCACACATCCTCTCTTCCATGGCACTCAGCAAAGAAAGTCACAAAACTATTACACTTTCTACAACACTCAGGTAGAAATTAACTATCACATATCCAAAAATGCCTATGAAATAGAAATCAGTGGAAAAGACAGTATATTCAAGGCAAGATCCAGGAATCATGAGAACTTCAGATAAATAGGAAATCATATATCAGGGATTACTTTGGTGCATGTGTGCTTCTGAAAACAAGTAAGTAAAATTTAAATGCCTACTATGACTGTACAGATTTCTCTTTTGCAGATCTGCATAAAAGCTGTAAATTAAAAGATTTTTTTTTTTTTTTTAATACTCCTAAGTACATATAAAGATGGCAGGAAATAAATAGTCTAGTGTTGCAGTCAGCTTGAAGAGCAGTTTCAAAACGGACTACTGTCCAAAATGTTGTCTTATAATACTATTTCTAACCCAGACACTGAGATAATATCTGTAGAAAAGCCATTCTTACATCCTTGGAATTATGTTAATTATTCCCAATATGTGATCTTGTATGGCAGCTTTGTAAACAGCATTGCTTTACTGCTAAAATGTCTAAAAATGGGTTTCATAGCCGAAATGTTAAGAGCTTTCCCAGAACAGAAAGAGAAAACTGAAGGACCATTCCAAAGGATAACTACAAGGCTGACTTGAAAATTAATTACATATAGTTTTTGATAAATGAACTATTCTTTAAATGCTTTATAGGAATACAAAATCTAGTGTCCTGCATAAGCTTCCTCAAAGACCAATTATGAAAATAGTATTAAATAGTTAAGACTACGTAAGGTACCAAGGCATATTAAAAAACCAATTATTTAAAAAAAATCCCTGTCTATTCATAGAAAGAAGATGTTTAATTTAGTCCTCCATTTAAATTTACAGTTATATCCCCAACTCTAAGGAAGATATGATGTTGATGACAAAAATCATAGCAATCATTCTTGATATGTATTGAGTCTTTGTGGATTACAAATGTATTCCCAGTTCCCCTGCCTCTCACCCCTCAAAAAAATCCCACCATAATGTCATCTCTCTGCACTAGAAGATACACAACTGTAACTACTGCATATTATCATGACTAAAACCAACCTGGAATAATAGTATCTTAAAATTTCTATCATCACCACTTAATAATACACAAATATAAATTATTCTGGAATACAGTTAAATTCAGAAAGAACTTCCTCTAAATTTTTAAAAAAGCTCAGATGTTTAAAAGAAAAAAAGAGCAAGAAAAAAAAAAGACAAAAAACAGAGGGTCAAAATGCTGGAGGCTGGAGAACATTCCATAACTGTGTGACTATGCATTTGTTTGCCCTGTTGTTCTGCTCTCTTCTCTGCAACAATTATCAACTACTGCCAAGGTTGGAGTGACCCAGTACAACTGTTCTTATGGTCAAGAGCCAGTAAAAGCCTTTCCCAGATTTACAAAATTGCTTATGTCAGTACACAATTCACATTAATACTTCCCAGAACATCCACTACGAATTTGAATGATGAATGTAACTTTATTGTCATCGTTTAGAAAATGATCTTCAGTTCTTCCAACCCATTTTCTTCTTTTCTGCCACTACACTTTTTACACTTCCTATTATTTCTACACTTTTAGATGTAGAAATAATAGGAAGGTTGTAATTTCAGTTGTTTTAACAAAACACTGTGCCTTTCTGACATCTTGCAACTAATATTTGGAGAATGGACGAGGCAAATGTGCTTTCAAAACCACTCAAGAGAATTTTGATCACATACTTCTCTGAATATTATCAAACTGAAATATGATCCTATTCCAATATGATAATATTCCTGTTCTCAATTAGCATTCTGATGTTTAAGAACCTGAAAGTATGAATGTTACATGGTTCTTACTAATAAACTCAAAGCTGTCAGGAAGTAGCTGCCGTCCCCAGAAATATCCTGTTACATAGGGTATCATGTCAGAAGTCCATCCAACATTGGCAGAGGTAGGATCACTCAGCTTGCCAATGAAGAGAAGAAGGGCAATTTGCATGACATGGAAACACCAAAGCAGTAATATATTCAAATTCAAACATTAACATGGGGACAGAACTACAAGCTACAAGTAATTCACAAACAGCACCGACTGCAGCAGGAAACGTTTAAACTACAGCAAATGTCATGTGCTCGTTTTCCCATCCTAAAATGGTATAACCAGAAGATTTCAAAACAGTGCTGATTGCTGGTATCTGTGGGCTTCATTGCCTCATACCAAGGAATAGGACATGTCCTTGTGTCACACAGGTAATATAGCCACTTTGCTGTGACCATTCAAGACTTCTACCCTCTCCTGAAAAAGGACAGGAAGTGTCAGTCGTATTTATAGATTTCACAAAATCTAAATACAATTCTCTGAAGACAGAACACACTTAATCTGTTGGTCAATCTCAACTTAGAAAAACTTATCCTGCTGAAGTTACAGGCTAAGCTAAAAGCTGAGCTGCAAATGCCACATTTATAGAAACAGCAAGATTTTTTTCTATTTCATTTTTTGTACTTCGTGAAAAAAACCAGAAGTCTACCCACGACACACATATGGTTTGCATAAAGAAGGAGATGAACACATTCTAAATTCTCTAGATATGAGGTTGCTCAAACTGAATTCTGACTTCACTGATGCTCAGGAGGTAACAAAGGAATAAGATTACTTACAGATTTAATAATTTGTTTTTAAATAAGTAATTTCTAGGCAACAGCTGTTCTTCATAGTCCTCTGTTTTTATGAAGTAATTATTTTTAAATATATGTATTTATTTATAGTCTATGTACACTTCAAGCAGGAAACCTTCTTCTATGCAGCTAAAAAGTCTTCTAGGCAGCTAAAAAAAGCCAAACAAAATCCCTGTGTTGTTCACCACACACCATTACATGAAGAGATTAATGAAACTATTCTGTTACTCTTACAATTATTGCATATTTTTCCATAAATCAAGGCCATATTGTTTTGCTTTAAATACCTTAACTCTATGCATAAGTATCTCCTACCAATCATTCCGCAGTCTCAAATCAACAGAGGTAGTTCATTTCACAATGAACACTTACGCAAACAGGACACTGAGATGTACTTACTTCATTTCAGCCAAACAACTGCTAACTCAGAGGAGCCATTTCAAAGATGGCGAGTACTAGTCATGTTTACCATCTTGCACTCTTTTTCTCTTGGACTTAAATGGTTACTGAAAATATCATTTATAAACTCCATGATGGTTCTCTAATCATTTTTCCAACTGAAACGTTAAAATTTTTCACTTTGCTTCTCAGACAATAAGCACATTTCTAGTAAACAAGCAAATTAATAAATAAATAAACTTTAAACTGCATTTCTGAAACGTTGCAGGAGCAACCACCTAAGCGAATTTTCAGATGTACCCAAACCCACAGCAGTAAATAGCAGCTTAACTAAAATGAGCTTAGAGAAGTCCAGTGAAGAACAAAATCAGTAAATTTAGAAAAAAATCATTTCTCTTAGGAAAATGTTCATAAAGGCTATCACTGAGGTTAATTTTTTAATGAACAACATTGATTCAAAGGCTGTTGCTGTTCAGGTAGAATTTAGGTGAAGAGATTCCCTCATTATATTTATTTACCCAAACTTATGCAGGCCACCACTGACAGCTAGAAAGCTTTCACGTATATGCTAGTAAAATTGAGTCATGTAAGTATTTTTTTGTTGTTGTTGTTCTTTGAAATTGTGTTTTGTGTTTGGTTTGATTTTTCTTTTACTACTTTTTCTCAGTTATGCATCTCTACCAGTGTTCCTCCTTTACATCAGAGGCAAAGATTTGATGAATACACTTTTCACTAATCACGTTTTGAAGTTTCACTTCCAAAACCTTTCATCATCATACCAGATGATAGGCAAATAAAAAAATAATTTCTGCAACATATACAAATATACCAACATTACAGACTCTTGAAGTAGACTAGATACATTTTATTGTGACAGTTAGAAGTGCTCCAGTTAAAAATTTGACACCTATCGGCCAGCACTAGTGTAGCAGTGTTGTGTCACCTATGCTTCTGTATCACAACTACTCACAGAAGCACTGCTTGGTGTGCAAAATCACCTGCACTATTGTATAAGCATCTGTCTGCTTGCATGCAGGTAAAACACTTCCAAAAAAAAGCAAAACTCTTACTTTATCTGATCTTTTGTGTTGTTATCTAAGCCTCAAGACACAGGCTCTTGTCTTAGTTGCAAGAAGGTAGGCAGTATTAAAAGTAGATGACTTGCGATTTATGGTTTTTAAAACAAAATCTCAGAACGAGTTTCTATTAGTATAAAAGTAAAGAAAAACATATCTGATTAATCAGTACATTCCACCAAATAAGCCATCATTTCAACATGAGTTCTTAACTTGTCCTGTAAAGCCCTTGAGCATTGCTCCTTCCTGCAGTGTCTGAGTTTGTACGGATATTAAGAGTAGGAAAACTGCAATTTTAACTATGACTATTTCCCCTCTTCCCACTTTAAAGAGAAATAACTGTACCTCATGTTAAACATCTCTTCTATGTTATTAGAGAAAAACTCCTGAGATTGGTAGGTAACTGGTAAAGTACAGATGAAAGTCATTGCAGCTTGGGCAAGCAATGCATTTCTTTATGAACAGAAGATGGTTGACACAGCTTCCTCATTTACTGTACTTATGATGAGAAGTATCTACAGTGGATAGGTTTTAACACAAAAAAGTGCTGAAACTAAGCATTACTCTAATCTCTAAGTGGGATGCTGGGAAGCAACAAAAAACCCCTGAATAACATTTATGACAAAGACTCATATCAAGAAGGCAGCAGGAGATTTTGACACTTCAGCACTTGGAGAGGAAGGAAGCATGTTGAAGAAAGTTGTGAAAACACAGCATTGCTTAAATTTCTAAGAAGGTGTTTGGATCAGTATCAGTACACCAATCCAAATCACAGAATAATCTCTTGTAATAGAAAGTACAAGATCTTAGAACAGTCATTTTATTCTCTGACCACAGCAGCAAGAACAAAGAACCTGCACATAAAAACAAATTTAGAGGTGCTGTACACAAAAACTTCAAAGACAGATAGATGTGAGTGCAGATCTTCAAAGACATGATAGTACCCAATTCCTAGAGAAATCTTAACGATAGATAAGCAAGCCATATGATTTTAAAGTGGTCTTCTGCTAAAACTTTTTCTTCATTAAAAATATTGTTCCTGTTTTGAAGAAATGGAAAGTGAAAATATTTTAAGTACACACCATCTTAGTAGTTCTGAGAAGTCTTAAGATTATAAAAGCAGTGCTTAGGAAGCAAAGCCAAAGGTACAAAAGTGTTATTATTCTAACTGGGACAATGCACTATACAATTCTACAACAACGGTCAACTAAAGCAGAAGTGGAAGCACAAGTGCAGACAAGAAAGTTAAGTGTAGGACTTAATTCTGAAGTGAATGTCCTCAGCACTAACTCTCTTACTTTTAAAACCTATCAAAAGCTTACAGATTGCCAAAATAGTTAGCAGGCCACCATCACTGATCACTTTCTCTTTGCTCCCCCTATATAACAAAAGACTTCAGCATACAAAAATAATGCAGCGTAACATTTCTTGGTCAGCAAAGTAAGAGGTCTCTCCAACAGTTTTTGCCCCATTGTTGCATACTTTGTGTCTCAGAAGACTGAATAAAAAAATGTTACTAATTACCTTCTTATGACTGTTACAGTTTCTGCTACAGATTTACAAAAAACAGGCATTGCTCTGTGTGACCTGCTCAAGCACACATCTTGCTATAGCTAGCCATGAAAATTATGGTATGTGGCAAAGTGGGGTGAAAAGTTACCACACATTCTGATTATTTGGCTGTTTTAAAAATGCTGTTTCTATGGTGTGGCAGAGCCCCACTTCTCCACATTTTCAAGCCAGGCCACATTTCCCACGAGAACACAAAGAACCACCTAAAGGCTTTCTTCAACAGACTTGCCAGTAGAGTGGAAGAACTGCCTTTGAGCCTTCAAAAAGTAGGCACCAGCTGCCATCTCTGCAGTGATTTTCCCAACTGCCATGCTGCAAGCAATCCAAAAGGGGTTTTTTCTCCTTCCCCCACTACTTAAACTTTTGGTATCAGATGTGTGCTCTGTTCCTCCCTGCTACTTCCACACTGATGAAGGAAGCTGGAAACAGTATGGTCATCAAATCTCATGCTGATTTTGGAAACAAAATTCATCCAGCCTTCTTTAACTATCCCACAAATAACCCTTAAAAATGCCCGACATTTCTGTGGGCTGTAAACTGCAAATAGCATCCTGAGATGTTTGCCCTGCATGCAATGCATTATGATTTACCATGTCGGAACATGGAGTCAAATACTACACGGTTTAAAATTATGCCAGCACAGTAAGAAAAGTAACACCATTTAGACCTCATGAAGTTAAATAGAACTCTTTTATGTTTTATTATTACCTATATTGCGGGAGAAAATGAAGGCAGAAAAGGAAAAAGTATTTTCTCAATTGGTCAATTTTGTGGTATCAGTCTCAGGGAGAAAAAAACCAACCAATTTTCTCAGCTGCTGCTTTGTTCATGTATGTCCTGTGTTAGTCAGAAGACTCAACTTCTAAAAAATACGAAGAATTGGCCTTACAAGGAAAGTTGATAAAACATAGTATAATCCTGTAATGCATGTTTTTGAATAAAAAATGAAAGTACTAATGCTTGGGGATAGGCACATTTCAGTTGCTTAAAGAGTACACTATCAGCAAGTGAAGACTGTTACCATCAAAAAGGAGGAAATGAACACATACAGACACAAACAGCACTCTACTCAGCTACAGTATGCAGTTGGCACCCCTGCACTGGTAAGCAAACAAGGTCTGAAAAGTTCCTATAGCCAGTGCAACCTCTAAGCTACAGGATTCCAAGAAAACAGGGATCCCTTGAAGGAAGATGAGCCTGACTACAGATAATGAACCATGAGACTGCTCTCAACTAGCCAAGTTCCAAACTACTTAGGCCTTCAAGACCCAAGGTCAACAGCCAAAATTCCAACAAAGGAAGAGGTGTTGGTCACCCAGTAGTATAAGTTGATTCGGTTACAGAGGTGAGCAAAGAATCACAGAATGGCTTGGGTTGAGAAGGACCTTTCAAGGTCACGCAGTCCAACCTCCCTGCAAAACCTTACAAGCAAATGAAGTGTGGATTGCGTGTGCCTTTAATAGTGCCCAGAGCTCGGGGAGGTATATACGCCTCTGCGATTCAGCTTTCAATGCTAAAAACAGTCAGAAACAAAGAAAAGGTGCCCACTATTTGTCTTATGGTTATATATATAACCATGGCCAAAGTCAGTAGAAAAATTCCTACCAAACGCAGTAATCTGGTTGCTACCTCTGATTGTCTTTTCTGGCCTTAGAAAGTTATGAGCTTGATTTCAGTAGTCTAATTAAACCAATCTCTCTCATCCCACTGCTAATTCCTTCCAGATGACTGCAGTGGGAGTTGTACTGGTGGTAAGTCTGTCCTCTTTTCCTTTTCTGTTCTATTCTAAGCAGGTAATACAACATAAGGCCAAAACATGAGTGCTCTAAATCCCAATTATTAATTGCAATTTTGTAATCAACAGAATACATGACATATGATCTCAAGTAGACAAAAGCAATGAGTCTACCCTCTATCGGCACCATTTTTTCCTACTATACCAACTTTATACACAAAAACAATGATCCTGGGGACAATTTGTACAGAGTTGATCAGCCTTTCAGCAAAATGGTTTTCTTAAAAAAGATTTANCCACATACTTTATATTATCATCTTTAACCAGGCTAGTAAGCATAAACGAAAGTTCACACATACTTACAAAAGCACACAAAATGCAGCATCCATCATGATACAAAATGGTTTTCAGAAGCATAATGTATCATTTTTGAAAAAGCAAAGCACCAAGGAGCTCCAAAAAGTTAACCTAGTATAGCGACCATGGTAAAAATTTGTAAAAAGCTTGGTGTCTTCTGGGAAAACATGAGCAACCCTTTAACTACAGGACCAGAGAAAAGAGCAAACCAAACACATACAGAGAAATGTAGACCACTCTGCAAGTAGCAAGGCAGTCCTGAAGCCTTATAGCCCAAAAAAGCCAGGAAGATGAAGAACTCAGAGCAGCACAAACTGGAGTACTCCCCCCACATCTATTATTTATTTTGAAATTCTTAATAACAGCACTGGCCTCTTGCATGGAAAGTGTAGTCACTATACAGTCCACAGGTATGAACGAGTAAAGGTCTAACCTATATGCTAAGTCATGCCATTACTAACAAGAACTTATTCAAAATAAGGCAGTGCCAATATAATTTCTTGTGTTTGTAACAAAAAGGCCCCTGTAACTAGAAGCATATGGCTGAGGCTCTGTTTATGGTGATTCTCTACTTTGCCCAAATCCAGTATTTCACATTAATCAACACAAAGTTCAGTTGTACTAGGAAACAAAAAACATTAGAACATTCTCTTAAGCTAATGTAAACGTGAGTTCTGTGGAAAACTATGTGATGTGCACAACACAGTGTATCAAAACATTGTGCTATTAGTACCAAATTGGGATGACAAAATATTTAAAATAATTGCTTACATAACTATTTTAACAGCTGGAAAAACAAATACTCATTGTGTTCACTGTGGAAATCAAGTTATCATCTAGCTTAGTTAATGTCTTGCTGAGACTTTTAAACTTCTTACTTTTGTTTCCTCTTTAAAATGCAGTTAATATCTACCACGAATATACGGTGCTATATGATCCATCAGCTGTAGTTTTTCTAGCAAAAAACCCAAAACCATTGGGTTTTTGACATCTAAATTTAGAGCAGCTTCTTACTCAATTTCCCCAATGATTTTTTCTTTTTTAAATAGAGGACATATTGCCATAGTGCAAAATACCTTTTTTCATTTTTTAAAAATGAAAATGCATATTAAAAACGTTTGCAACTTCCTTAAGAGCCTCTTGTACAATGTGAGACATGTGTAATACTTGTACCTCTAATACTACACATCTCTTGGAATCAGCCAGCAGCTGAAAACACCTCATGGCAAAAATCATTATCACAATGATAGTCACCTATCAAATTCTGATTAGAAGACTTCAAACAGACCATATCGCAAAACTACCACTCCAGCATTTAAATTTTGTGTATTGTTCTTTCACCTCAAAACACTTCAACATGCTATATGCTATGCATATATTCTATGCTATAGAACATAAAAAAATTATTAAACCCATTCATTAAAATTCTAATTCTGCAGACTTCATGAACAGGAAACATTGCTTACAGTAATAACTTTGTCCTGTGCTTAAACTGTTAAGATCTTTGTTCCACATTTTGCTAATGAAAGCTTCACTTGTTTCAATTTTTAAAGACAGCATTTTTCTAAAGCACTTATGTCCATTGGGAGAGAGAATGAGAAGAGTTTGTTTCTTTAAACTGAGGAAAACTCAGCATTTTTCCTGATTATTAAAACATACTTGTAAATATGATATGTATACACAGAGCTAACTTGCAGCCCACGATAAAACTACTTAATAAAATAATTCCAAACATGGCTTACTTAGTGGGAAAAGAGAATTAGAGAAAGTACGATGCTGTGTCAACAATCCCAAGCTGAAAACACTACTTCTACTGCCGGTATTTTTACTTCCTTTCCATTTCACAGGCTACTTTTATCTCACTGATTCTGTCATTTCCCTGCCTACTTCCCCATAAAATGGATCTATAGCCATGGCGTAAAGCCATCCTCGATCTCCTGAAGGAGAACATATACACCAGCACCAACTTCATTCCCTTCCCACAGGAGGATCCTCTGTCCCATGAAATACCACTGCTTCTAGAGCAGTAACATTCCAGTTTGTTTTTTGAATTTTACCCATCTCATTGAGAGATTCTAACCCTCACCCTCTTGCCAAGGCAAGATCACATTTTGTACCTTACACATGTGGGTAGGTTACGAGAACCTGTTCGTCTGAGACCAAACTTAGCGTGTAGCAGGTATCAGCGTGGCTTCCTTCCTCCTGACCGCCCCCCCGACAGACACACACAGGCACATCTGAGAGCAGGGGATTATGTTTGGAGCAATTTAACAAGCAAAGAGGAGATGAGTGGCTGCTGGTATTGGAGCAAGAGGCTCAGGGCAAGCGGGATGGCCATCCTGACACACGAAAAAGGGATGGAGACAGGAAAAGTCGATGCAGCTAAGGTGCTGCTCGGAGGCGCACGACACGGCCGGCCAGAGGGTCAGGCACTGTGAGCAACCCTGTCTGCGAGCAACAGGGGCTTCAAGGGCAGCCCGAGCGGCGGCCCAGCATCCTCAGCACGCACGGCGGGGCGGAGAGAGCCCGGCGGCCCGGAGCGGCCCGGGCACGGCCCCGGCGCGGCCTCACCGCTGCCCCACGATACCCGAGGAGCGGCTCCCACCCGCGGGCGGCTCCGCTCAGCNATGCCAAACAACAGCAAAATTTTGTGAACCATGTTTTATCTCATTTCCATCAGGGCTTGATCTTACCTGGGGATGAAAAGGCTCCTCTCTTTTCAGCATAAACTGTTGAGAGCAATGTTTTGGTAGCAAATTAGGTATTGCACATTATTTTATGATTTTTTTTCTGTTGGTTGGTTGGTTTTGGTTTTGTTTCTGTTTTTGTTGTATGTTTGTTTGATTCTTTGTTTGTTTCGCGGTTTGCCTGCCCGGTTTCTCGGCCTTGTGATGAGGTGGTAATTCACGTGGGTGCGGCGTGACCGTCGGCTTTGTACGCCGGATGTTTTCTGCTTTTTAAAGCGTGAAGTAATTAAAAACAGGAAAAAAGAAGTAGCTTTTCGTTGCTTGTTTGGTTTGTGCGCAGCGGGCATCTCTGTAGGCTCAAATGCCGATCTACTTCTTACTACTTTTACATTCGTGAAACTTACTTGATAAATGCGTATTTTATAAACAAAACAAACCCATACGAAACCCCACAACAACAACAAACAAACCCCAACCAAACAAAAACCAAACAAAACACAAACAAACACCCCCTCCCCACCCATTGTGATAAGGAAGTCCCACCGCAAGAAACCATGCACTGACACACTATCTCCTCTTTAGGGAGAAGTTTAAATTTGCTGATAGCACCCCACATTACGCCCTGATGCTACGGACAGCCACAGACAAGGCAAATCCTTGCACTGTGACATCCCAAATTCTCTAGTCCAAATCAAACAAATAATTATAAACTTGACGTGTGGAAGCAGCCAGCCATATAAAAATACCTTCAGAAGCTTAGATAACTCTTTTCCTGATGTCTAGTCAATAGTTTTCCACTCTGAATTTTCCCTCTTCTCTTGAGGTCTTTCAATTCAGCACTACTTACAAAAATCTGGGGTTTTAGAGGATTCATGAACATTTTCATCTCAAAATTTTTACACTTACTGGTGCACTTCTAAAATATTAATACTGATATAGGAAAGTAAAATAACTATTTGGTAAGACAGAGTGAAAAAACTTTTTAGCATATCAGTTAATGCCAGGCATAGAAGACTCTTGTTATAATATATCAAGTATACTTAATTTAAAATATGATTCTCAAAAACTTCTGCGTCATGATTTTTGCTTGCTAAATATGAAGCTAATGTTTTGGAGGAACCAAAGATTCTGAAAAACAATAAAATCTCATCTGTCCATAATGCAGGAACAGATCAAAATTCCTTGAGCAGTTTCATCAATATGCCTGAGGGCTGTCATTTAGGATTTCATGTCCAGGGAACTCTTGACCTCCTGCAAATGCCAAATTAACTGCTGCCGGTGATAGTAACGCTGTATCCTATTTACAACAAATTCTTTTTCTAATTATTTTCACATAACTTTGACTCACCACTAAACATTGGCCCAGTCTGGATTGGCTTTGAATTTGTATTCTCTGTGTGAAGTGCTTTGGACACTCATGCTAAATGCTACTGCCATTCAACACTTGCTTCTTCAAGAGGTACAAAGTCTGGGAGGCATGAAGTATTTCAAAAGAATCCAAACATTATATTTCAAGAAGGGAGAATAAAAAAGGAATAATGTTTTAATCCCAGATATTGCAGTTTTTTGTTGTTGTTGTTGTTGTTTTTTTCCTGCAGACACCCTTTAGTAATCAAAATATTACATTTATCTTGAGGGGCTTCAGTTTCCCCTTCAGTTTCAGCTTTACTTTTTCACCGTAATTATATTTGGATTCTGCAGGCAAAATTGAGGTTATCTCTGATAATGACACATAAAAGAATGTCATAATGTCAGTTATAAGTGCTAATCCACAAGGCTGTGTTAAAAGAAGTTTGAGGTATAATTAATATTTGTCACAACTGGGAAAAAAAAAAGAGAAAATAGAACATTACATTTTTAATTTTTCATTATGGTGAAATGATAAAGAGTGAGAATGCATTAACCCTAACTACCACTTAGATCCCATCAAAACAAACAAACAAACAAACAAACAAACAAACAAACACTAAACCAATAGCCCCATACATAAGGCTGCAAGGAGAGTCAGCACCTTAAAATGTTGTGGTCATCACTGGCATGAGAAGTTCTCACCCTAGGAGAGTAGAGGCCATTTTTTGATCTGTTTTTGGAGCTTTTCCTATGTTCTAGTCTTCACTCAAATGTGGGGAAGAGTCACAGAAGTTTATTTAAAAATTCATAAAGGTTCCTTACCTGTCAAATTTTTACACACTTTTATCAACAGCTATTGCTCCTGATTATGCAGAAGGGGATGAATATGGAGGGCAAAATAATCTCCTTCTCCCATTTGGAAGGGGAAAATTAATACCAAAGAGAAAATTAACTCTATGCACTTGTCACAGATCACATCAGATCCAGTGTATAGAAACCTCTTCGTTTATTTTTTGTCTTTCAGCATCTAAAACATAATACATAAAACCACTATAAATCCAATCAACAAAAAGATATATTATTGGCCAAATGGGGAATCAGAATGCTTCAATTTAATTCTTCTTTTATAATTTTATGTGAAAGTAGGTAGTTTAGCTCTCTATGTAGTTTAGTAAATCTCCAAGAGGAGACACAGGGACACACTGTGAAAGCCAGCTTTCCTGTAAGCTGCTGGTGTATTTCCTTTCCCAACTGCAAAGCATGACATATGAGACCGTAACAATCCTCTAGTGTCACCTGGAGGTTTGCAGAAGCAGGTTGGTCTTGAAAACAGCGTAAAACGTTTCTACATGTTCAAGGACTGGAAAGGGACTTTTAAAACTCGAGTCACATTCCTCTGCATGCATGCAAAGGACTCAAAAAGCAACTACTTTGTTCCTTCCTTTTCCAATCACAAAATTGTTGGTTTTGACCCTCACCTGTGAGGCAAAACACTGAACAGAGATATGCCATACACTGTAGAAGATAGTACTATGAGAATTATAAATGTTCAAGAATTAAAATCCAAAATAAAGACCAAAAAGGAAAGCTTTTCAGTTGTTTGGAGTCAAATAAAGAAAGCTAGTGGCAGAGCCTTTAATGTCTTGAATAATTTAAATTCCACTGAAATGAATATGGATGTGCAATGTACACCAGCTGCAGCCTGTCCATCATATAAATGTAGAAGAAGAAAAAAGATAAAGTTGAATCAAGCTATGCAGACAAGATGTTAACTTACTGAATTCAACTAAGCTACTGTGATTTGTAGCTGAAGAGCATTTTATCTTATGCAAATGTACTTGTAATACTCTTCCTTAATTTGCAATATCATAAAATTTGCTATAAATAAATGATAAATACTGAATAACAATTAGACAATCAGGAAGAGGAGAAGGTCTAGTGAATGGGATCAAAAGGTTAAAACTATCATCCCTTCTTTGCTTTTTCTATACTGTTAGCAAGAGTTTTTGTAATCACTATTTCTTTAGTCTTATTCTTGACATGAAGCCCATCAAACTGCATAGAACATGATAAAATATGAGCTCTGTTCTCTGCAGCTAAGAAATACTGTCAAAGGAGGTATAAAAAAGAAAGGTATAAGGAAACCATCGGTGAATGAAGTATCTCAGAAGTTTATCAGACATTGGTTTGTCCATATAATATTACAAAAATCATTTGAACTGATTTTTCTTATGTAAAAAAAAAAATAAAAATCTCAGGCTGTAAAATGTCCATCTGAGCAGCAGCTCAGAATCAGGTCAAGAATGACACTGAGGTACTTGAATGAGTCCAGAGAAGAGCAGTGGAGCTGCGGAAGGGTCTGGAGTCCTATGAGGAGTGGCTGAGGGAGCTGGGGTTGTTAGCCTGGAGAAAAGAAGTCTTTTTGAGTCTATATCACTCTCTACAGATGCCTGACAGGGGTTATATCTAGCAAGGTGGGGGTCATTCTCTTCTCCCAAGCAATAGGACAAGAGGAAGGGGCCTCAAGTTTCAGGGAGATTTAGACTGGAAAGATTTCTTCACTGAAAAGCTGGTCAAGCATTGGAACAAGCTGCCCAGACAAGTGGTAGAACCACCATTCCTGGAGGCATTTAAGAGCTGTATAGACATGGTGTTTAAGGACACACTCTAGTGGTGAACTTGGCAGTGCCGGGTTAACAGTTTGACTCAATGATCTTAGTTATCTTTTCCAACCTAAACAATTCTGTGAGTCTAAGAATGAGTCCTGGTAGATTTTTGGTTTAGAGAGGTTCCACTGTTTCAGTCAAATCAAATCCAGCTCATCAGCACATTTTGAACAGCCTGACAAATGTACAGTATCAAATTAAATTACTGGTAGCTCTGAACAACCATTGGTCATTCTGAAGCAACGCACATGTCCTAGAGCAAGCCTGCACAATGCCTGAGCCCTGGGCAACCATGCACTGAAATTCTCAGACCCCCCTGTGCTTCACAGTTGGCATAAGGTGGTACAAGCCTGAATGTCACATCTCCATCCAATACAGAGCAGTGTGTGGGAAGATGCAGCTCTGTGCATGTGTGCCTGTTGTACAACAAAAGGACCTGCTAAGGAGAGAGTGTGTTTCAAGATTGAAAAGGCATCCTCTTCAGAGAATGTGAGGAAGGAAACAAGGGGGAAAATGTAACCCTGTTAGCTGCAGGTCAATCTACATAAATCAAAGCCCTTCAATGTGCCATTCTTTAGATTTGGTTCTGTATCCCCATAATACAGCTACAAGCAGAAATACTTGGGTCCTTCCTCCTGAACATAAATTCATCTGACTCCCGGGAACAGAGTCTTTTTGTTTTTCATGCTACCAGAGGACCTAACGAGAATTCAATGTGGCCAGAGCTGGGTTGAAAACCTAGCAGAATCTGGGATATTTGGAAGGACAGAGGTCTTAAAAGAGAATTGCAATGTGAAAGCAGGGATATTGTGTTTTACAAGTGTCTGCTCCCTTGAGGAATCCATCTGGCTCATGGGGTCACCTGGGGAGGGAAGTGGTGACATGGATATCCTGAAAGTATGTGCTGAGAGTTCTTTGGATAGCCTTGCATTGGTCTTGAGCCAAAACTGTCTGATTTAGGCAATGTGAAAGCAAAGGCTGTCAAGGTCCAGTGCCCAAGGATGTTCCCTGGCAGAGTTTTAAATGACTGGTAAGGAAGCAGCTATGGGCTGCATCTGGTTGTGGGCAAGGTGTGGGTTGCCAAACTGCCCAGCCTGACACAATGCAGAGAGTAAGTCAAGCAAGGAAGACCTTAGTGGTTAAGTACTGGGTTTCAGTGGATGCTGCATATTTTTTTGCTGAACTTTTAATCTATATGTTAGATTTTTTGATTTGACCATTTTGGTCTCATGTTCACCAAACAACTTGGGAAAAAATAAACAGGAAATTTGCAGTTGCTTCTACTGGGCTTGCTTTTTGGGATGCGAATGCTCTTTTGGCTTATATGCTATATTCCTAATATATTTCTTTGCTGGCCTTTTCACATGCAATTAACTAGGTGTATTTTTACATATATTGTTATGGAAAATGAGTTCTATAGGCACTATTTTAAGTATCACTAATGTAGTTGTCAAAAGTAATGTGATTTGCTATAAACAACACCCCAATATCTAACAAATCTTCTAACTCAGTAAATTACTTTTTTTTCCCCTAAAATTGCTCTCATTTTGGAAACCGTCATAATCTAAATTAATTCACAAAGATAATACCCTTAAATGAAGGAAGAAATAAAAGGTAATAATAAAAATCAGAATTGATTGCAGTTTTTTGTAGTGTTAATATTTCTTCAGTACCCCATAATGGAAGAAATCTAAAAAATGAATATACAGTGCATAGCAGAAAATTAAACAAGAGCAGCAGTACATATCACACTAAAGCAATAACAATCAGTGGCAAAATAACAGAATGTCAAGTGCTGCAACAAGTCTTCCTGATTAACTGGGCAGGTTGCTAACTAGATTGTTAATTAGTACAACCTTATACTTAGGCACCTGTTCATGTGAGATTTTTCCCAGCATTCCACACTGTATAATCCTATTGAAGCTGTGAAAAGCAGCAGGTGTTTAGTTTGTGTATGGTTGTCATAATAATGACACCTGAGGAAAAAGCTTTAACAAAACACAGATGCTGTTTCTGTCCAAATAAACTCTGGTAATAGTGCTGAAGCTCTATTATCATCTACTGATACAAAATCTATATGGCAGTAGAAACTATTTTTTGTAACTCATGGTCTTTTCTTAACAACTGAAGAGGTCCATTAATATCTTGTTTGGATGCTGGCTGACAAACACTGCCTAACATTTTAACAGCAATGCTGTTATATATCATGGTATTCATACTGAAACATTTGGATATTGGAGATTCTCAGCAGCCAGTGATTGCCACTAGAACATGCTTCAGTCTCTTATATGGTCAGTAGCAAGTAGCTTACTTGCTACTATGAATATAGAAGCAGAAAAAAGGGATGGGATAGAAAAAAGTTATTTTTTTTTTTTTAAGTTTAAACTGGCAGTTGTAAGATTTAATTATTTATAACATCTCGAGTACTAAAGAAAATCTACCCCAAATACTGAGGGCAGAGGAGGGTATGTTTGACCTGATTTTAAATGCTGTGGGATAAACAGCCTAGAGCTCAAAATACAGGAGTTGTAAGTCTCCTCAGTGCCTGTTGAGTCATTAAACCTCTGCTGGTGTCACCCACAGAGTTAAGAATCTTGCACAAAAAACCGAAAAAGGGCATTTAAACAGAGCAGATTTTAACAATGAAATAAAAATGAAAGTGCCAGGGGTAGGAATGCAGAAGTAGGGGAACAGTTTAAAAGGATAAAAAGAGAAAGGAACAAGGAAGTAGAACAGCAAAGAACAGAATGCAATGGTCAGATGGTCAAGGAAAAGGGGAATAATTATGGGGAACAGGAAGTAATTGAGTAAAAAAAGTACAGAGAACATCTCAGGCAGTGAATGGAGGTAATGACAATAAAATACAGGATTTCTTTGGATCAGTACAAAAGAAACTGGGCTTACCTGTATGAGCTGGAAGGTGTGTGACAACATTGTCCAAAGCAGGAGAACATGGAAGAAGCTGAGACGCAGGAGAAGGGAAAGGAGTTTGGCAGTGTGGCAAAAATGGATGAGAGCTCCGTATTGTGTGTCTGTGTTTTGTGTACATTTTCCACCTGAAGCACACCCACAAGTAAATGAAGCTTCAGGCAGCTTTTCCTGTTAGGAACTTGAAAGTCAGGAATCAGGCCAAAGTAAAAAAAAAAAATTAAAAAGCAGGGAAAAAAGCCAGTGCTAATTTTTCCTTTCTTTGTCTGTCTCATGATGCCTGAGCAGTAGGATTTTGTGATATTACTGAAGTAATGCAAATCGTATAATATTTCTTAAAACCCTTGGTATCCATCCAACTCACATTTCATTCATGTTTGTGTTGACGTTTTGCATACTTATTTTCTGCCTAGTAGTGAATATTTTAAATTCAAGCAATATTTACATGTCTGTGTGTTAAGATAAAAGATACATAGTTTTGCAGATTGTTTTTGTGCCAAGGCCCACAATATAAAAAGCCACCAGCGAGAAACTTTATACATTTATTAACATCTTAATCTTCTCTCTCAAAGTGCTTTCGAAGGAGGCAAATAGAAATAATTTACCAAATTCTATGTATGTTCTGGAATCATCTGTCTAGAATGAAACTCAGAAGGAAAATTGTGAGCTAATTGTATTTTGCTGCACCCAGAGGACTGGGGATACCACACTGCTGCTTAGCACAATGTTGGAACATGTGCTAGGTGGTGTTCTGCAGTACCATGACTAATCAGAGTCACACCAAAATGGTTCCCAAGTGGCTGGGCTTCTGAAAATTGCTTAAGATGACTCTTCATCTGCCTTAGTGCCTTATTTCTTAGCCAGGCTAAACAGTCAGCGTGGAGAGCTTGTAGGGTTATGCTGCTATCCTGGGCGAATTGCTTCTGATAGATAAGTTGGCTCTTTCAGAACTGCTTTAGATGTCTCAGCTGTGGATCTACCTAGATCAAACACACATAAAGGTTTAATTCTGAAATCCTATAATAGACATCACTCAAAACCATACCAACAAACTGCTTTCAACATGGGAGCTGAAAAACAGCAAATTATATAAAGTATAATAATGTGGGCTGCTATACTCTACTATTAGTCCTCACTTTTTGTTAAGCTTCACAATATAGCCTAACCTATTATTTATATTAAATTTGAATCACTATTCCCTATCTACTCACCTTCTTATTACTGTAAACACAGTTCAAATCTGATTTCCTTTTACAACAAGGTAACCCACCTTGTTGATCAAGAGAAGGCAGTTGATATAATCTTTTTGGATTTCAGTAAAGCTTTTGATACTATCAAAAGCTTTGCTGGAATCCAAAAAGATTTCACAGAATCCTTCTGAACAAAATGTCCAGCCCACAGCTGAATAAGCATCCTGTGATGGGTGAGCAGCTGGCTTATGGGTCAGGCACAAAAGGGTTACAGTGACTGGGGTGACATCAGACAGGTGACCTATCAGTAATTGGGTTCCACAGGGCTCCATCCTCAGCCCTGTGCTCTTCAGCATCAGAAATGACTTGGCCTCAGGTCTGGATGGATATTGAACAAGTTCACAGATGATACAAA
>VWYO01003749.1:4023-21299 GCA_013400275.1 Rhadina sibilatrix
ACCCCCCTGTACATTTCTCAGACCCCCCTGTACATGTCTCAGACCCCCCTGTACATGTCTCAGACCCCCCTGTACATTTCTCAGACCCCCCTGTACAGGTCTCTGCTCATCCAGGGATTCCAAAGGAATGCCCCGGACTCCCACAATTTTCTTCGGTCACGTCTCTTGAGAAAACCGAACCTTCAGCCGGTTGCATTCAGATGATAATGAGGTTTGCCTCTTTCTCTGTGCCCTTCTAACGGCGGGTGTGTGTTTTTGCTGTCTCTGCAGAGGTGACGGTGGTTTACCAGAACGGGCTGCCGGTGATTTCCGTCAGCCTGCCGTCGCGCCGCGAGCGCTGCCAGTTCACCCTGAAGCCCATCTCCGACTCGGTCGGGGTCTTCCTGCAGCAGCTGCGAGCGGAGGACAGGGGCATCGATCGGGTTGCAATCTACTCAGCAGGTGTGGCTCTTGTTTGCAAACTGCTCCATTTGCTCGCTCGCTTGCCAGCCGTTTGCGCTTCCGTAAGCCTTTTGCGTTTGAAGTGAAAGCTGGCGGTGGTGGTGAGTTCTTCAGCCTTCCTGAAAGAGCAGAAGGTAGAAGTGCCGTTCCTAGATTTTTGATGTTGTGTAGTCAGGGCTGCCAAGGAAATCGCTCCTGATGGGGATGTTTTCTGGTGAGTTCCCTGCTGTTCAGTAGGAAAGATGCAAGCTGTGGAGCCTACATAGAGGTTCCAATCAATTTATAAGGAATTGGGTGTGGAAGGTGGTAGGTGAGAAGCAGTATCCTGCTTTAGCACTGAAAACTCGGGCGTATTTCGCCTTTCCTTGTCCTGGCATCATCCTTTGGAAAGAATAGAAACCAAACAGCTGGCTTTGGGATGGTGTTACAGCTTAGCCACAGCATGTTTAAGTCCTTTGTTCCTCCTGCTTGATGCATCATCTGTGTTTTCCTTACAGATGGCACACGTGTGGCCTCCTCCACAGGCATAGACCTGCTTCTGCTGGATGACTTCAAACTGATCATTAATGATGTCTCGTACCACGTCAGACCACCAAAGAGGGGTAAAGCAGCCTGCTTCTGCTCAGCATTTGTGTGCATTTCAGTATTCAGTGCCCTGCTTCGTTGCAACATGCTTTATTAGCTTCTTCAGGAGTATGAAGCCCTTGTTTCTAAAGGGAAGCCTTGTGGTTTCTAATCCTGCCCTTGGAGCCCAATTTAGAGATATCCAAGTAAGCAGAATAATCAGTAATGAAAAGCAGATATTTCGTTCTGTCCAAAGCTAGTGCCCCCAGCCCTCAAGAGGAATAAACAAAGAAACAGAACTCCTTTTAATTTCTAAGTTTTTAATTTTTTTTTTTTTAATTACTGCAAAGCAATTTAATTTAACTTGTTCTGAAGGAATGCAATACAAGATGGGAATTAGATTGAAACTTAGATTGCCTGGCTTGGAAGAATAAATTGTTGCTTCCCATGACAGCTAGTATTGTTTCTGTTTAAGTGTGGTACTTTGAATATTGCAGATAAACCTTAAAACCTTGTTAGCTACTAAACAGTGAAATAAAGGGGACTGTGCCCTGAGAAGGTTGTGTTATGAAGAATCAGGTAGGAAGGGAAGGGAAACCAACCTATTCTGAGTCAATAAGAAAATCCATTTCGATAGTATTCTTTGGATATGTGGGATTTTCAAGATGTGGAAACCTGCGAGGAGCTTTTGAGACACTTCAGATCACTGGGGGAGGCAGGAACTCCTCAGTGTTTTTATCTGCCCTCTTTCTTCTGAGCAGCTTCATAGCCTTCATAAAACACCAGGTTCTTGCATGTCTGTGGTTACCTCTGAGGATTTAAACAAAAGGGACTGCTTGGGAAGTGCTGTTCTGTTTGGCTCTTGGCTCACAGATGTTGGGGATTTTATTGTTCTATTATTCTGGAATTGGGAATTCAGTACTGAGTGGGATGATCTTTCTCCCCTAAATGCAGGGTAGACTGACCTCTACTAGAGATTGGTTTTTTTTCCCCCCTCTCATTAAAAGCACCTTAGCAGAAAGGTCTTAAAGGCTGGATATCTAAACCACTGGGTGTCACACACACAAAGAAGTTACTCTGCTCTGTCACCCACTGTGTGCTGATAGGTGAGCTCTGGGTTCATTTGAAAATGGAGATGCCAGAGTGCTGTAGTTTTAAATAAGTACTTCTTGATGGTCATCTCAATAGGAACACATGGATTTTTTCTTTGTAGGAGAACAGGAGCCCTTTAACTAGAATTGAAGTATGTACTTTGTGTGTCTTGGCACAGGCAGTTGTGTCAGTTTTTGCCCTTCAGCTGCTGGTGTTAAAACTTGAGCTGTCCATAGCTTTTTGAGTTGGTAAAATCATATTTGTTAACTTTAGGTACAAGTCCAAGAATGCTACATTTTTTTTTTATTTGCTTAATGACAAAATCTTTTGCTTTCATTTCAAACTTTTTTTTTTTTGTTGTTTTTTTCCATGTGGCCTGTAAGACAATACAAGTAGTCAGAACTCCTTTATGAACTGGTATCCTCCAGGAATCCTTTTTGAGTTGGAATGCAAGGATAATGAGGTGGTTCTGAGTCATGGCCCTGTTCTTGTTTCTAGATACCATGAGGGAGAACTTGGCTCCTTTGCAGGCAGCATAGCAAGGGGTGTCACCCACAGAGCATTGGGAAACACTTCTTGGCACTGGCACTCAAAATGCTGCTGCTGAGGCTGTTGTGGGGTCCCTAACCCACAATGTTCAGTTGCCACCACTAAGAACTCTGGTTGCTGGTGGTCTGTGGTCTGAATTCTGCCTGTGTCTTGACAGCTGGTGGGATGGATCATAGCTACTTTAGTTTGTTTGTCTTCAGTATAAATGTGAATCAAGAAGCAGCTGTTGACATCTGGCCAGCTCAATAGGACATCTCTCTTTTTCCTTATTCTTATCAAATTTTAGGAATATCCGGCCTGGTCTTCCTTCAAGGGACTCACATTGTCTCAGAGTGAGCTCTTTGGAGTTCTCCCAAAGACTTTGTTGTTGAAAAGACAGTTCTGTTTGTTCCTGGTGCAGTCTAACAGTGCTTTCCCAAGGGCCCCTGTGGGCACAGGTGAATAAAGCAGCCTCTGTTTTTCCCTAGAGCTCCTAAGCCATGAAAATGCCACGACGCTGAACGATGTGAAGACGTTGGTTCAACAGTTGTACACAGCCTTGAGCATCGAGGAGCACCAGCTGAACAAGGAGAAGGAGCTGATAGGGAGACTAGAGCAATTGAAGGAGCAACTAGCACCTCTAGAAAAAGTAAGGAGTTTCTCAGTGTGTTGTATTTGTCTTCTAAATGCAGCCTGAATGCATTTTAATTGGGCCCCCGGCATGCTTCAAATAGTTTTAAGATCACTGAACCAAATGTTTACCAAACCACGTCTGCTTCTGGTTTCTGTGGAAATAGTTTGTTTCCTTGCTTTAAGTAATTGGAAATGAGCTTGTTAATAAATAAAGGCTGGGGCTAATGCAACAGAACATCTCTGAACATAGAGAAATAAATACTTTCCTGAGGCATTCAGAGCATGCTCAGAGTAAATATAGGTGACGGCAAGATAGTGATGGAAAAGAAGTTTGGGTTTGCTTGTATAAGCATCATGTGTAATCAGATCATGTTTTGAACCACTTAATGTTGCTATTAATATAAGGGACTATTTTTACATTATTATCATATAACAATATTAGCATAATTACTTCTGAGACTGCAAGGTGTTGTGTTTCTGCCTTCTGCAGGTAAGGATGGAGCTCAGCAGGAAAGCAGAGAAGAGGACAACGTTGGTGTTGTGGGGAGGCCTGGCCTACATGGCCACTCAGTTTGGGATTCTGGCCCGCCTCACCTGGTGGGAATACTCTTGGGACATTATGGAACCAGTCACCTATTTCATCACCTATGGTAGTGCCATGGCAATGTATGCTTATTTCGTAATGACCCGCCAGGTAGGACTTGCTGTGCTGGTATTGACACTTCAGTAGAAGACTTTCTCTGGGCTCTATTCCCTAGAAAAATAGCAAAGTTGTGCCTGGTAGAAGCTGCTTTGTCCTTTCCTTATGCTGTTGGAACCCAGATGCCACTTGTTCAATTTGGGCAAGCTGCTGTGTGTGGGGTGTTCCCTTGGTGGTCCTGACTGGTTGGCATAGCAGAAATGCTTTGCTGTGTTTGGTGACTGACTGCTGTAGCCAAACAGATTCATCTGCTGGCAGATATGGTCAGTCCAGACAGGTATGGCTGTATGAGGTACCTTCTGAGCTTCAAGGGAGCCCACCCCTCTCATGTGCCATGTTGGCCTTTTTTAAAGGGCCCAAGGATCAGGCATCCTGTTGGAAATGCCTGTCACAGATCTAGCCTCCCATCCAGATGAAGAATCTGTCTCTGAATCCTTGTAATTGTGACAGATTTCTCTATGGATTTTCCTGTGCATGAGTTGTCTTACCAGTCCTAATCCCACCTAAATAATGAGGAAGGGAGGGCTCAAAGTGTCTCTGCTGTCACAAGGCCATCAGAACAGGTGCTGCAGGTGTTCCAGTGTGGTGTCCCAAGGGTCTGTCAGCTGCATCATTTCAGGGACAATATTTATAGCTTTTCTCCCTCCCTTTTTTCTCCACAAACTTGTCAGTATGAAATGTTAGTTCTTGTTGTCTTTGCATGGAAGGATTCACACACTGGGGTCTGGAGGAAGGTGATAGTAACTCGCTGCTGGAGTGTAACAAATGAGTAGAGAAGCAAATGTCTGACTTTGCTGTGTCTGGCTGGGATGGAGTTAATGTTCTTCAGAGCAGCTGGTGTGGTGCAGCTTTTGGCATTTGTGACCAAGACAGCCTTGGTAACACAGCAGTGTTTTTGCTGCTGCTGAGCAGTGCTAGTACAGCATCAAGGCCTTCTCTAGTTTTTGTTCTTCCCTGGTCTGCCACCTTCCAAACCCCCTCACTTCCCATCCCTGGGGATAGGCTGGGGGTGGGTGAGGTGTTGTGAGGGAACACACCTGGGACAGCTGCCCAAACTGATGCTCCACACCACATCATGCCACGTGTTGGAATAAACTGGGAGGAGGTTTCTCCAAAGCAGCTGTTGCTCTGTCTGGCTGAGCATTGCTCTGCTGGCAGGAGCTGGTGAGTGATTGCTTTTGCATCACTCTCGTGGTGCTGTGGGTTTCTTTCCTCAGTTATTAAACTGTCTTTAACTTTACAATTCATTTTTTCTTGTGGCTTTTTCGTTTTTGTTTGTTTGTACCTTTGGATTCTCTTCTCTCTCCCATCCAGCTGTGCAGCAGTCAGTGACTGGGTGGGGGTTTAGCTGCTGGCAGGAGTTGCCCACCACTGTGTGAGCTTGGACCAGGCTTGTGCTTTCTGTCAGAGGTTGAGCATTGTCCCAAACACACCTGAGACATAACTGTGCTGTGGCATCCTGTGCTGCCTCCCTGCTGGAGCTTTATTCCTGTCTTCTCTCCTTTTTTTTCTCTTTAGGAATATGTTTATCCAGATGCCAGAGACAGACAGTACTTACTATTTTTCCATAAAGGAGCCAAAAAGACACGATTTGATCTAGAGAAATACAATCAACTCAAGGATGCAATTGCTCAGGTAACAAGAATTTTTCCAGAAACAAGATAAAGAAATTACTGCTTGCTAGCTCTTCATTACTATTAATAGAGACACCTCAAGCAAGAATGAATGTATTTTAAGTTTTCAGCCCATTTTCTTGTCCCAGCCTCACTGCAATCACCGAATTGGCTTTGATATTCTCAGGAATAGAACTGCTGGAAACATAAATCAACATAAAATCCTTATCAATCTTAAAGGGCCTTTCAGAAACTGGCAAATCTTGAGTTGCTTCAGACTCCTTATGCCTCAGAGGAGCCTAATTCAAGATTTCTTTTCTTCTCAGCTCCTACACACCAGATGGATTTAGTGAGGAGTGGAGGCTTGCATCCATTCAGTTGAGGTCTTCCTGATGGAACACCTCAGAGCAGTCCTGGAAAATAATGTTCAGAACATGTAGCTGTATTGTTAAAGTCAGCGGGGGCAGATTTTTCAGACTCTGGAGACAGACACTCTTGACAGATGATCCACATTGTGGGATCTGTTCAGCAAAGGACTTGGATAGAGATGTTTCCTTGTGTGTCTCAGAGCCTTACTGCAGGAGGATGGTGTCAGCAGAAAAAGCAGAGTTACCACATTGTTTTTCATTGCTCTCTGTCATCCTTTATTCCCATTTCTCTGGAAATGACAGTGTACCCAGGGCAAGATGAGTTCTACCTCTGCCTTGGAAAAGGAATTGCATCAGGAAGGACTCACAGGTCTTTCTGGGGTTTCTTATGCCATGTTGAATGCAGGTGCCATTGGGTGGCCATATTTTCCTGGAGCTGTTCTTCTAGAATCAACCATCCCTAATAATCTGGTTGGGATGTTGGATTGTTGTTGGCTTTTTTAAAAAAAAATATAAATAAATATTCCAGTGAGTTTATGGGGATCAAAATCTTCCCCACCCTCTTCCTTTAAGTGGCTGTGTGCAGACAAGTTCAGAGAAGTACTACCTGAGAATGGTTTTCCTAAATGTGAGCCTTGCAACTTCATTTCATCTTTGGAAAATTTCCTGCTGGACAGGATAAAAACAGGGAAATGTGGGAAAGCTTTTCTTCCTCTAAAGGGAAATGATATTGGGGGAAGTTCTTTTGGGAGCTTGTGCTTTATAATGTGTCTTTTACTTTTAGGCAGAATTGGACCTTAAAAGGCTTCGAGACCCACTGCAAGTTCATCTGCCCATCCAGCAAATTTCTGAAAAGGACTGATCAAGCAAAGAAGCTCTGAACCCCGGCAAAAAACCTGTTCATAGCTCTTGCCTTTTTAAATTAAAGCATTGCAGGTGGAAGCTGGGACGTGGTGTGGGGGGTGGAGGGTTTTTACCTTTAATCGAGACAAAGGACTGTAAAAGGGGAAAAATCCCTTAAATCTGAAGAATGTTGGTTCTGAAAAGGGCTTGGCAAAGAGTCACGTTTTAAAAACTGTCAGAATGGTGATTGTGTACAAATACAGGATGGGAGGGGGGGGAGGTTCATGAAAAGAATGTAATGCTGGGGTGTAGGGGTGTCTTCTTCCAGCTTTGCAGGGTCTGCCTCTTGATGAGACCACCAGCAGCCTGCTTAGCTTTTTAAATTTTCCCTTACCTGATTCTAATCTCTCTTTCTCTCTTGAAAAAAGCAAAAAGAGAAAAAAAAAACAAAAAAAAAAAAAACAAAAAAAAAAAAAAGCAAAAAAAAAAAAAAAAAGAACAAAGAATCCAAGCCACCTGGAGCTCTGGCTGGTGATCAGAACTTGCACTCCACCGCCATTAACACGCACACTTCTGGTCAGACCTGGTCTCTTTTATAAAGTTACTACAAGACTGCTTTCTACTGGAAATCCGTGAGCTTCCCCTTCCCAGCCCATCCTCTGTGCTCCACTGACTTCCTCCTTTGCTTATTTGTAGCACAGGTTGGTTGTAGCCAAGTGAGAGAAGGAAGGAGTTTTCTTCTGGAGGTTTAATAAATCGATTACTTTGGATTATTCAGTAGTAACTCTATAAAACTTTGAGTCCCAGTGCCCTTGAGCTCCTCCTAAAAATCCATGGCAGCATTGCATGAGTGGGTTTTTTTTATATTCAGTCTTCAGGGAGGGAGGTTCCCCTCTTCCTACCCCAAATCTGAGAGCCACCTGGACTATGAAATTATGAAAGCTTAAATAAGGATTACAGAACTGTTGCTAGAATCATGAGTCCTGCTTTTAAATGAACAGTTTTGGGACTTGGAATAATGCAACTTGATACTTGACTGCTTATGTAACAGGATAGAAGGTTTCCATATATCATCAAAGCATTTCCCTTGCCCAGAGGCTTTTTGAGAGCCTGGGGAATCTCACAGTGCAAGACACAGAACTTTTTTGGTTCTGTAGCACTTTCCCCTGATTAAGTGGTTTTAAGTGAACTTTGTGTCCACAGGTCAGAATTTTGTAGGAGTGGCTAATGGCATCTCTTGTTCTTAGCTAAAAAGAAATAAAGGAAGGAAGGTCAACCCGTTGCGTTCTCTCTCAGCCAAGGCTGGCTGCTTTTTAAGCAGATAAAACACCTCTTCACTCCAAGCAGGTCAGTCTGGTTTAGCACCCCTGCTGATAAATGCTGTGGAGACAGGATGAAGGTGGGAGGAGGACACTGAGCTTTATATACAGAAAGGCTGGCTGCTTCTTTTTGATGTTTCACTACTACTCCTCACTGTGTCATGGAAAGAGGTTTCTGGGTTTTTGGTTTTTTTTTTTTTTTTTTGGAGAGCCATGTTTTAAAAATATAGGAAAGAAAATAATTCAGTATTAACTAGATGCCAGGTGCCTTGCAGATGTGGAAACACAGCTGGGATTGCTGCCTCTTCTCACTCAGTGGCATGTTGGACCGAATGGGTGCATGTTTCTAGTTTTGGGTTTTGTTTTTTTTTTCCTTCCCTTCCCCTTTTCCTCTGTCTTTCTACTTAATTACATTGTGTGATTATTTTTTTATCTGTTTGATCCTATTTGTGTGATGAGTTTTAAAAGGGAAAAAAGTGAACACAATCCTGTAGCTGAATCCTTGGTGTGTGTCTGGGGTGAGGGAGGGAGCATGGAGAAAAGTCCTTCTTTAAAAAAAAAAAAAAAAAAAGAGCAAAAAACTTCCCACAAAAACCTGAACATGTGTAAAATCCTGTATCATTTATGAAATATGTATAAAAGAGCAATGTACTTCTGGAACAATAAATAACTACTCAATTTTTGAATCAGTGCTCTTGAATAATGTTATTTTCCCCCAGCTGAGAAGAGAATATTTATTCCCTGTGTGGCAGCTCTCTCCTGAGTTTCCTCCATTTCTTTTTGTTTAGGTTGTGTCTTCTTGACTGCCCTTACCTCACCGAGGCTGTGGTGATGCAGATAATAGCTTTCCTGAAGAAGCCTGGATGGAGATCTGGCTGCCAGGCCTGGCTGCCTAACACAGGGATCTCAGGAGCAGTTGAGGTAGTGGTAGAGATGCTTGGTCTAGCAAAGATCTTCCCCTGTTTGGCCAGCACAGTGACAGGATAAGAATCTGTGTGGGCAGGTAATGCCCAGCACCCCAGGAGAGGTACCTGTGGTGTCTCTGTGCTGCATTCAGGTGCTGTTCTGGAGAAAAAACTGGAGTGTTAGGTTTTCCAGTTCCTTTCTTTTTGGGCCCTTGAGTGGTTTGATTTGCCGTGGTGCCATGGGATTTGTTCATTACCTTTGGGAATCAGCAGAGTGTGCCTTGTCCTGGTTCTGTGGGTTATTGGGCTGAGACATTTGGTGCAGGTTTCCATCGTGCCCATGGACTGCTTCAAAAAACTACCATCCATGACTAGCTGGTCTTTGAAGGAGCCAACTCTTGTGTTTTTCAAAGCTGGAGGGGAAGGGCTGGAAGCTGTTTGTTGTCACCTGCCTTTAATCACTGCTGACAGGCCTCTTTCCCCCCAGCAGCCTTTAGTCTGCTACTGTCCCCAGGTGAGCTGCTGCCACCACCCTTGGGTAAAAACTGTTTGGCTCAGCTGCATAAGAATTTGTCCATTTTGGCATTCAGGAGAACAGGAGACTTCATGACATCTTAGCACCACCATCTCTACTTTGAAAGCAAGCAGATGCTGTTACAAAAGTGTTCCTGCCCATGCTTTCATGTTCTGGAGATGGTGTGGGTAACCAAAGTGCCTACAGCTGTGCCCTGAAATCCACAAGCCTCTCCCCCTCCAGCCTCAGTGCCTTGGAATGCTGACACTGAAGGGAAGAGCAGGGTTTTGTTTGCTCTCCTGATCCACCCTGTTGTATCTCAGCATCAACACACTCCCTTGCAGCAGCTTTCCCCTTTGGGAGCCAGGCAGGTGACAGGCTCCTGTCCCCCTGGCAGCTCTTGCAGAGCAGGCAGTGCTGCCTCAATTTGAATGTCCCACTGCTTCCCTCAGCCCCGCTGAGGGAGAAGCAGCAGGGTGCATTGCAGTGCTCAGCTGCTGCTTTTTCTACCCATTTTGTCATTCTTTTGATTAACATCTGTGAGGGAGCTTTCAAATAAATGCATGACCACTTCCAAAGTTTCCTGGAGAACTGCATTAAGTTCCCCTTGCCACACACACCTGTGAGGCTCTACCTCACAGGCCCCTCCAGGGAAAGGTGTTCATGGCCCCTCTTCACTGAAGAGCAAAGAAGAAACCCTTTTTCTTCCCCTCTGTAACCCTTCCTGCCTGGCAGGCAGCAATGATGATCACCTTGCTGCAAGTTCTTATGCTTCCACATTGGCTTTAAGAGGGTTTGCACCATGCTCTGGAGCTGCTTTTGGCTGTCAGACCACAGCACTGAGCCAACCATGTGAAGCTGGCCAAGCTGCCCTGTCTTTGAGCCAGTGGACCAATTTCTTTGAAATACCCTGGGTTTTTTGTGTGTGTGTGTGGAGTTACAAAAGCAACCTTCTTTCCTTTGTGCCCCATTGTATGGCTTCATTTTCACAGAGGAAGGAGATTTTTATATCTTAAGTATTCTTCTACCTATCCCAAGAGATGCTAATTTTTCCTGTTATAAAAAAAAAAACGCATCAAGCTTGTTTTCTTTACTGACATTAAAGGGGGGAAAAGTAAGATCCAGTAATGAAAGTTAGACTTGCAGTGTACCTAAGGCCTGAAGCAGGGGAGAAGCTGCTCTTAGGCCGTGTGCTGCTGTGGCTCTGAGGGCTCCTTAAAGATGAGTCCTACTTCTCTCTCTGCCCCTGACTAGTTTTGTAGTTGTTGGTGTGCTGTCCATGGCCTAATTCCTCTGTCTGAAAATGGAGAAGCATGGAAAATGTGCTGGGTTTGTAGAACCTGTGGAAGAACACTCTCAAAACACCCAGGTTCTGCCTCACAGCGCTCCGCTGAGCGGAAGGAAACAACTGCTGCTCTTAGCCAGGGGTGATGTGCTTGCCTGATTTTAATGGGTTCTTGGTGTTGCACTTGGGTTGGATTTGCCCATACTTCACTCTGCTCCCTTCCCAATCTCCACAGCCTTTCCCACTGGCTCTGAGTCCTGGGACAAGTTGTTTACAGCAACAAGGCCTATCTCAAAGTCCTTGAATTCAGTGCAATCCGTCTCAGCTGCCTGTCAGGGCTTATTGTGAACGTGCATCCTCCAGTCAGTCCCAGGCACGGGAGCCTGTCCTGTGTGCCAGGCCCTCCTCCCTCTCTGCAGCAGGAAGTGCTGATTAGCTCTTCCTCCTGCTCCTGCTAGGCAGGCTGCAGGTTCCTGCACCCAGAGCTGTGCTGCACACACCTCCCAGGCATTGCTGTGTCCTGAGAGGTTGCTCTGACAAAGCCAAGATCACCTCAGCAAATGCCAAAGCGTTTTTATTCACGTGTCCATTACAAACTGTAGGAGGCTGTGCTTTGAGGAATTTGAGTTCCTTTGTGTAAGGATGGTAAAGCCCTGCAGAGATCTCTGTGAGGGACAAGAAGGGTGGTTGCTGCCTGCAAAATGAGCATTTTTCTCGTTTTAAGAACAGATACGCGAGGCTTTGTAGCAGGTTTAGAAAATCCCTCTTGGGATTTTCAAGATAAAATCCCTGCCCTCTATTTTAATTTTACCTTCCTTCTTCGTATCTTTTAAACAGTACTGGGGACTTCTTTTAAGAGCTGCTGACCTGAGCCTGATTATTTTTGGGGTGTTGGGTGTATCAGTCTTCGGGGTGCAAATGTGGAGGTCAGGAACAACATATTTGCTGGAGAGTGCAGGTCCTGCTGGAACTGTGTCTCTTCCAGAGCATCTCCTTGCAGGGAGGTTTTTTTTTGTTTGGGTTTTTTTCCTTCCATTTGTCCTTTCAGGTCTGTTAAAGCTCCCTGGAGGCATAGATTGTTTGTGGGGGAGTTGGAGCTATGAACATCACCCAAATTAACTTTCAAAGAGAAGGTGTTGATAGAAGAGTTGTCTCTGGTGCTTCTGCCCAGAAATCTTATGAGGTAGCAGACTGTTTCCTCCAGCTTGAGACCACGTCTTTCAACTAGATGTTATGGTGATTTGGGATAGTGTCATCTCTGGGATTGCTGGGGCATCTACTGCTTTAATCCAATTTTGAGGCCTTGATAAGGGCCCGTGGGTGACACCTTTGAGGCTCCAGTTTGGGATGCTGCAGCTCACTTCTCTGTGTTCATTGCCAGCTGTCAGTCACTGACATGTACCTGTCAAAACCTTGTTATAACGGGCTCGTAGAGAAGCTACAAAACAAAAGCAGCTGGTGAAGAGGTGACAGAGAGAGCTGTGTACACACCTGTGGCACAAACAGAGCATTCCATTCAGGCTTGCCAGTTTTATTTACCTGGCACCCTGAGTGTGGACCAGCCTCTCAGTGAGAGTGGCAAAACAGAAATTCCAGTGGCTTGTCTGTTCAATTTTAGTTTCCTTTCTGGGAATTGACATATTCACCTCTTGAGGGTTATCTGCCCTGATAGCTTTGTGTAGTGAATCTGTTCTCCTTTCCTGTTGTTGGAAAAACCTTTCTGGTACTGCACGGCTGTCAGCACAATAGAGCCACAAGAGCCATTATTTTTTTTTCCTTATGGGAACAATACCAGTCATTTGTTTGGAGGTTTTTTTGTTGTTCCCCTAGAGTTGTTCACCACTGAAAAAAAGACTCCTGTGCTGGGGTGAAGTAGAGCAGCATATTGCACTTCACTCCCAGGGGCACACCCCAACAGAGAGAGGCCAACTGAGAATTTTCTATAATGCACAGTCCCTGCAAGACAGACGAGCACCCAGCTCCCTGTCTCGTGCAATTTCAACATGGAAATAATGGAGCCTCTTTTTTCCCCACGGGGATTTGAAGCTTGGTGTCATTTCTTAGGGCCAGCCTGCTGCAGAGATGCAGGATGCCAAGGGAACGGGGAAATGCCCACGCTTGCCTGGTCGTGTGGTTGCTGTAGGCTCAGCTGCACTCATTGCTGATGGGGAGCTCTTGGGCTGGGGTGGGCTGGGGTGGGAGGGAAGAGCCCCTTCTGGGTTTGCTGTAGTGAAGAGCACGTTTCAGTGTGCTGCCCCCAGTGTGCTGTGTCACCTGCAGCTCAGCCCAGTTCGGATTGAACTCGTCAGGAGAGGTTCTCAATTGCTCAGTTGTGCATCAAAATTAATCCTGTAACGTTGGGATTGGTTTGTTTGTTTGTTTGTTTGTTTGTTTGTTTTTAAGACAAGAGATTGTAAGAGTACTGCAGAAAAGTGTCTTTACTTGCCTTGTTTGATAACCTGGCTGGCCAGGCTGTGTGACCAGGAGTGGCAAGGGCCACTGTGTAGCCAAGGAACAGCTCATTTCCCTGTGGGACACCAGTCTTTCAGTTTGACTGATGTTCCCATTGTAGCACTGCTCCAAGCACTCCTCTGCAATCTGTGCATGGAAGGATCAGTGCTGCCCCTTTGGCCACTATTTCCTGCAGTTAAGGCTCCTTGGCTGGTGTTTTCTGCCTGGAGGGAGTAATGGAGTGTGACTTGTGGAAGGAGCACAGATAGCAAGCACCCATCTGTTCTCCTTTTCCATCCCTTCGGGATGTCCGGGTGTCCCTGGTTAGAATTCTTCTCTGGATAAGATAGTGGGGGTGTCACTGTGGGGCAGTCAGGGCAGAAAACAATAGCAGGTCAAGTCCAAAAAACAAGATTGATCAGTAAGTACATCCCTGCTGTCAGTAAGGGGCAGAGCTGCTCTGGGCAGGTCAAGGCTGGAGCTGTAGCCCACATCCCTTCCTCTGATAAACTTCCAGGAGAACAATCACACTTGCTCTTCTGGAAGCCTGGAGTCAGAAGCTCCACTGAGAGGGAGGCTGCAAGAACCACACAGCCTCTACAGGGACTTTGAAGCCTTTGTCCCTTGAGTGGTGGGTCTTCCTTGGCTCACTGGGATGTTCCAGTACTTGTTTTTCTGTGTTTACGTTGTTGTTCAGCTCCAGCCAGTGTCTTCGATGGGTGAGTAAAGAGGCATTGCCTTATTTCTGTTTGTCATCTCTAAGGTTCATGGTGAGCCCCTTGGTATTCTTAGGTGAAAGACAAAGGTGGGAGAAGTATCCCTTTTCTTTGAAGGTCATGTGTAATTCCTTCCAGTTGGAATGATCCTTCTGTTGCAGAGTATGAAGTCTCCCATACTGGGAGAATCTCTATTGCCAAGGCACTGTGGGATTTTCCTCTCCCTTTGGAGGACAGACTCTATGAGCAAACATTATGCTACCTTTTCACCTGCTTCCTTGGCAAATCTGAACTGAATTTAGTGCCATAATGCAGTGCTGCTCCCTTTATTGTTTAGTTGTGCTGGAGCAGAGACCTCCAGTTACACAATGCATATAGGATTGATCCCTGCAGGATGGGGCACTCACCAGTGCTCACTGCAGCCTGATTTGTCACCTGGTGTGCCTGCTGCCTTCTCAGCCAGAGAACTAATGATAGCATCAAGGCTGCAAATGGAAAAGCTTTGCTTCCTGCTAACGCTTGTCAGCCTCAATTGCTGGGGCCGCACAAGAAGCATTGAAGAGGAAAAGAACTGAGCCAGGAAAAATGAAAAGTAGTGAGCTAGAGACAGTTATCTGTCTGGTGCAAACCCCTAAGCTTGTTGTCTGGGGAGCTGAGAGGCTGATCAGTCACTTCTCTATTTTTGTGGAATGTTTTTCTTGAAAACCTCAATTTAATTAATTAAAATGAAAAAAAAAACCAAACCTGCTGCCCAAAACTGCTTGGTGTCTGCAGGGAGGCTGGTGTGCAGCAGCACTGGCAGCCCAAAGGTGGCTGTGAGGATCTGCAGTGCTTCAAAGAGCACTGTCTGCTTTTTCTGCTTGTTTGCTCCCCCCTCACTCCTGCCAGAAGCTCTCAAGGGAATCAAAGATGTGAGGGAATGCTACCTCAATTCCCCTGATGTGCTTTCTTCCAGCTCCCTCTGAGCTCTGCGTGTTCATCTCGTGAAATTTTGTCTTTAAATTACCTCCTGGATGTTTAGGAGACAATGTAATCTCCCTGGGTGAGGGTTCCCAGAGTCTGCCTACAAAGGATATTTCATAATTACACGAGAGCTAATGAGTGTTGGTATTTTTAGTGCTGCCCAGCTGGGAAGCTGACAGGGCATTCCTGCTTCACCTCATTTGGCTTTTGACAACACGAAAACCTTTTCATCTTAATCAGTGACTCACCCTAAGGCCACACCAAATCCTCTTGTGGAAACCAAGGGAATTACACTGAGGGAAGCCTGGAGGAAGCTCTGTTCAGGACCTCTCTGGGAGAAGCCAAACCAGCTTTTGGAGGATGGGATTTACAGCCCTGCTGCTGTCTGTGGGAAAGGGCAGGCAGGCAGAGGCAGGTGAAAAGGACAGCTCATGAGAGAATGCCTGGTGACCCCCCCCCAGAGATTCCCTGCTGCATTCCCCTCTCTGCTGCTCAGGAGAACGAGGCTGGTTGTGGTGGCAGTGAATCAGCTCCTCTGCATATCTTTTTGAATTGTGGCTCCAGAGATTCCTTTGTAAGTCAGATCCACGATCCCTGTGCCAGCTCTGCAGCACTCCTGACTCTGGCAGCTGCTCCTGCCTTTTGTGCTGGATTTGAGACCAATCAAAACTGTGTCTGTGGCTGAGGAAGGCATGAGAGATGTTCTGTTTGTGAGATACTTCTAGGAGGTGGCACATCTATGAGACAGATATTTACAGAGGACACAGCTAAATAAAAGTGACTTGAAGTCTATTCTCCAGAGCACTTGTAGGTCCCACTTTGAAGTCAGTGAAACAAATCAAAATAATGAACCCAAATCATTTGTCTTTCTAATGGAAAGGGCATCGTATTCCTCCCTCACCCAAACTCCATCACACTATTGTCAAAACAAAACAGCACAGCTTTAGAACTTCAAAAGCAATGTGCTGTGGAAAGTTGAGGCTGTTCCAGTCCAAGATGCGTTTTGTCCGAGTGATTGGTGTTATTAGCCTGATTTTGGGAAATGATAATCAATTTTCCTTGCTCAGGGCAGTATTAGCATTCCTTTTGCTCAATAGGGAATTGCTTGTCATGGATAAATTGTGCTTAATCAGGTATTAAATGTAAGGCAGAATGCAACCTCTGGACTTCCAGTGAGAAAGCTGCCAAATGAGGGTTAATTAGGGAGAGACTGAAAATTTAATGAACACTTAAATTCTTCATTTATGTTCTCCCTATGGTACTCTCATATTTTAATTATTTGCAGAAGGCTCAGAAAGGCCTCTGAGAAGAGACATTGCTTGAGCACTGCACGAACAGACATGCACTCATGCCAGGAAGTCCATGTGTTCGTGTCCTGCCCTCACAAACGTTCACTCACAAGCAGCTGATCTCCTGTGCAGGTCAGGAGGGTTTGTGGGCTTGCAAGGAGCCCAGCTGTGTAAAGAGTTTAACTCTGCAGAAGGTCCCAATCCAGACCTTCACGTAGTGAATGAAAAGGGTTGGCAGCTCAGCTGTGAGGGCTGACACTGGCTGTTGGATGGGTTTTAAAAGAGGCTGCTTAACCTGTTTGAGATATAGTCCTTTGTTCCAAGGCAGCTGGGAGAGTTACCAGTGACTTCAGGAGGGACTTCCAGATGCTCAGCTAGTAATTGAACAAAGGATTGTTGTCCTGGGCTAGATCCCGGGGTGTACTTCCTATGGCAAAATCATCAGCTCAGATTTGCTTATATCTTGTTTTTCCCCCCTTTCAGCTACACAGCAAGTCAGACCGTTGCATAACGTTGTAAGAGCTCTGTTAATTTACTTCAAGTAAATTCAGTTCCTCCAAGACCTTTAGGATGAGCTGTCAGAATTTTCCACAAGGCAACGAGTTCGCCGGTATCACCTTCTCTCCCCAGGCGTCTCTCTCTATCACGATAGTTCCGTTAAGTCAGGGATGGAGAAATAAAAACAAACCTGCTTTTGTAGTTGGTTTGATGTGATAAATGCCAATCACTCACTTTCAGAAATTTATGAGAATTTAGTAAAGAATAAAAATTGGTTAGAAAAAGAAAATTAATACAAATAAAAGTTTTAAAAGTTTTCAGAGACAGGACAAATAAAGAGAAAATAAAGGCAAAGAAGGTAGTCTAGACTACCGTCCTTCCTCCTTCCCAGACCCAAGCTGGTCAGGAGAAAGGCCCCTTTCGGTAGAAATCTTTCCCTTTTTGAGGACCCAAAACTTCATAATTATGCATGCTTTATCTAAAACAAACTTGTTTTCTAAGAGTCCCTTGCTGAGCTTTCTTGGCGACAGAAGAGTCTTGCTTTTGTGGATTCA
>VWYO01003752.1:0-14974 GCA_013400275.1 Rhadina sibilatrix
CACAATCCCTTATCCAGGTACAGAATTACTTATCCAGGTACAGGATCCCTTATCCAGGTACAGGATTCCTTGTCTGGGTACAGGATTCCTTATCCAAGTACAGAATTCCTTATCCAGGTACAGAATCCCTTATCCAGGTACAGGATTCCTTGTCTGGGTACAGGATCCTTTATCCAGGTACAGGATCCCTTACCCAGGTACAGGATTCTTGTCTGGGTACAGGATTCCTTATNTCCTTATCCAGGTATAGGATTCCTTGTCTGGGTACAGGATTACTTATCCAAGTACAGGATTCCTTGTCTGGATACAGGGTATACAGGATGTATATCCAAACACTTTTGCTGGGAATACAGGATGGGTGTCCAGGCACTTCCAAGGATCCAGTGCTGCTGTAGGCTTGGAGACACTCACTGGAGCGTGCCCAGGCACACACAGCTGTCTCTTCCAATCACAGAATTGTTCAAGTTGCAAAAGGCCTCTGAGCTGAATTAACCCAGCACTGCCAAGGCCACCACTGATCCCTGTCCCCCAAGTGCCACATTTACATGTCTGGTAAATCCCCCCAGGGATGGGGAATCCACCACTGCTCTGGGCAGCTGTGCCAGGGCTGGACAACCCTTTCCATGAAGGAATTGTTTTTAATATCTGATCAAAATGTCCCTTGGTACAACTTGAGGCCATTTCCTCTTGTTATCTGGGAGCAGAGACAGCTGTTCTAGGGTTTGACAACCCTTTCCATTAAGAAATTTTCCCCAATACCCAATCTAAACCTCCCCTGGCACTACTTGAGGCTGTTTCCTCTCATCCTGTCCCTGTTCCCTGGGAGCAGAGCCTGACCTCTCCTGGCTGTCCCCTCCTGTCAGGGAGTTGTGCAGAGCCACAAGGTCCCCCCTGAGCCTCCTTTTCTCCAGGCTGAGCCCCTTTCCCAGCTCCCTCAGCTACTCCAGGTGCTCCAACCCTTTCCCCAGCCCTGCTCCCTTCCTTGGACAGGCTCCAGCCCCTCAATGACACAAGAGGTCCTTCAAGCTGGCTTTCCACCCCTCAGTTACACCTGTGCAAAGCCAGACCTAGAGAGGGGAATCAGGGAGGGGGCAGAGGGATGGAGGGGAAGCACAACCCTGAGGAAGGGATGATTCCCAGATACGGGAACCTCCACAGCCCCTCCAGCCCTGCTTGGGCCTGAGCTGCTGCCAGCGCTGACCTTCCCCCTCTGGGTGCCGGATAACTCCCGCCGGGCTGTGTTCCCCTCCAGGGATGACCAACCCCGAGGTGATTCGCAACCTGGAGCGGGGCTACCGCATGCCCTGCCCGGAGACGTGTCCCGGGGAGCTCTACAGCGTCATCCTCAAGTGCTGGCGCAGCAACCCCGAGGAGCGCCCCACCTTCGAGTACCTGCAGTCGGTGCTCGAGGACTTCTACACCTCCACGGAGAAGCAGTACGAGCCCGAGCCGCAGCAGTGAAGCCACCGCCCCGCCAGCTCCCGGGGACAGCGCTGCGGGACAGCCACCACCCGGCGGTGGCTCGGGGCGGGGCGTTCCCCTTTCTCCCGTCCGCGCGTGGATCAGATGGGGAGCGAGGAGGAGGGAGAGGAGGAGGGAGAGGAGGAGGATGCTGCCGGCTCTGTGGCTTCCGCACAGACTGAAGAGGCGGCTGAGAGAGATGGCCCTGCTCCTGCCCGGAGGGATGCACCATCCCTCCCATGGCAGGCATCACCTCCGGCTGCAAGGACTGAAAACTCCGCCGTGACCCACCCGGACAGAGAAAAGCCCCTCAGCCTCGCAACTGCAGCTCCGGGAAGAGGGGGCCGTGGCCGGGGTGGTGCTGTGGGGGTGAGGAATCTCTGCCCCACTCTGCTGGCGATATTCCACCCCCTCCGTGCCGCGGGCAGGGGTGGAAGAGTGTCCTGCCCTCACCTCCTGGGGCCACACCAGCTCTGGAGCGTTCCTGCCAGGTGATGCCCCCGCTCTGCCTCAAATCAGTAATAATAATAAAAAAAAACCTGGATACGAGGATTTTCCATTCTTTATTGAGGCGTCAGGGTGTGAGTGAGCCCCTGTCCTTCCCGTGGCCACCGCCAGCCCCTGCAGGAGAAGGGAGAGGCCGGGAGGTGATGCTGGGGTGGTACCCGGGGAGGGAGTGAGGGGATGCGAGGAGCAGGAGAGATGTTCGCGGTGTGGCCACGAGATGTCCCTCCTTCCCAGCGAATCTGGGCGGCTCTTGGGAAGTAAAAACAACACTTCAGAAACAAAACCTTTCCTCGCTTGGCTGAGCCTTCGCTGCACAAGCTCCCGGCGCAGCTG
Organism: Rhadina sibilatrix; assembly: GCA_013400275.1. Lineage (NCBI taxonomy): Eukaryota > Metazoa > Chordata > Aves > Passeriformes > Phylloscopidae > Rhadina > Rhadina sibilatrix. The sequence continues at coordinate 2,302 of VWYO01003752.1, forward strand.
CAAGGCAGGTCCTGCTCCGCACCCAGCGCCGGTAGGGTTCAAATGCCATTTCCCTGGTTTCTGGTGAATCTCCAACCCGGGGGAATGCCCACAAGGAGCTCCAGGCTGGTCTCCAGTAAGGAGTTTCACTGGGCTGAGGAGTGGAGGGCAAAGAAAAAGGGCACGGATGGCACATGGGAGGAGCGTGAGGATCACGGGGGTGAGCTCCAGGCTGTGGCACAGGGGAACACTCCAGAACCATCTCCCCAGGGGGTTTCATCTGCTGTTCTCTTCTCCATGAACTGGATTTTGAGTCCAGCTGTAGAGGCTGCATTTCACAGCAGAAAAGGGATGTTATGGGAAAGGAACAGCAGAGATGGAAAGGGAAATCTCCGGTAGACTTTAAAATATTCAAACGGGGTTTGTAAGAAAGATGGGGGCAGACTTTTTTACCAGGATCTCTTGTGATGGAACAGGAGGTGAGGTTTTTGAACTAAAATAGGGTAGATTTAGACCAGCTATAAAGAAGATTTTTCTTTTAAGAATGAGAGTGTAAAACACTGGCCCAGGTTGCCCACAGAAGCTGTGGCTGCCCCTGGATCCCTGGAAGTGTCCAAGGCCAGGTTGGACAGGGCTTGGAGCAACCTGGGATAGTGGGAGGTGTCCCTGCCCATGGCAGGGAGCTGGAATGAGAGGATCTTTAAGATCCTAAGGTCCCTTCCAACCATTCTATACTTCTATGATTTGCTAGTTTGATTTTTTTTGTGTGTGTGTGTTTTGCACACCCCACCAAGCCCAAGACATGACACAGAATTACCTGTTCATGCCACGGCTGCACAAGAGCCTGGGAGAAGAAGGAGCTGTCTCCCTGAGGGGGAAAGCAGGATTTAATGATCTCCCAGACTGAGAAAGAAGGGAACTGGCTGAGATGACCCATCTCAGAAATGTTAGTGATCTAGTGCAGAAACCCTAATGTGTCTGGGATTTTTCCATCAGGATGGTGGATGGAGGTCTATGGGAGATCTGCACCCCTCCAGGACTGCACTGGAGCTGGATGGGAAACCTTGGGCTGTGGAAAAGATCTCCATCCTCAGGACTTGAACCCTATAAACTCAACCCTAGTAAGTCCTAGAAATAATCTAAGATTAATCAGGCTTGGCCGAGTTCCTTTGGGGTTCCCAAGGGACAAGTTACATGTGCTGTAATTACAAAAAGCCCATTTTAAACCACAGGAAAGAAAAGCCATTTATTCAATAACCTTACGGGAGTTGAAGGAAAAGTCTTTCCCCTTGCTTGAACTCTAGCTTGTTCTCTCCCAGATCCCAGGAACTCCATGCAGAACCAGCAGATTCCTGTTAATGAGATGATAGTCAGGAAATAAATACAGATGAAAGCTGTTTGACTCCTTGGCTGTTAATATTTTATTGAAGTGAAAACTGTGCATTATTTGTGCTGGAGCAAAGCAGGAAGAAGGGCTGCAGGGTGTCTGCTGAGCACTTGTACATTGCATTATCACCCAAGGCCAAAGTGTCAAGTGTTGTAGCTCAAATTAGAAAGGAAATGGATATTTTTATGGCCAGTTGCAGCACGTGGCCAAGCCCAGGGTGAACATAACAAGAGGCTGTGAGCTGAGCTTCCTCTGCACCATGGTCCTTTTTGCTTCTGCTGAACAAACACATTAAATTTATTCCCTGGGGCAGACCTGGCTCCATGATCTCTTCCATGAATCCAGTGGAAACTCTTCCCTTGCTTTGGGGAGTGGGCTGGGGCTGTGCCAGCAAGCTGAGCCTCTCCAGGGGATGGAGGGAGAGAATGAGCTCTGTGAGCAGCCATGGTTTACAAAACATCCGCAGTTTTACAGAACACCCACCAAAACCACTGGGAAATGGGCCCTGCAGCTCCTCCACCACAGCTGGACAGAAAAGGACCTGCCCTCCTGAGCATGGACATCAGGGATTGTAGTCACAATCCCAGGTGAGGAGTGGGGTGCTGTCCTCTGTGACCTCCAGCCCTGGCTGTCTCCAATGCCATCAGAAAGCTCTGCAAGAACTCTTTTGTCCCCAGACCAACCTGGCAGCCTAAGAGGTGTCTCCTCACATGGGTGAGCTCCAGCCAGAGGCTCACAGGGGAGTTTTGGAGCAGGAGGAAGGTGATAAAAGTGATCCAGGCTCTCAAATTCAACCCACCCAAGAAGAACTTGTTGGGCTGTGCAAAAGTATTTTACAAGATATGAGTCAATTCCTGCCCCAGAGAGAGCAGGAATCCCTGAATGGCCCAGACAAGCATTGAGAACATTATCGAGTGATGCGTATCCTGAATAATATCCAAGATAATCTTTTCATTTCCTCCCTGGGTGCCACTGGAATGGTCTTTCCAGTTCTCACATTGAAAGATTCACCCCTCCATTATTGGTCTCTGCTTTCCCGTGCAGCCTGTTGCTGCATCCCCATCTTCTGTCTGAAATTTCATCTCTGCGGGTAATGTCTGGTCTTCTGCTCAGTTCGCTGTCATTAACACCCTGTTTACAAGTGGTTTGAGGCTTTGGAGAGAAGGTTTTTGTGGTATTTCTCAGTTCTTCACCCTGCAGATGTAGAAATAGCCCAGTGGCTGCAGTGTCGCACCTCCTCTGGGTGATAGCTGTGCACTGTGACATCTTGGCAAAGCGGGAAGTGCATCTGGAAACTTGGAGCCAGGGCCAGAGGGGCAGACAGGCATGGAAAAATCAGCAGGTGCTGAGGGGAGAGAGGTGGGAGAGCGAGGGAGAGCAAAGGAAAGCCAGCGAGAGGGCAGGGCTGTGGGGAGCTGCAGCACTGGGTGGCTTTTCTGCTGTCTACCTGGTAAGGTGTAGCCCTGGTTGGTGCCTGAGGTGTTTTGGTTTTCTGAAACTCTTTTCCCAGAGAGTTTTCTGTCAACAACAGACATGTTTTTCTAACTGTAACCTTTGTTTACATTGCTTTCCCTAGGAGGGACTTCTTCTTGATGTCCCTCTGGTTTGACCAATGTGACTGAAGAAGTTTGTTTCACCAATCAAGTTGTTCTCTGTAGAATGGTACAAAAGGGAAGAGATTCCCAGAAATAGACACAGTCATTTTCAGCCTTCTGAAGCTGTCATTGTGGTGTACAACAGCGCCAGTAAGGTGTGAGCTCCAGCTTTCCTCAGAACCCAGACACTGCCAGCAGTGTGGATTTTCTCATGTCTAATAAAAGATTCAGCACAGCACACTCTCCATCTGCAGCTGGACCCTGGAGCTGCGGGATGGGCTTGGTCAGCTGGGGCAGAACAAGAGCAAAGCAGCACCAAAGTCACGTCACAGAGCCATGAAATCACAGAATGAACGCTTTGGGATAGAAGGAACCTTAAAGTTAATCTTGATCTAACCCCTGCCAAGGGCAGGGACACCTTCCACTATCCCAGGTTGCTCCAAGCCCTGCCCAACCTGGCCTTGGACACTGCCAGGGTTGGGGCAGCCAAAACCTCTTCACAGTCAAAATTTTCTTCCTAATACCTTTGCTAAATCTACCCTCCTTCAGCTTAAAGATGTTGTCCCACGTCCTGGGAAATGGGATTTTATTTCAATGCCATCCCATGCTGGGCTCTCATTTGGAGCAGGACAGCACTGGCAGGAACAGCTCATCCACATGCACACTGCCACATTCCAGGAGCTCAGGATCTCTCCCAGGGGGATAAAAGGAGGATCCAAGTGTCTCCACCTGCTCTGTGCAGGACAGGCTGCCTGGAGCTTGCCTTGCTGGCACTGCAAATCGAGGCTGCCTGGGAAGGGAGGCAGTGAGGAGCCCTCACCTTGCTCTCCTTTACCTCCACCCACACACAGCGGGGTAAACATTCCCTGGCAAACACTGCAGAGCAAACAAGGGCATCAATGCCCTGCCAGGCTGAGCTCTGGTCTCCGAGCTGCTCCACCAAAGGGAACAATGACCACTTTTTCCAGCAGGGCCCCCTCCCTGGCCAGGCTGCTCAGCAGCCCAGTGCCAAGGGAGAATTCACTGAGCTTGCTTCTGCGAGGAGTCTTGATTCAGAGCATCCCCAAGGGTGGTGACACCCCAGGCTGGCTCTGAAAAGCATTTGTGGCCATCCCTGAGCACCCTGAACCAAGGAGAAGCTGGGTCACAGCCAGGCTGTGAGGGTGGCAGAGAGCACAGATGTGTTCCTGGTAGGAAGCAGAGGCAGAACCCAATCAGCCCAAGGGAAAGTCCTCTCCATCCCTACTGGCTGCTCAGGGCAACATTCCATCTCTGCCAGCAGTCAGGAAAACCCTACAGGGATAACAGGGCTCGAGGGGAGCGTTTTCCTTATTCACTCAGGGCTGCCCCAAAACGGTTTGTGTTGGGTTGCAGGCAGAGGGCTGGGGCTGTTTCTGGAGGATTGCTCATCCCTCAGGGAGGCTGAGCCAGGTGCTACAACACCATTCCTGGCTTGGAAAGTCTCAAAATCAATGATTTCCTTGTTCTGCTCTCCCAGGGCTCGTGCTGCACCCTTCCCCATGACGCCTGGGGTTGCCCACCACTGCAGACAGGCTGTGACCTTGCCACAGGTTCTCCTTTCCTAGGCTGCTTCCAGACCTCCTTTCTCCAGGGTGTCCTCCTCCCTCAATCTGTCCAAGGTCACTCCCAGCTAAAATTATCAGTTTATCCAGGGTTGGAGAGAAGGGATGGCCAGCTGCTCTGGCCTGCTCACAATCCTGGGAGCTGGCAACAGGAGATCCAGCTCTGACTCCCCTTGGAGATGAGGATGGCCTTGCCATCCTCGTGGTCACAAGAAAAGGATTTGTAGCCAGCTTGTCCTCTCACCTTAAACCTCAGCTGCAGGTCTCTGCCAGCAAAGCAGGAGGAGGGAACATCTCCCTGGAGCCATCAAACCCTGCCACCACCCTCTGAATGCCAGATGTCACCCTGACTGTACCAGAGCCAGACATTTTAATGACATCATTGTCCCTGGGACAGCAGAAGATTCCCCTCAGCCTTTCCAATGTGTATTTAACTCATCCTTCCCTGAACCTTCATTCTGACCTTTTCTTTCCTCTTTTCTTTTAAGGGTAGGCTGAAGCCACAGGGTGGAGACAGTGGAAAGGCAGCTGTCTCAGGGTCTGGGAGTTTTCTGTGGTCAGCCCACTGCACCTGGAGGTGCTTGGGATCATGATCAGAAATGGGAGTTAAAACCCTCTTGATGTCTGGGAATGGGGTGACAGCTTGACCAGGGCAGTGGCTGAATCACCATCCCTGGAGGGATGACAGGACCTGTGGATGTGGCACTTGGGGACATGGGTGAGAGGTGGCCTTGGCAGTGCTGAGGGATGGTTGGACTGGATGATCCCAGAGGGCTTTTCCAGCCTAAATAATTCCATAACCACAGGGAGCCTCCAAGCCAGGGGGATAAGCTGTGACTGAGGATTATGCTCTGGCAAGCAGGGGGATCTTCAACTGCCCTGTACAGGTAAAGGTGAGAGGCTTTACTCCTGTTTTCTCATCCAGATCAAACCTCCAGAACAACTGGCCTGTCTCAGCCAGGAGATCAGAAATTAATACCACACCTTGCCTCTCCCATCTGCATCTGACCAGCTTTCATAAAATCACAGAATCACAGAACAGTTTGGGTTGGAAGACATCTTAAAAGTCATCCAGTTCCCACCTTCCTGGATAGGGACATCTTCACTAGACTCTGCCATCTTCAAACAAGGACCTCAGGGGCCTTCCTTTGGCAGGACAAACACTGCCAGGGCTGCTCTGTCTGGTCTTGACTCTCCAGTACCTTAAACTTTGGCACGTCAGCAGTACAGCTGTGCTCGTAAACAAAAAAATATCACTTCTTTCCCCTGGTCCTGAGGCCAGTTGGTCTGCTCTGGCCATGTCCGTGACGTTAAACTCTCCCAGCCTCCAAAACAGTGTGGACAGATCCAAAATATATTTTGGGAGTTGTTCTTGATGTGTGCTGTCTCCAGTCTGATGCCCAGGGATAGTTTGGATTTGTAATAGTTTCTGGGAGGAACAGGTTAAGAGTTTAGCAGTGCAGACGGTCAGACTCCTGGATACATTGAATTTCATACTACAGACACATCCAATAGACACAAATTTGCCTGAAATCACCAGCGCTGGATCTCATCTGGTGGACAGATCCACCTCTCTCCATGGGCCAACACCCCAGAGGACGTCAATCAACCCAACTGCTCAGACTGGAAAAAGTCACCTCTGCCATCCACGGACTGGCAAATGTTTGTCCCAGGTGCTTAGATGCTCCTATGGGTTCCCAGCCCTGGCTCCATGTGGGCCAGGAGCCCTCTGTATCTCCAGATCTCCTCCCCTTGGGCTGTGCAGCGTCTCCCCACAGCTCCCCTGGCACCCTAGGTGGTCCTGCAGCCCCACCGCATGGCCGCTTCCCCCTGATAACTCCAGGGTCTCCGAGGTCACCCCAGGGGCAGCGGGGGGACATGTATCAACCAGCCCCGACACGCTGCACTCCAGGAGTAGCTGTGTTTAGAGCCAGCCACTCTCTGATCTTCAATAACCTGGCAGCAGCTTGTAAACAGAGCGCTTGACATGATAGCATCCTCCGTGAGCAATTTACACCCTTCCCCCTCCCCACCCAGCCCCAGCCCCCTGCCCTCTTCTCACTCCCACTTCAGCTGCTCAGAGCCAAAATTGCTGGGAGAGGCTCAGCCTGTGGCTGAGTGTTGGATAAAGTGGGCTGGGGAGTCAGGGGAGGCTGCAGGGGTGGGAGCCCTGGTGTGTGTGTGTGTGCTCTGCGTGCACAGCCTGAGTGTGTGGTGCTGCAGAAGCACCCATGGTGCTCCTACAGTGTTGCCTTGCTTGGTCTCTTATGGATTTGACCTAAAAAGAGTGGGACAGTGGAACACTGCAGAGCCTTTGGCATGGACCAACGAGATCCCAGCCCCGAGGTGTGACATAAAAATGTAAAGCCATTTATTGGAAACAAAGCAACACCCAGCTGCTACACTGGTGATCTAAATTCACCTCCAGTTCCATAGAATACTTGAATGCTTTGGGTTGGAAGAGGCTGTAAAGATCCACTTGTTCCACTATCCCAGATTGTTCCAAGCCCCATCCAACCTGGCCCTGGACACTTCCAGGGATCCAGGGGCAGCCACAGCTTCTCTGGGCAACCTGTGCCAGGGCCTCCCCATCCTCACAGGGAACAATTCCTTCCAAATATCCCATGTAACTCTGCCCTCTGGCAGTGGGAAATCATTCCCCCTTGTGCTGCCCCTCCATCCCTTGTCCCAAGCCCCACTCCAGCTTCCCAACCTCAACTCCTTGTACACAAGTAAGGAAGGCCTGAGCCCTGGGGATGGACTGTGTTTTTCTCAGAGGGGTTCTCTTGGCCTTGTCCCACTTGGATCAGGATAATTCATTGCAGGGGAAATGCCCAACCAATGTTTGCTCTGAAGTAGGAGAAGCTTAAAAATGGATGGAGGGAAAGGGGATGACCCCATTACCCTGTCTCTCCTAGAAACATGGGGAAATCCCTTTGAAGCTCCACCTCCCAACTCTCCATCCTGCTTAGTCTGGCACAGGTCTGTCTTGGCCCGGGTAGCACTGACCCAGGTGAGCCCCAGTCACAGTCCGGGGGGTTTTATGAGCCAGACACCATTCCCAAATTCCCAATTACCATTGTGAGCCTGGCCATCCTTTTCTGAAGGTGAAGAGAGCTTAACAGGATGGACCCAACCCACGCTGCAGGACCAGAGGGTCCTTCCATCCGGGGACAAAACAAAACCTGAAAGCCGGAGAAACCAAAGAGCTCTGCAACCACACCTCCCTTTCCCTTTCCCCCCTGGCAAAGCAGCAGGTGAAGGCCACGGGACGGAGCCCAGCTGTGCCGGCTACTTCCAGCGCAATCTCCCACGAAATCCCTGCTGTCAGCCCCACTCCTCCTCCTCCTCCTGCCCGGAGCAGGACGGCAAAACAACCCTGCCGCATCCCTGCTGGCCCCGGAGGCGCTCAAGGTGACTGTCCGTGCGCGTCCGCGCCCCGTCCCCGCGGCCACCCCTGGGGAATGTTCTGTCCCCGGCCCCGGGAGCGTCACGGGGGAGCCGCCTGCGTCAGCCTCTCCTGCCACGGAGACCTTGACTCCTGCCTGGGAACGGGAAGGACAGGCCAGGGCTGCGCTGGCAGGCGAGTGTGGAACAGCGGGGTTTGGGGCGCAGGATGCTCCGGTCCGGGGTCCCCTCCCCAGGCTGGTGGCTCCGGGGTGGTGCTTCCACAGAAAGTGGCAGAGACCCCCAGCTGCCAGCTGAGAAGTTGCCATGGGTTATTTTTTAGATCCCGTTCTCCTCCTCCCCTCAGATATAGGGCGACCCCTGACAAAGCCCTGGTGTGTTATTTAAAGCCTTGCTGGTGTAAAATTGGGTTTTCTTCCTGTCCGTGTAAACACCCACACCGTTTTCACACGGGTTATAAATCCACAGTGACTTTGACCCCATGGAACCAGGATTTTCCCTGGTCCACAGGCCCAATCACTTGCTAGTGCTAATGGCCGGGACCCAAATAATGACAAGGAAATATCAAAGCCTTGGGATGCCTGGAGATGAGATGCAGAACTGCACTGGAACCTGCACCCACCATGCACAGGGGCAGTGTTTCAGCCTTTGCTGCAGTCCTGGCAGCCCACCAGTATGGATAGTGGGGGAAAAAACTCTTTTCCATCTTAAGGAGAAATCTGTTCTTAGTCAGAGAAGGTTTCTCCTTCCGTGGTCATCCACTGAGCACAACCAGCCCAGGGCAGGTCAGATCTCCTCCTCATACCTTTCCTCCTTTAGCCTCTTCTCTGAGGTGCAACATCTGCAAGGTCCAGAGTACCCAGCAAGATGGAATCTCTTCCTCCCTCCTCCCTATCTGAACAGGAGCATTGGAGCTACTGGAAGATCAGCCATCCACGAGCAGGGCAGCCCCTTTGCCCCATGTCCCTGAGAAGAAAACTTGGCACAAGATCTCAAAGATAAGGTGATGGTTTTGGTTTTTTGGTTTTTATCATTATATTCTTTAAACTTTCTTTTTTTTTTTTTTATGTGGCAGGACCTTGGTGGCCACCAAGACAAACCTGAGCCTCCCAAAACCCCTCACTGCCCTGTGCATCCAGCAGAGGAAAGGTCCAAACCCAGCTACAAACACACCACAGCCAACAGTTGGCCCTCTAAGGCTCTTCACACAACACTCAGCCCACACTCAGCATGGAAACAACAGAATTTGAGTGAAATGCAAAGCCCAGCCTGCCCAGAAATTTTTCTTCCTGCTCCTTCACCTCCTCCTGTTGTTTCAGGAGACATCTCCATATCTGTCTGGTTTTTAGCTGCCTTTTCTCAGAACAAGCCAAGAGCAAGAGAGGTTGGCTGCCGCTGATCTGCTGCTGCCGAGGAGATTTGGGTAGGCAAGAAACTGTTGGCACCAGGGTTGACATGAACAGCTCAGGCTATTTAAAAAGGGTGATTTAATCAGCAGAGGTATTTCTGCCCAGCTCCCTGCACAATATATTTGGCATTTTGCTGGAATCAGACCAAGGTGTTTTATCAGGAGCAGCGAGGAAGGGAAGGAAAGGGCAAAGCAGATGTGGGTGCAGATGAAGAAAAAAAGAGAGGCTTCCAAGGCTCTTCCATAAAGAAAAGCAAGGAAGAGAAAACAGAGTTAAAAATAATGTCATGGCATGTTCTGGGCAGAGATACCAGCATCCTAGGAAAAATATACGCCTTTATTTTTTGCCAAGAGGGAAATAAAAGGGAGGATGAGGGAGGATGCTGAGGCTGTTCTTTGATTTGAAAATGAAACAAGGCCAAAGAGTAGAGACAGTCACTGGCATTTTTCAACAGGATCTGCATTTTACTGCTAAAGCTAAAGCAAAGTGGGCTTGCAACATGCCAAGGGCAGGAATTTGCTCAGAGCAAGAAGGATCAGATCCAATCCTGTGCCCCTAAATGTTGGTCTCACAGTCCTGTAGGGAAATCTGTGCAAATCCTCGGATGGGGCGACTGGAATTAGTGCAAACTCTGCTTTTTGCTTTCAGTGGTTGTTGGTTCAGTCCCTTCTGCTGTCAAGAACAGCCATCACCATCTAAGCATGAAGGGCCAAAGTCATCCAAGAATTAAGTAGTGACTCTCCATCATTTGAGAGGGAGTTAGGTAGATGCATTCCTTTAAGGAGCTAACCATAAAGGCTTGTCTGGAAAGACTTTTGCACCATTTTAACTTTATCTCTTCAAGACAGCTCTGCGTTTTGTCTCAGCTGGCTGAAATTTTTCATGACCATCATTAATTCACTCAAAAATGCAGGTTTTGGCAGATCAAGTCTCTTTGGAAGTTCAGGCCAAATTTGGCAAGTTCAGCCAAAAAAAAAAAAAAAAACCAAAAAAAAAAAACAAAACTAAGCCAGAGAAAACTTCGACGCATTTTGCCCTGAGTTTCAGAATGACTAAACAATGCCAATTATCTCAGCCTTTCTTCTAACAATTTTCATGGCTTCCTATTTCTTTCCCACTGCAATCACAGGACATTGCAGCCAGGACAGCTACAACTCTAGCTCTGTATCCCACTGCCATGTAGACAATGGGGAACAGCAGAGCATTTCTCTCTCTGGTTGGCACCTTTTCCATGATCAGGTCTTTGGAAGAGGGGTCCCAGTTTCTGGTACCTTTCCCAGACTGAACTTGCTCATTATGGCTTTGTAAACCAGGAGCAAGTGCAGGCATGGACTGAATAGCACAATTTGAAGAAGCTGAAGGTCTCTGAAAATCTGGGACAAATGAGCAGAGCAGGCGCTCAAGGTCATTTCAGGTTTGGCCCAGAATGAGAAATAAAGGATGTGGCTGCACCACAACTGAAGACAACCTGTGAACATCTCTTCAGGAGAACTTGTAACTCATATTTCTTTCCCTGGTGAATTGGATCAGTCAGTTCAGTTCACTGAAATAACATTGTCTCCCACTGTAAAATCCCAAAGTGGGAAATGCCAAGACACTGGGGTCTGCAGGAACTACTGGCTGTCCTCCAAGAAAACCTGCACACCTTGAGGTCCTAAATAGCTCCAAAGATTAGCAAAAAGCCGCTAAATGTGGTCCCATAGCTATTCCTCATTCATTTCAGCCAACAACAGCTGTACTGGACACCCCACATCAGCTCTTTGGTCCATAAATGTTGATTCTGGTCCATTTTCAAGCATCCTTTGCTGCTGAGACACAAAAGCTGCCATGCCAGTTCATGGATCTGCAGGAATTTTCAGAGTGCTCCTCCAAAGGATGATCAGGAGACAGGCTGGGTCACATGAATGGGCTTTGTTGGACAGCACAAATATCACTGCACGTCTCCCCTTCCCAAATAAATGGCACCACTCAGCATCAGAGCCAAAGGATTCTAAGAAATTATCAACAACGTTTTTAGGCACCTGAATTCATCGTAGTCCCCAGGCTCCACAGTCAGTGAAGCTTGGAGAGCAATAGAGCTGGATGGAGCTGAATCCTTCCAGGGTCTGCTGAGTGTCTGGGTGACACCTCCAGTGACAATCACAGGACACGTTTGACAGCCACCATCAGCAAAAAGGAGCTGAAAAACCACTTTGCTGAGGTATTTTCCATGCAAAAGCAGTAAATGATTAGATCTTATCCTTTGCCTGGAGTCTGATCTGGAGGAGGTGTTGAGATGTGTAGGAGCCTTGGGATTTGAGAGAATCCTTGCAGCACTGGGTTTCACTTGGAGGAAATGGAAAATCCTGGTGGCAGTTTCTGTGCTGGTTACATGGCTGTGGCAGAGAACAACTTGTGACAGCACAGGGACAAAAATCCCTGCTGAAACCTTCCCCTCCTCTTCCTTCCACCCAGCAGACTCCACTTCTAGCTGCCACAGGTGCTTTGGGAGGATTCCTTGGCTTGGGTGGATTTCTGTGTTGCAGGAGGGTTAAAGGGACCATCAGCTCCTGGTTTGCTCTGGAGGAGCAACATCCATTGCAGTCAACCCTCGGTCACAAGGCACAGGAAGAGCAGTGAACGCTGGGGTAGACGAGGAGAATTTGGATGTTAAAAATGCGGAGGGACTGCCAGGAAACACTGGAAGGATATCTGGAAGGCAGCAGGGGAAATGAGATGGAAGCGAGGTCTAATTTAGGGATAAACTCTCCAATTTGCATTTATTATCTTCATCCCCCGCCCTGCCTTGGCTTTGGCCATTTTTAGATCCAGAATCTTTTTTTAAGCTTCCAGATATTGAAAGCTCTTTAGGATTGCTTTCATATTTAGTCCAGCCATGCAGAGGTAAATGATCCTGTGGGATTTGCTGCCTGTCCAGACACCAGAGGTAAATGAAATCTGCACAACAGATACATACACAGCTCCACTGCTTCCAAATCCATATCTAGGGACTTCCTCCAGCCTGAGGGAAGCTGACTTTCTCCTGACATTTCAGATCTTCTCTGTGGACCAAATTACCAAAGGCAGGGGAGCTGGAAAACTCACAGTTGAGCACCAAAAATATTTTTTCAAGATGTTCCTGCAAGTTAGGGTTTACTAATTACAATCACCTGGCACAAGTGGTGACAAAGTTTTAGTAGTGCCTGTTGTGACAAGGAGTGATGATTTTAAACTAAAAGAGGATATATTTTGACTAGATATAAGGAATTTTTTTTTTTTTTTTTTCAATGAGGGGGGGGGGGCCCTGGCACAGGTTGCCCAGAAAAGCTGTGG
>VWYO01003752.1:15244-30599 GCA_013400275.1 Rhadina sibilatrix
GTGAGGGTGGTGAGGTCCTGGCACAGGTTGCCCACAGAAGCTGTGGCTGCCCCTGGATCCCTGGAAGTGTCCAAGGCCAGGTTGGACGGGGCTTGGAGCAGCCTGGGATAGTGGGAGGTGTCCCTGTTTACTGCAGGGAGAGTGGACTAGCTGACCATCAAATGCTCCTTCCGTCCTAAACTATTCCATGATTGTGCAAATCCTAGAAGACCACAAGAGAGGGAGTCTGTGTTTATAAATCAGACCCCAGCTCCATCCCCACCATGTCACTGCATCAAGGCAAAAGCAGAGACAGCACAGCCACCTGTGCAGGGGAGCAGCCTGAAGATGAAAGGCACAGCCTCCCCTCCCCTCTGTTACCTTCACGCTCTACAAGTCACTTGTTTTTTGTTTCAGACTCGGCCACCTTCAGCAAGAGGGCTGAAGGGAAGGTCGTGGCTCCTTTCTGGGAACCAGATGATTTCAGTTTCGTTTTCCTGAGCCCGAGAGGGGCTGAGAACTGAAATCTCTTCTTTTCTCCCAAACAGCTCAACCATAAGGCTCTGCTGCACCTTCCCTGCTGTCACAGAGAGGACACTGGGACCCAAACCTCTCTCCTTAGAAATCCCTCAGTTGCCTTTCTAGAGGGAATGTGTCTGTTTGCAACCAAACCATGAAGGACTTACATTTTTCAGCCATTCCTTCTGGTGACAGCCATTTCTACTGCAAAAGAAAGAATAAGAACACACACCACAAAAAAGTATTAAGCAGAAAAACATTACAAAGAAAACTAAATTCTCAGTCCTGTATCCCCCTTTTCCCTTCCAAAGACATTTCAAGTGAATGTAACTTCTGACTTGCTGACACTGCAGTGCCATGGGCAGAGTGAATGGAAGCTGCTGAGTCAAGGCAATCCAGTGCATGCAGGATTTCAGCTGGGAAGAACCACTGAGCACTGGGTCACAGATCCCTGATCACTCATCAGCAGGCCCTGAAAAGAGATGCAAGTCACTGCAAAGAGTCTCACTGATTTGGGGGCAGGAGATGGGGCCAAATCAGTGTTTTCTCATAAATCTGGACAACATGTATATCACTCTAATTGATGTCAAACTTTCAGCCTGACATGCTTTATAAACCCTGGGCAGCTTTGATCTCCTTGTCTTTGCCTATAAATGCAAGGATTACAAAAACATTCCGAAAAAACGTCACCAAAAAATGTCTTTCACCGAGGTACTTTGCTCCAGCAGATAAGGCTAATAAGCAAAGAAACTCCAGGTATTAGGGAACGAGGCTTTTCAGGAACATACTCCAGGGTGGAGAGAGAGGAGGGGGTGGGGAGAAGCAGCTGAAGGATATTGATGCTTATGCTCCCCCTGTCATTATTTCAGGATATTGTTTATATCCCTGGGATGTGGATAAAGGTAGCTGTCACTTCTGGCACCGCACTCCCGCTGGGAGATTACAGCGAACTGTGGCTGACACTGCCCAACGTTGCTCTGACTGACAGCCCCCGTGGCATGGTTACTGTCAGAGCCCTCCCAGGACTGGGGGTGCCCAGCTCTGAGAGCCATGGAAAAGGGAAGGGGGGTTTCCATGGAGGAATGGGCTCTGCTCAGCCTCCAGCACATCTCCAGGCAGGAAGAGACACCTCCTCTCCAGGCAAAGCTCAGCGGTGTGAGGGGAGTTGAAGGAAGGTGTTTTACCATCTCTTTCCTCTGAACAAGGCTCAAATCCCAAGTGTTGGAGTCCCTCTCAGCTGTTTCAGTGCTCTGCTCCCAGGGGATGCTCAGGGATGGAGAGGGAAGGGGTCCTGCAATGCCTCCACCCAGCAGGGAAAGGGGAGCCCTTACACGGGGAAAAGTGATGGGAATGGAGAAGGGAGATATGAAACAGCAAGGGAGGCTGTGAGACCTGGCATGCCAAGTCAAGACTCAGTTGTGGATTAAGACTAATAAATTTCCCCAGGTCGGTGTCGTTGAGGGATCTGGATTTCTAAATTCCCTTTATATTCCTATTATACCCTTAGATATGATTCAGTTGACTAAACAGAGGCACAAGGAAAGCTTGAAAGCACCTGAGATGTCAACAAAAGGCCAAATGGCAGCAGGACCTCAGACTGAAATGACCTTGGACACTCCTGTGGCAACCAAATCCCACCCCAGTATTGATGGAGCCACCACAGCTCCTCGCTCCCCTTGGCAGCAGAGCCCAAGGCTTGGCCAGGTGAATGTGGACACCAAAATGTGGCTGTCTTAGATCTGCCTTCCTCAGTTTGCTTTCATAATAGGAGCTCCTCTTCCCAAGCTCTGGGATGCTGTGAAGTGTCTGAGCCGTTGGGAAGCTCCATGGAGTTACGGCATTATCTTTGAAGTCAGCTCTGGAGTTATCTCCTTGGTGCTGGGAAGGTCTCAGCTGGAGCACTGGGCCCCCCTCCAGGCTTCAAGGGAAAGAGGGGTCAGACTGGGGACAGCCCAAAAAAATGCCAAGAGAATGACTAAAGGAGCAGGGAAGTCAGATTAAGGAGGGAGCAGTGAAATTGGTTAGTCTGCAGAGGCACTTGAGGAGTGACATTCTGTCATGAGAGGTAAAAGAAGGGAGGGAAGGGACTTCTAATGGCAAGGACAGGGAAGTGTGGGAAGGAGAAACTGCCTGAAGAACTCAGGATTCAGAACAGCCCTGGCAAGGGTAAGGAGGGAGATGCTGACTGTCTTGGGGCAGGAGGAGGTGGGAGATGCCCTCAAGGACCCCCTTTGCCCCTGGGCTTCTTTGATCCTTGGCTGGGGCGGTGGCAGCTGCCATAGGATGGGACTTGCCTGAGGTATCTTGGGACTTTTGGAACAAGACCCATTTCTGAGGGCACCCACAGAAGTGTTTGGCTGCAGGGCCACCCCCTCTGTGCCTGCATCTGTCAAAGGAGCTGATTAAAACTTCAGGGAAAAGAAAAACCCAGGGGCTTGGACCGGTTTGTGATGGCATTGCTTGGGTCACGTGGGGTGAACTCTGGGAGATTCCATCAATGAAAAAGGGAGCAGGGATTTCCAGCTCTGGCAAACATAGCCCTCCCTGTACCATTCCAGTCTTGGCTATATTTCTTGAGGACATTTTCCCCTTTCTCACTCTGTAGGCTTTTATTTGTACAAACAACCCCCCTAAAATGGTAGATTTCCTTTCCAAAAGGCTGAGGAATGCAGCTAAACTGCCCACATGATGGGTTTTGATGGCAATATGGGATTCTGGGGGAGAAAAAGGAAAAGGAATCAGGCATTTCTATGAATTAAATGACACTGTTAATTAACATGATTTAAGATGGCAGAATATGTAGAGTGCACATTAACTCTCCTGCTTCGGGGTTGAAAGCAAGCTCCACTTTTTACAAGTCCAGATAGAGTCTTCTTTGAGAAATGGGAATTTGGCTCCTAAATCAATTAGGTCTGGCAGCTCTACAAAGGGAAATTTATAACAGAGCACGAATTAACCCTTGGACCTTGCAAGCTGTCTGTCAGAGCTGCTGGGCTCTGCCTCTCGCCTCTTCCCCTGCTGAAGTCGCACGGCCCGAAGAGAGAAATTACTTTGCAGTAATGCTGTCAGAGACCAAAGCAAATCTGATGCTCCCAGACATGTGGAGGGCACAGGCCTTGACCTGGGACTGCAACCATCTGCAAAAAAAAAGGGATCCACCCCTCCGAGCATGGGAGGAAGCCAAAGCGTGCGGCATCGCTGGTTTTCTGTGAAATGCCTCTTGGCCAGACCTCAGCTGGGTGTGTGAGGAGCCCTGGAAAAGTCCAAGGTTTTTCTAAGATCCACCAGCACTGTCCTGAACTCATCTCCATACACATAAAATCATTGAATGGTTTGGGCTAAAGCTCCTCTTGCTCCAACCCCCTGCCATGGGCAGGGACACCTTCCACTCTCCCAGGTTTCTCCAAGGCCCGTGGACCAGCCTGGCCCACATCATCCATCTTCATGAAAGGTACAGTTGGGACCCTTCAAGGAAGTGAGTTTTACCGCTTTGTCTGTCAGACATCATGACCACAAAGGTGGAGTTCAGGCCTAAACAATCTTGTAAATATGCCTTTGAGTTTGTTTTAAGGGATTCGGTGATCTCTGTTTTACAACAAACAGGTCACTCAACAGAAACCGTGGACGGCCAGTCAATCTGACCCCAAGCCTTACTTTGGTGCCACTTCTTAACCTGCTCTAGTGGAAGGCGTCCCTTTTTGTGGCAGGGGGATTGGAATGGATGATTGTTAAGGTCCCTTCCAACCCAGATCATTCTATGATTCCTTGATTCTTCGCAGCTCTGTGTACAAGACATGATCAGCTAAGGTCAGACCTCCAGAGCCTGAGTCATCCACGGTGACTTTGTCCGACTGATCCATTGCCTATTGACATCAAGTGCCATTTTAGATGCCCTCATCCTCCAGCTGCTCTCCAAGACTTGCACAGGCCTCCCAACAAATCTGTTGTCACATTGTGTGACACCAGATAAATGTAAACATCCTGAGAAAAAACCCTTGGAATTGGAGCTAGATGGTTTTTAAGGTCCCTTCCATCTCAACCCATTCTGTGGTCCTATGACTGCAACCCAAACCATTCTATTCTCCTTTTCCAGTCACTCCAGGCCTGAATCATTTGACCTCTTTCAGATCCTGCCTTAGTCTGACTCAATTGTCCCTCAGAAAATGCATGTCTCTCCTCACTGGCTACAAAGTCAGCTTGGAGTGATTAGCTCAGCTCTGGATGTTTACAGTACATACAGCAAAATTTGACCAGCAGACTCTCACCCTCAGGCCTTTGCTGTTCTTCATGCCCCAGTGTCCCTTCCAAAGCTGAGTTTCCACCAGAAAAAGGGAAAAAAGAAAGCCGAAGAGGCCCTCCCACTCTGACTCTGCTTACATCGTCCTTACACTAAATGGAGAGGATCCTAATAGGATATTTAGAAGAGGTTAACTCTTCAGAAGCCTCCGGCCCTGCCCTACATCCTGGACGCCTGCCAGAGCAAAGCCAAGGATAACAAACCAGCTTTCGTTCAAGTATTCTGAGCCAATTAAAAAAGACAAATTAGTTTGGCCTTATCTCTCCCTCCTCCTCCCCCTTCCCACCCGAGAGACAAGAGGGGATTCGCGGAGGAATGTTTCTCCTCTGTGATGGCTCTGCCTCGCTGAACTCTTCAAGGTCTGTGATGGATGAAAGCTCTCTCTTCCATTATGCTTCCGACAGCCCGCTGGGTCCTAATGGGACGGGGGGCAGGGGCAGTGCTGGGGGGACCGGGGTGGCAAACTGGGGGGGAAAGCTTCACATGGAAAATCAAGGAGACGGAGCTAATGGACATCTCCTCCCCATCCAAGCTCAGCCTGAGGATCTCTGCAACCTTGCAAGCCCCAGTGCAAGATAAACAAGAACTGCCCTGTGCAATCTGCCCTTTTCTTCTGCAGCTCTTTATTCCTTGCAATTTTTTTTGACGTGCAACTGCTGCACTTTCCACATGCTGCAAGCAGAAACTCTGGCATGACCTGAGTATGGCAGGAAGGGAAAAAAGCAGTTGGCAAAGAAAGCTTTTGAGAAGAGCTATCTGGTTCAACTCTGGGCTTTTAAAGACGTCCCGTGCTGGTTTGACCTCTGCCATGGTCTAAGCTCATCTGCATGAAAAGCAGGGCAAAAACATCTGAGCAGCCGCACGGAGTCAGAACAGAGCCCTATCTGCTCATGGGCTCTTTCCCAACCCTGGCCACTTGCAAATGTTTATGTAAAGGCTCTAAGAAGCAGCACAAGAGGAGTGATGCATCAACAGGCTCAGCTGTGCTTGGCCACATGCTCCTTGCACCCAGAGGGGGTTTATACAGGGCACCCCAAAAGACTAGATGCTTCACCAGGGTTTTGTCTGGGTGAAGCAGCATCCCGGTGCTCTGCCCTGTGCAGATTTAGAGTGGCAGTAGCTGGCTGGGGCCAAAACTGTGCCAAGCACCATGTCAGTGACAGAGACAATCAAGTTCCACTGTCTGTGTTTGGCGCTGTTTTATTTGTTAGTGGAGCTGCGTCCTGTGACAGAAAAGATCATCTCATCGCCAAGATTAGAAACCCACTTGTTATTTGTGATAACACAGAGCTCTCTTCATCCCACTCTTGCACTGCCTCTGTCTCACAGCTGGGGAGGAGCATGACAAGACACTCAAGGAGGAGAGTTTAAATCCCACCTCACTTCCCAGACCAACACTCTACCCAGTGGATAACTAAATCTGTCTCACTTGGGGAACAACACATACTCTGGACAACCCTAAAACACTCTGTCCCCACTTCATGGACTGTGGGGTGAGGAAAGCAAAAATATCCAAGCAATTCAGGAGAACAAGACTCTTCAATTTCCATCCAGTCTCAGTCTCCCGGAGTCTTCAGGGATTTTGCAACATCCTGCATTTGCAATCTAAGAGAAACACTCCAGGGTGACTTCACAGAAATGCCATATCCTTACAGAAGGAGCAGAAAGGACTTTACAGAAATGCCAGCCCCCCTTGTGAAATATCTGTTGGGAAGGAGTTGCATTCATTTGATTTTATTGACCAGTGGTTGGGAATGTGGAGAAACATCAGGAAGCTGGGATGCATGGGGACAACCAGAGGATGGGCTCCCAGAGAGAGGAACAGAATGGAAATCACAGGTCCATCAGAATGGAAGTCAGAGAGCACAGAGATATGATGATGCTCATTTGTGCTTTGATATTTCCATGTGATTTAGGCTGAAAGTTGGGTTAAAAAGGCTGGCCAAACAGCATGGAGCGATGTCCTCCCTTCTCCCTGTTTAATCCTCCTGACCAGACATTGCTGTTCACTACCAGCATACCAGAAGGGCCCAGATTTCCCACAGCACAAGCACATCCCAGACACCAAAAGTGCAGGATTTCTCTTCTCACCCCACCCCTTGCCTCTTCCCCACCAGCACTACTGCTCTGGCAGGAGATCATTGCAGGGAGGGTGGCTCCTGATCTGCATTCTAACATCTGCTCTGGCATGGGCAAAACTTTTCTGAGAAAAGGGCTCCTGGATTCTCTAGGAAGTGGTAGGAATAGAGCTCCTGGGAACAGGAGATGTGCACAGCTGGGCAGTTACACTATAGAGAATCACAGAACCATTCAGGTTGGAAAAACCCTCTGAGTCCAGCCACGAACCCAGCACTGCCAAGCCCAGCACCAAACCATGTCTCTAAGCCATAATGTGAATTTTTTTAAGAACCTGGTCTCTGAATAGTGTCTGCAGCAGCAGGGACTTTGCAGAGACGCAGGCCAGCACCAGCACAGCCCTCCCAGGGCAGAGCTGTGGCTGCACCCCGTGGGCAAAGTGCCAGGAGGGTTTTCTAGGAACCACTTAAAGGACCTGCAGGGCTGGAGGTCAACGCTGAAGCACTTTCACGCCAGTCCCGGGGACAGGGGGTGTAAAAGAGGCACAAGAGCAGCCCCTCGGAGGGGCTCTGGCCAGGCTATAAAAGGAGCTGGTCTCTCCTGAATTCCACAGGGAGGGAACGTGCTGTAATTACACTGGTGCTGTCTCGATCGACAGTGGCACAAACCAGAACCTTCCAGTCCTGCGGTGAACAACAGCCGAAAAAACGCCGGGTGCCCTTGAGAGAGGCAGAGTGCAAATTAAAGTTTAGTCTGAAGCTTCACTCCTCTGCAAGCTCAGCCCTGGCCTTGGGAAGGGGGTGTGCATGTGGGCAGCTGGGAGAGAGAAACAGTGGGAGAAAAAGCAGGAAAGCGAGAGGTGGAGGGGGAGACACGAAAAGGAGAAAAGAAGGATTTAGGATAAACATATCCCAGCTGATAAGCAATCAGGGTCAAGATGGGAGGGGCTGGAAAACCTGCTCAGAATGAATGGAAAGGGTTTTTTCCCCTCTCCTGCCATGCAATGAAAGGTGTTAGGGCCTCTCTCTATGCAAGAGGCTGCAGCCCCTCCCTGCCAGGCTGAGGGCTGTGTGCACAGGGCACGAAATCCTTGCTGCCCCAGAGGGTTGGGAGCCCACCTCCACCTCATATGGATGGGAACTGGTCTGACCTCCAAAAGGTTTGGACCACTTGTGGGGGTGTGGGAAATTTGGCAAGAGGAGAACACAGTGTTCCCATATTGGTGTAAAAACTCCTGGGAGCAGAATGTTTGTAAGAGCACAGGGTGATCTCCATGAACAAAATTTTGTGGGGAAGAGGTGGATTTAGGAAAGAGATCCTGCAGGCAGCAGGATGGGGTTGATGGCAACCAACCATGGGGCAGCAGAGCAGGAGCAGAAGGGGACCTGCATTGCAGAGCAGAGGCTGAGCATCAATCAGCTGGAGCAAAGGGCTTTTATTCCACACTGAGATGCATGAACTGGTCCAAAACCTGGGATCCAGCACAGGGTCCAGCTGTGGCACCACATGGAGTTACAGGAGGAAGTGGGGGAAATGCAGGAAACAGCAACAAGGATGAGGAGAGGAGTGAAAAACACAGACAGTGAGGAGCAGCTGAAGGACATGGAGTGTTCAGTTCTAGATAAGGCACGGGGTAGATGTGATATGTCCCTCATTTCCCTGTCTAGGGAGAAAGGAGAGAGGAAGAACAGTGTCTCCATCACCAGTGGTTTACAAGAACAGGCTGTACAAGGAGGAAAGGTTATGGAGCTTTGATCCAGTGTTTGGACTGACTGAGTTTTTCAAGGTCCCCTACCTGTCACAATATCCTTCAGTCCTGTTCACTTTTTATTCCTCCACTGCTGAAGATTTCCTGAAAATTCACTGAAGTTGCCCTCTTGATGCTCACACCTTGCAGCCTGTGATCTAAATGGGGTTTTTAGACTCCTTTTAGCTGCTGGTGGCTCTCTCCAACAGAGATTCCTGATCAGAATGGTAGGCAGAGCTCAGGAAAAGCATTTTTCAATCAACATATTTGTTGAAAGTCTCTCCTGTAAATCCTGCCCAATGACAAAACTGAACATTGATAAGAAAGCAGCTGGGAGTGAAATATGCCTTCAAAAAGAAAAGAAAAGAAAGAAAAAAAAAAAAAAAGAAAAAAACAAAAGAAGGAAGAACAGGATAAGTATTAAAGAAAGGACAATTCCATTTTGAAGAGGTGAAGTACTAAATCCAACAGCATCACTGTTTGCTTATGAGCTGCACACACAGAAGGATAAAGAGTGTAAAAACACCAGCAGAAAAGCACAAAAAAAAAATCCCAACAAACCCAAAACAAACAACCCAAAAAAACCAAACAAAACATAGAATGAGAGAATTTTGGGGTTGGAAAGGTCCTTACATGTCACCTAGTTCCAACCCCTTGGCCATGGGCAGGGACACCTTCCACTATCCCAAGTTGCTCCAAGCCCTGTCCAACCTGGCCTTGGACACTTCCAGGGATACAGGGGCAGCCACAGCTTCTCTGGGAAACCTGTGCCAGGGCGTTACCATCCTCACAGGGGAGGATTCCAAAATCCCTTTTCTCCCTGCCCTCTGGCAGTAGGAAGTAATTTCTTCCTGTCCTGTCTTCCAGGCCCTTGTCCCAAGCCACTCTCCAGCTCTTCTAGAGATCCTTTAGGCCCTGGAAGGGGCTCTGAGGTCTCTCCCTGGAGCCTTCTCTTCTGCCGGCAGAACATCCTCAGCTCTCCCAGTCCATCTTCATAAGCAGCAACACTTCCTGGACTACTCCAGGATTTCCCAGTGGAAATTCTAATTGGACTATATTGAAAGTCTCTTCCAACCCTGATGTTTCTGTGATTTCCCAGAAAATCCTTTTTCCCCATCACCTTGAGTTGCTGAGCCATTGCCTCACCCCAGTCAGAAGCTCTGAGACAGGAATAAGGGCTGTGTCCTCAAACCAGGGAGAAATCTCACAACTCTCACAAACCAGTAAGCAAGGAGGAGCCAGATCTCCCTTTGCAGTCTTTCCAGACCTGCTGAAGCAAATCCAGCTGGAATCTCCATCCATCAGAGCTCATCCCATCTCATTTCAGCACTGTGAGCGTGATATTCAGGTGCAGCTCCTGCCTGTAACTCAGCAGCTTTCACCTGACTGAAACATTGCTTCCAGGAAACATTGCATCTGCTCCCAATTTAAAGATATCCAAGGACAAAGAACCTGGATTAACCAAGTGATTCATTTCCCATTGCAGCAACCACAAGCCTGGGTGGTTTGGATCTGCTTTGCAGCCAAGAAAGGACATTTTTTGCTAGATTAAAGATACTTTTTTCATCAGGCATTTTTCTCCCCAGGAAGTTCTTCTCCAGTCACCTCTCCATCTGCTTTTCCAATAAGCCAACCAGACCAAACTTTCTGAGCCTGCCATGCCAAGGTTTCCTCTTCAGGCTTCAGATAATGTCTGTAGTCCTTTTTCCACGCCTTTTCTCATTTTTCAGGATCTTCTCCAAAGCAGCAATGTGGTTTTCTCAGTGTCTAACCACAAACTAACTATCCCAGCATCCACTGAGAGATGATCCTTCTAGTTTCAGCCATGTGGCCTGGTTAGAAATGACAGGAGAAGAATCAGGGTGTTTTATAAAGGTAAAGAAATAAGGATGTTTTCATCTTTCCTTTCTACATTCTGAGATTTGGCATCTTCTCCCAGGGAACAAGAGATAGGACAAGGGGAAACAGCCTCAAGCTATGCCAGGAGATGCTCAGGTCGGTTATCAGGAAAAATTTCATCTCTGAAAGAGAGGTTAAGCATTTGAAAAGGCTGCCCAGGGAAGTGGTGGAGTCACCACAGTTGGAAATGTTCAAAAAACAAGCAGACGTGGCACTTCATGACATAATTCACAGGCCATAGTGGTGATGGGTGAGAGGTTGAACTTGGTGATGTTGGAGGTCATTTCCAACCTCAGTTATTCTATGATTTGTTCATTTCTATTTACAGTGAAAAGTGATAATGAAGAATCACTGCAGAATCTGTGTTTGGAGAAACCCACTTACCTGCAGTGTGTGGATGTGTCTTGTTTTTCAGCTTTGCTCTCTGAAAAGAGTGGGAAAGTTTCAGAACTGGGATCACTCCCTGCAGATTCCAGTCTTTCCCCCCAGTCATGGAAACGGGGCCAGGAACACCCACTGGCACTGACCCACATCACCCACACCAACAACACCAAAGTCTTTGCCACTGGCCTTTGCCCTTGGCCAACCTGCTGGTGAGCTCCCCAAAAAGCAGCTGAGCTTCCAAAGACCTGACTCCTACCTGGAAGACACAGCCAAGCCCACAGCAGTGCTGGCCCTGGACTGCAGGGATCTCTGAAAATCAGGCTCCCAGGAAAAGCTGGCTAATTAACAGAAAAGCCAAAGTGCAGTGCTCTTGGATGGTGGGAAGAGGTGCAAGAGAGGGAGGGGTTGCTTAGATTGATGCCTTAGGAAGGCTGACCTGAAACAGAGACTGGACAGAGCTAAGAGAATAAAGTAGATATTTATTAAAATCCTTTTAGGATACACCTTGAGCAGGACAAGAGCCTGGCCAGGGCTACACCCAAGGTAGACTTAGAATGGTCACAAAAATGGCTAACTGGTCACAAGGTCTTACATTTTTATAAGTTTTGGTCCATTTGCACATTGGGGTTTAATTGTCCAATTATAGCTTCATGTTATGAAGTCCCATCCTTCTTGTTCCTCCCTTCAGTCCACTGTTGTTTGTGCTTTTGGGCCTGAACGCTTGTAACCATTGTCCTTGGTCTCCAGCAGGAGGAGGATTTGTTTTGTCTCCCTGCTCTGTGAAGAGAGCTGAGTGACACTTAACATGAGGCTGAGAGCTGCACCCCTAGGCAGCACAGAATCTGAAAAACATGAAAGCTGAAACTCAAGGCATCAAGATGGGGACTGCTGTGGGTGTTTTAGGGGAGCTTTCTTTAGAAGTCCTCAATAGTCCCACCCTGACCAGGTCCAGAGAGAGGGCCAGGACCACCTGGCTTAGAAGCAGAATCCCACTAAATGTTGGGCGTGAGACCCAATGTTGGTTTGGAGCAGCAAATGTGAAACGTCACCAGAGATTAAGGAGTGCTGGGCTTCACGGGCAGAGCTTTGCCCCATTTTGTTCTAGAGCTGAAACAGAACCCACGGCAGGCATAGAGGTCAGTGTCCCACCTCTCCTCCAGGAATGCCATGGAGAAATACAAAAATGAGGGAAAAGACAGAGCAGCACTTCCCCAACACCCTCTTCCAGCCTCCAGTGCGTTTCTGCCGCGTGACATCCTGAGCTGGACGAGCTGATCTTGTGTTTAATCGCCCTCGACAGAACATTTTTCCTCCACCCAACTGTCCAGTTGCTTTCCTGAACCCTCATGAACCTCCAGCTCGGCCTAGAGTTGATCCCATGCCCCGGTGTCAGGAGGCCAAGCTTCTTGCAGGCGTTTGAGGACGCCGTGGGGGCCAGGGGAGCCCTATCAGCCTTACCCACCGCTGAACTCCCGCTGACTCCGAGAGGAGCCGGCCAGACTCCCCGGGATGCTGAGCGTAGGCCACATCCCAAACAAACAGGAGGGGAAAGGCAGAAATCGGCCCGTGTGAAAAATGAGAGGGGGAAATAAGGGGCGAAGCGAGAAGGGAAACGTCTGATTCATTATGCGCTTGTTTTGCTTTTGTCTTCTCCAAGGAGGAAGAGGATGGAGCGCCGTCGAAGACAGAGACAGAAGGATGTTTCCTGGCCGGGCCTGGGAGAGGATCAGATAATGGGCAGATAACAATAGAAATGATGACTGAGACAAAACTCGCTGTGCGGAGAGAGCAGCCAGCCCACCTCGGGCAGGGGAGGCTGAAGAGGAAGAGGCAAGAGCAAAACAGCTTCAGTGCATGAGATGGCTGGTCCAGGTAGGACCTCTGCAAGCTTAGACCCTCCAGGCCTTGCTTACCCCGTGGCATGAGCCCTTCCACACATTTATTTGAGATCTGAGGATGCAGCAGTCCCACAAATGTGGCTGGGGATGGGCAGTAACCTTTTACCATGACTCTGCCCACCACAGTTTGTGTTTCTGCTCTTTGCTGTCCCTTCAGCAGCATTTCAGAACTGCCACCCAAGCACTCCATCTGAACTCTGCTGAGCGCCCATCACGTGGGATTCTGGCTAATCTGATGGGTGCAGAGGAGAAGGAGCAGTAAATGAAGGAGCAAGAAATGAAATTGGCTCCGAAGGTCTTCTCAGAAAGGCCTGTTTTAGTTTGCTGTAAGTAAAACATGTTGTGGTCTTCGCTCATCTCCAGGGCTCCACATGCAAACAGTCACCCAGGGTATGCAAACACAGATGCAAAAGTGCTGGTAGGCAAATGCCAAAGCCCCAGGCTGAAGCTTGTTTGGGATGGATAAAAAGTCCAATTGTTTCCCCAGCACTGCCAGGGCCACCACTAACCCATGTCCCCAAGTGCCACATCCACAGGGCTTTTAAATCCCTCCAGGTATGTGACTCCAGCACTGTCCTGGGCAGCACACGCAGGTACCACCCACCCTTCCCTCTGGGGAGAGCAGTGTGTGGACGATGGCAGAGAGGACGAAGCTCACACCTGTGCACAGGATTCTCCTGGGGCTGTTATTTGCAGTTCACTGTAAATTCCTCTGGTCTCAAGGATAAATTTTGAAGGGATGCAATGGCTCCTGGGTAGCTTTTTGGAGTTCCATGGAATCCACAAAAGCCTGAAGTCTGGCTGTTGCTATCAAACAGGAATATAGGGGTCCTACAGCAGGACATGTGATTGCTTGTTATTCCACATCAAGCAAGCCTGCTGAAGTGACCAGAGCTACCACACCACTGGGGTGATGGATTTGCAGCAGACACCTAGAGCCTGTCTAGAGCCACAAAATACAGCCCCTCATCCACAGTGAGCCACCCAGGTTTGTTGAACCCAAACCCCAAAATCAGTGTTATCCTCTGCCCTGTGAACTGGGCGCCAGTGAAACAGCAAAGTAGGACCCAAACAGGGTGGTTGTCAATGACACAGTGGCAAAGAGGAGGCTCTAGGGAGACCTTTAAGGGATTTATAAAAAGGAGAAAGAGGGACCTTTTTCATGGGCAGATAGTAACGGGCCAAGAAGGAATGGGTTTATCTGAGATAGGGCAGGTTTAGATTAGAAGTTAGGAATAAATTCTTTACTCAGAGGGTGCTGAAGCCCTGGAACAGGTTTTTCAGAGAAATTGTAGCTGTCCCATCCCTGGAAGTGTTCAAGGACAGGTTGGGTGGGATTGGAGCAGCCTGGGGTCTTTAAGGTGGTCTTTAAGGTCCCTTCCCACCCAAACCATTCTGTGATTCTGTGATTCTAATTCATGTATGGCTTCTACAAGTGCCTCTATGCACTTTATCAGGGGGTGTCTTGGCAGCAGCATCTTAACCAGGCCACCGGGCTTGCGTGAAATTAAATAGAAAATAAATAACTTCATTAAAAGAAGAGGAAACCTAAAAGCATCCACTGGTCCTACCTTCACACACAGAGCCATGAGGAAAGGACAAGCACGGAATCCCACCAAGGAAGGAGCAGATAGTACCTGATGAGGTCCAATCCCCTCACACCAGAGGCTGCTCCAAGAGAGAGTCACAGTGGGCTTGAAAATACTGACTTTGGTCAGTGTTTGTTGCTGGTGACTTTGGCCAAAGCGTGGCTGCCACGTGGGCTGGGGGAGCTGAGTGAAACCAGGCCATGGTGGTCACGGATGATGCTCAGATATGGCTCCAGACGTTCTCTGCCCTGCCTTTGACAACCTCAATGCTGCTCTTTCCACTGCTGAGTGAGCCAAATCTGACATCTTTGATCCTACCTGGCATGAACCTCATGTTGCTGCAGTAACAGGACTCCAGTGTGCTCCTCTCTTCCTGTGTAACAGCTGAAGTGACTCTGCCCCTGCTGCTGTCATGCAGGTGGCTCCTGAGGGTTCAAACTTGAAGTATCCTGAGTTGGAAGGGACCCACAAGCATCATCAGGAAGCAAAGCCAATGAGGCCATGCCATTACGTTATTACTTCATGCACGAGGATTCCCTTTTCCTTTCCATTTAACCCCAGATTTATTTTTTTTTAAGCTGTTTTAAGGATGCTCAGTTGCTGGTGGGATTTTGAAAATAGATGTTTAGAGATGTAAAAAATCTGGGAGGAGGGAAAGGACCCTGAGTGTAACAGCCAGTGGAAACCTGCCCAGGAAAATGCTGTTAGGAATGATCCATACTACAGGACATGACAGGGCTCACGCTGCCACCAGCAGCTGGGCCAGTCCTGCAGTCCTGCTGCAGAAGGCCAGGTCTGCACCTTCTGGGACTTGCAGAGGGACCCAGAGAGGACATTTATCCTGATGAGCTAGCACCCCGATTAAAAATATTGTCTGTATGGGAGGAGCAGGAATTATGCTCATAAAATTGCTGGGGGAAAAAAAAAAAAAAAAAAAAAAAAAAAAAAAGGGAGAGGAAGAGAAAAA
>VWYO01003752.1:30623-41720 GCA_013400275.1 Rhadina sibilatrix
AGAAGAAGAAAAGAAAAAAAAGTCTGCTCAGTTTGGGCTGGCAGCCCCCCTTCACCACCCAGCCAGCCCTCCCTCCCTGCTCCGTGCAGCAGAAGGGCTCCTATCTCCTGAGAATCCCGATAAACCCTCCTCTCGCACCCTCCCCTTCCCCCCCGAAATAAAAGTGAGCTGTCTTAGTGCTAGGATGCAGAAACCACTTCCAAGCCAGCATTACATCAACATTGCAGCTGATAAAGGGATGCACAATGGAGTGTTAGACTAATAGAAAAACACAGCTCAGATAAGGCAGGCTCCTGATAGCCTGGGCTGATGTAAAATGCCATTGTCTCCCTTTCTGTCAGCTGAGTCACTGGAGCGATAGGGAATTCCAGTGGCAACGGGCAAGTCAGGGGTCAGAAACCACAAGCCCTGGGCAAGGCAAATCCCCGGCTGCGGGCACCGCTGGGCAGATGGAGCTGGGGTGGGAGGACGTGGCTGGGGGGTGCAGCTGGAGGCGAATTCCCTGTGGCTGAAGGGGTAGGGAGGAGGAGGATGGATGGAAAGGGTCCAGCCCGCAGGACTGTGCCAGGCTCTGTGTGCGACAGAGATCCCTCGGCACCACCAGCCCTGGCACGGGACCCAGCGCTTCCCATGGCTTTTTCTTTCTGGTTTCACCTCCCTCCCGCTGCCTCATCCATCTCTGGCGTTTTCCCCGCCCGTTCTGAAGTCAAGGGAGAGTGGGAAACCAGCTGGAGAAGGCAGGGGAGGGGATGCTGGTGGCACTGCAGTCTCCCGAGCTCTTTTGGGAGTCCAGAACATCCCTTCCACGGGACTTGAGCAGGCACGAGAGGAGCCGAATCTGGTCTCCAGCTGCTGTCCCACATCAGTCTGAGAGATAAAGTGGGAGCGGCAGGGAGAAGGACCCTGCCCGCACCCAGCCGGTGCCAGGGGCCAGAGGATGTCTGTCTCCATCCCTCCTGTGAACGGGAACTCCCAGAGCCCGCCGAGGGCTGCGATAGTGCCCTGCCTGACGGGTCAGGGTGTTTTTTTTCCCCTCTGTGGGCTCCGCTCTCCTTTTCCTGTGCTGCCCTTTGATCTCGTCTCACGCTGCCCCGGCGCGGGGCTGCCCCAGAGGAGGAACTCCAGATTACGTGCCGGGGTTATGTCATTTTTCCAGCGGACGTGCCGGCCTGGCTGGCAGTGCAGAGGGCTTTTTTTTAGTGCCGGTGCTGCACCCCTTGGGAAGGCAGGCCCTGGAGCCAGCCCGGAGTGGGGATGCTGCAAAAGCCTCGTGTCGCTGGGAAAATCTGGGACCCAGCACAGGCTCAGGAACCAGATCTGGTCTTTCTGTGCTTGCTCACACTTCAGTGGGAAGGCGGAGGCCTCAGAGCCTGCCACAGGGCATTGGGTGCGAGATCAGCCCTGGCTGGAAACTCGGTGTAAAAGCAGATAATGGGTTTTATGTTGGGAGATGGGTGGTGCTTTACCCAAATCCTCAGAGGATGCTGTACATTACAGGGGTAGAAAGCACAGAACTCCACTGATGGAGAATGAAATCTGGCTGACAAGCTTCCAAGATTGCCCTTCTGCTTCATCAGAAGACTTGCAAACAAAAAATAAAAATAAAATATTTTTTTTCACAATGCTTTCTTACACATTTTTCTTCTGAAAAACTTCTGAGTAAGACCTTTCTCTTTTTCCCAAACCAGTAGACTTTCTTACCTATCTGGTCAACTTGGGGACCATTTCCTCACTATCCAAAGAGAGAAGCAAACCCCAAAAGGTTGAAGAGTACAAAAAAAGAGGATGGAAGCCCATCATTTATGTTTGTGGAGAAGCCAAGATGCTCAGGGAAAGCTGCTGAAGGTGGAAGATTGTGCAGGAGACCTTGTCACATAAGAAACTCTGACTCTTGCATCTCCACCTCTACTCTCTTTGTTTCAATAAACTGATGCTGACTGAAAATACCCCATGACAATCCCAATGAACCTCCTGTGAATGTGGAAGGAGATCCAGTCTGGATCCAGTTTCTAACACCAGCTAAATGGCTGGAGTGCAATTTCTTGTCATAATGTCTGGATTTAGTGCTGAGGTGGACCAGGAAGGAGAGAAGGTCCCTTCTGTTTGGAAAAAGGGAGGGATGAAGGCTCAAAGCCCCGTGCTCATCAGGACTTCTGGGGGTAAGTTTGTGCCCTGGGTTGCATTGGTTTGTAGAGGTCTCTGGATCGCAGAAACATGGAAAAGTTCAGGTTGGAAGATACCTTAAAAATCATCTCATTGCAATCCCCTGATATGGACAGAGACTTTCCACTAGACCAGGTTGCTCCAAGCCCCCTCCAACCTGGCCTTGAGGCAATCAATATTTTGGAAGTTGACCTCTGTTTTCTCAGAACTCAGTATCCTGCTGGATGGAACTCCCCATTCCCTGAGGAATTTCCTGAGGCAGACATGGGCCACACTCTGCACATGGGCATGGATGAGGGCTTGCAGTCTGCCTGCACTGAGCACCTCTGGGACAGAGCAGGAGAAGAGGCCTGGCTTTGTATGGAAACTCCAGGGAGATGCTCACAGGAGAAATTCATTATCTGCTCTGGAACATCAATGAACACCTCCATCTCCCTGGGAGATCTGTATTGACTACAGATTGTGAAATTTTCCAAGGAGAAAACACCATTCCACGCAACAAAATGCATCACCCCTTGAGGAAAGAAGGAATCCCTGGAAAAGCCACTCTCTTCCAGAAGAATCCATGACCCCTTTGACTCAAGACTGCTTGAAGAAGAGGAGCTCCGCAGTGTTGAAGTGCAGCCCACAAGGGGAGGGTGATGAAAGCTGCTGGAGGATTAAAAATCCAGTTTATACAATCTCAGTGCTGAGCCATTTCCCTCCCCTGACCTCACTGGTTCCTAGATCTGGCTGGAAGGTGGAAGTTGTGTTGTTTTAACTGGAGAAGTGGTTGGGGACTGGGGAAGAGGCTTCAGAAACTCAGGGAGAAGGGACGTATGAAGTAGATTTGGGGTTTCAGGGAAGAGAACAGCCTGGGTCTGGTTTCTAATTCCTGATTTCCTAATTTCATTCTAATTCTAAGAGGTCCCATGACTGTCTTTTTTCATGGAATCACAGGATCAGTAAGGTTTGGAAAAGACCGCCAAGATCAACACGTCCCACCTTCCATTTTGGAAATGCTTTGGTGGGAATAGTTACCAAACACAAGAGTCTCCAGATCAGATCCTCAAAGACCTTCTGACACCAGTGGGATTTCCTAATTGGGAATGGCTGTGGGAATATTGGGGTCTTCATGAAACACCCTTTACCTCCCACAGTACAAAATCCCTGGGGAGATCCTTTAACTTGGGCAAATGCACTGTGTTTCTCTTCCTGGGTTTCTTATCCTAAAAGATTGGGATGGGATTCAACTGAAAATTCCAGGAGCCTAAATTCAGGGTTTAGAGATGGTTTTCCTCACTGAAGATGCACCAGAGCAGCCAAGATGCCCTCATGGGGCTGGAAGGCAAAGGAAACACAGGTGACTCACGCTCTTCTGTCCAGAAGCTGGAGATTGAGTGGAACATGAGCTCAATGATCCACGTGGGTCTCTTCCAACGTGGGCTATTCCATGATTCTATAGTATCCCAAGGCTGGGACATGTGCCGGGAGAGGAGCCATGAGGATAAACCCTGGAGAGGGCAGCTGGGCTGCTGCAGACAGTTTAGATCTGGAGAAGCAGGATCCCACCCTTATGGGATCCTCACTCTTTTTCAGGAGAGACAGAGGCTGCTGAGTT
Organism: Rhadina sibilatrix; assembly: GCA_013400275.1. Taxonomy (NCBI): domain Eukaryota; kingdom Metazoa; phylum Chordata; class Aves; order Passeriformes; family Phylloscopidae; genus Rhadina; species Rhadina sibilatrix. The sequence goes on from VWYO01003752.1 coordinate 34,387, forward strand.
TCTGCCGGGGAAGAAAAATACAGTCTGTCACTGAACCCTTGAAAGGTTTCCGGCCCTTGGATTAGATGACCTCAGTATGCCTTTTCCATATCTGCTGCCACAGATATAGGGCTTACTTGAGTCTGCTGGGAATTCTTGGACAGAACTACTCTTTTTTTAATTTTTTTTTTTTTTTTAGTAGGGAAAACTTATTTGTTTGGTTGATATTATTGCTATGGTTGTTACGCTTTTATATGGAAATGTACTCATTGCAGTGAATCCTGCAAAAATTATCAGTGCTAAATGGAATTTCTGCTCAAAATTATCACATTTCTCACCCAACAAATTTGAAGACATTTACAGTCCAAACCAGGCATTTAATTCTCTGTTTCCCAGTATAGGATCAGTTCTGACTCTTTGGATGTCTCATTTTACTCTTTTCCGTGACAATCCAGGGTTAGGCACATGGCTTGTGCCTTGTTGCTTATAATCAAATGTTAAATTATCTTTTCTCCCTTCTCCAAACCCTTTGTAGGTCCGTGGTTCTTGCATCCCATGCACCACCACACCCTCTGAAGGAGATATGGGAAAGGAGGACAGCTGTGGTTTGGATCAAACTCTGGTGTGATCCCAGCCTCTCTCCTCAAGGACTAAAAATGATTCAGACATGAATCAGCTTTCTTCAGAGCAAAGGTGTTGCCACTTGCAGGTGGTGCCTTTCCATGACCTCTGCCTGCTTAGGTGTGAAGACAGATCTGCTGTGATTCTCTGTAATGCCAGGCTTCCATAATATTTATTATGGAATCTGGAACTGGATCCTTTATGGAAAACAGGCTGAATTTGTTTTGGAAGTGATCAGGTCAGCATGCCTTGAAAACGTCTTTGCTTTCATACCACACCAAACACATTCATGGAATGAAGGAATCACAGAATCACGGAATCACAGAGTGGTTTGGGCTGGGAGGAGACTTAAAGCTGATCCCATTCCACCCCATGCCATGGGCAGAGACACCTTCTACTACGCCAGGCTGCTCCAAGCCCATCCAACCTGGCCTTGGCCTTCCAGGGATTCAGGGGCAGCCACAGCTTCTCTAGGAAACCTGTGCCAGGACCTCATCACCCTCATCATAAAAATCTTCTTTCTTATATGTAACCTAAATCAACCCTCCTTTAGTTTAAAACCATCAACCCTGGTCCTACCTCCTGCTCTGAGACTGGAAAACTGTAAATTATAAAGTGGCCTGGAGTCCAGTCTTCCCAAAACCATTACTGAATGTCTTAGCCCACCTCAAGAAACTGATCTTCCTGAAGGAGGCACCTCCTGGTCTGATCATTGCCACCATCAACCTCCTGAGAGCAGCTGTGGGGTTGGGAGAGATGTCAGCAAACAGAAATTGACTTTTTGACCCAAAATTCTGGCATGGAGAAATCCTCCATGCACCAATCACTGCCACTAAAAATACATCCTTGTGAAAGCAGATGTGCAAGGATGCCAGTGTTCTATCTGAACACCAGCAAATTGAAAGGTCCAGGCTGATTTAGTTTGTTTTGCTTTTCAGGGAAGGGAAGAGAGTTTCGTTTTCCATCTGTGTCTCTATGCCAAGGTTTGGACTTGTAATGACCACTTGTGGCTCAAATCAATTTGCAACTGAGGGAAAAGGAAATTTTTTCACCCAAAGAAATTCTGAATCAGGCGTGTTCATTTTATAAATGCATTTTGAAGAAAATCAATGACTCTCAGAGCATGTCTTTCCGTGGGAGCAGGAGGGTTTATATGCTCTTGGGAGACATTACTGCTGAATTCCCCTTTTTTGGTCCCAAATATTCCATCCCCACTGCAGAAAGAAACAGGGGGGGGACGCAGGATGGGACAGCTGCAGCATCACTTTGGGTTGTTCCATCACCCTAATGGCAATATCATCACCCCCTTCCCGTGCTGCCCATGGGAAAGGGTCCTGGAGCTGGAGGTCCTGGCATGGAAGGAGACCAGGGCAAGCACACAAAAGGAGGGGGGATGAGGATGGAAAGGCCAAAAGGAGGGGGGATGAGGATGGAAAGGGCAGGGGGAGAGGTGCGTTGTATCGATTGGTGTGTGAAAGGCTTCCCGGGAGCCCCGTTGCTGAGAGACAGCCCTGGGAGATGCAAGGCTGGAATTAATAACTGCTCCATTGGGGCCCTGTTTGCTCTCCTTGCCCAGAGCCCGAGGACTTTGGTCGCAGCTTATCGCCCCGCCGAAAGCCCCAGGAATGCAGTCACAGGCAAATGTGCTCGTTCACACGACATCTATTAATCAAACGGCTCCCCCACCCTTTAACCCTTGGCAGCTCAGGGGGAGGAGGTGAGCATGGCTCTGCTTTGTCTAAAATCAGGGTCCCAGGAGCCTCTTCAGAGTAACCAGAGATAGGGGTAAGTTACTGCAGTTAAGATACCATCCCCTTGCTCTGCATCCAGGGTTTTCCTGAATTCTTATGGAATTTGTTTTGGCACCTGCACACGAAGACATCCTTTTCCAGTGGGAGACAAGCATCTAACCACCCTAAAATGCTTTGAAAGTCCCAGATATTGTCACTGAAAAACTATCACAGACTTCTCCTCCTCTTCACTCTGTTTCACGTTTCAGGTGCTGCTCGCACTCACACCACAGTGGTTCTGCAAGTCCCCTGAGCTGTGGTTCCTCTGCAGCTGTACACATCTGTAATGGGATTCTCTCTGCTCTGAACAGCACAGGGCCCATCAGACACGGCCTGGGGACACAAAACACCACAGGCAAAGGTCTCTGCTGCTGCTTGGAGCAGGTAGGATTTACCCCAACTTCACAGACTCATAGAACCATAGAACATCCTGAGCTGGAGCTTGGTGTCTCCATGGCAACACCAACCACCCCAGAACTGTGGAATCATGGAATCAGTAAGGCTGGAGAAGATTTCTGTGGTTATCCAGTCCAACCATTAACCCAGGAGGCCAGGTCCTGGAGTGCTGTGTCCCTCTTGTCTTGCTTCCAGGTGTTTTAATCTCTGGAATGTGCAGAGAAGGGTGTTCCTGCCTTCAGACATGAGGCTGAGGAAGATTTCCAGGCTCTTGATGTCTAAGCCATGTTGTTTAGCCAATTAAATTAGTTCTGTAGGCTCTCCATGGTGAGGGAAGAGGCAGGGACACCTCCTGAGGATAATTTAGCACACCAAAGTTAGTTAACATCCCCTGGAATTCATCACCTGCTGAATTAAGTGTCATAAAATGTCCAGGATGGACACTGTTGCATGGGTTACCCTGAGATGTCACCTCATCCTTGCCCACACCCTGAAATCCATGGGTTGGATCAACAAGTCAATCAAAACTGCACTTCAGGAAGGTAGCAGGGATGCTCCAGTGCTGTAGGACTGGAGCCTGGGAAACGCCACTTGGGCATTCAGAGGTGGCTCCTACAGCCAGATCCTCTGGCTCCTACAGAGGGTCTGGAATGACATCCCAGGAGAAGCAGCTGGGGCAAGAATCCCACCCATCCTACGAGTGGACCCTGGGCAGCCTCTGGTGTGGTGACCCAGAGTGGAGGCTGATGCTGCTCCTCCCTGTCCTCTGTCCCCTGTTCCTGGATAAACACTGGCCAGTGATAAGGTGGCCATTTATGAAAGGGGTGGGGACTCAGCAGCCTCAACAAGCCTGGCCAGCTCCCCATCACCTCAAGTTTTCCACCCCAGCTGGCACCTCCTCGCCCAGTGCCACCCCAGGAGCCCTGTTGGGTGACAAAGTGAGGCTCTGGCTTTTGCCCGAGGCCAGACCAGGCTGGAGGATGGGGTGGGTGACTTTCAGCCTTCCCACAGTGGGAAGGAAAGATGGATTTTTGTGCGTCATGTCCTGAGAAGTTCTTAGCCCTGGGTCCTGTCTTGTTGGCCTCGTGTCAAGAAGGAGGAGCATGAGCTCAAGGATTTTGAAGGAAGGCAGAAGGCATCATGCCAGAGGTGGGATCTGGGGCATTTTAAACTGCTTTTGGGTTCTTTGCCGAATTAATTAAATCTCAGAAGGCAAAGGTGCCAGGACCACAACCTCCTTCTTGTTGGAGCAGGCTTCACCTGTTCATGACAGCGAGAAAAAAAGGGATGTTCCATTATCTTGCATTTTTAGGCATGCAAAGTTTGAGTTTCTTCCTAGCTGTCAAAGGTTGAAGCACATCTTTTGGGATTGAACCAGTTCATTTGTGAAGCATCACCATACTCCAACCTCTGTTTTGAGCCTTCAATATTTTCCCCTCCAGATCCAACTGTGCCTAAAATCATAGATGTCTTTTGGATGAAATCAATCCAAAAGATACACTACAGCTTCCCAAGGGTCTGTTTTCTATGGGACCAGAATAATCCCCTTCTGAACCATCTGCAGTGGGGACATCACATGCCCAAGGCCAATATTTTGGCTGCTTTGTCCTACTCCTATATGGCCACCTTTCCTTCTGCTTTTCCACAAGTTATTGAGTTAGGATTTGCCATGTGTCTGTTCAGCAAAGGGACCTGGCATGAAACCCTGCATGAAACACAAGCATTAATCAGAACTAACTGATTCCTCATCCCATTCCTTATTCCTGATGGCTCAATGAACAGAGAAAAAGAACTATAAGCAGGAACAATAAAAGTATTACAAGTTCTGCAGCACAAACAACCTCCAGCAAACCAGGCATTGAGAGGGAAGAGGGAGAAAAAATAACCCACAAAGCAATTTGACACTTTTACCTGTAAATAATTATTCATCCAAACTCCAGTGGTAAGGACACGACACTCTCCAAGCAGATTACGACCTCAGTGGAGAAGAAAACCATTCTTGCTTCCCCTCTTCCCATATTGTTCCCAAAGAGTTAACAGCAAAGCAGGTTTGCAATTATCCGGGAATAATGGGGTGTGATTGGGGCACTAAAGAGGTGGAATTGATTTTTTTAAAATTTTTTTTTTCCAGGCTTTCAGCTCTAGAAGCCCCTCCCTGACTTCCTGGTAACTCATGACCAGCAGGGTCAATAGAGCAGAAATCCTTCTAAAGGGCCAATCTGTATTTGAATTATTTAAACAATGTAGTACAGCCAAGTTAAATGGGGCTTATCAAACGTTACACCTCTCCAGGCACAATTGGAGACAGAAGGATATGAACTGCTGAGCACTCCACCGATGGCATGGAGAGAGCTGGAAAAACAGAGGGAGAAAAAATGGAGGAAAAAAAAAAATGGGGGGGACCAAGGCAGGCTGATTTGGACAAAGGGAGAAGCAGGTGCCTGCCCAGAGATTTTTTTTTTTTTCTCCCACTGGGAGACTCTCCATTCTTATCGTGGAGATTGGCTTTACCATCCTAATACACAATTTGGGGGTATTTAACTCCTTAATCTGCATCATTTCCTCCCTTTAGGATGAGAGTATCTGGAGGAATCTGGAGGATACAGGTCTTTTCTTCACCCTTCTGGAAAGGAAAATAAGGAAGGAGTTGTTTCCATGTCACACAGGCTGGGGTTTGTTGTCCTCAAGTGTGCACTTTGCCCAGGGAGGGCTGGGACATGGAGCTGCCTGCAGGGCACAGTGGAAAAAGAGGCAGGAAAATAGTAGTAATAATAATAATAATAATTTTATTGTTATTGTTATTATTATTAAATTTTCCTTTATGTTTGAGAGCCAGACAACAAATTTTCATCAGCTGAGAGAGGTTAAGGACCTTGCCAAGCAGCACCAAAAGGTGGCTGAGACTATTTTTGCCCCATAAAATCATAGAGTTTGCTTAGGTTTGGGAGCTGAGAATACGCCCAGGAAAACAGCCCTTGATTTTCTTATGAGTGTGAAAGCAAACAAGAATCCACCTGGGTGTTTTCCTGGCCTTTTATCCTGCTTCACCCAAAATCTTTCTCAGTGTTCCAGGTGACCGGATGTGCACTGGGAAGCTCAGGAGGTCCCAGGTGGGATGCAGGGGGTAAACAGTTCACAGGTAATTCATGCACTGACATTTTCACATGACTTGCTTGACCTGGAGAGAAAACAAATGTGTTTGCAAGTAAGAAACAAACTGCAAACAGATCCCAAAGGAGCCTGAATTTGCTAGATGATGTATGGATGGGTGAGAAATAATTCACCCACATACAGCTCTGCAGTGAGTATAGAGGGGGAAAGGATTTGTAAGGATTCATGGATCAAAAATGTATAAATATTGGTTAAGTGAGTCACAAATGTTTCAGCAGAAAGCCTCAAGTTTAAAGCAAATGAGAAAAGAGGGGGGGAAAAAAAAGATTAATAACGCTGGCTTAAGGACACACATCCTTCACTTACACAGCTACTGTGCTGCCTCTGAGCTAATTAACCCTGTTAATTAATGGGGGTTCTGGTATCAACCCCCTGAGAACTGATTTTTGTGTGGGCAGGGGATCTCTGCTCACCCTGATCTGAGCAGTCATGCCCAAGCTGGACCTTCAGCTGGAACGTGCAGCCAGAGCTGGCCAGGAAAACCCAGAGGGAAACATTTCCTGCTGTGAAAGGCTCTCCCATCCAAACTGTAACATTTCAGGAGACATTGCTGATTTCACTGAGGCTGAGGTTTTTCTTTGTTGTTTTTGGGGGGTTTTGTGTGTGTGTGTTGTTTTTTGTTGGGTTTTTTTTTTTTTTAAGAAAAATAATGAGGGGAAGAAGAGGAAAGTTTTCCTCTCTCTGTTCCATCCTTTTTATCAGAGGTTAGGACTATAAGAAGGTGCCTCGCGGCTCAAATCCAGCCCGGTGCTATCTCAGTATTTGACATTATTTGTCATTTGGGGAAGAATTTCAAAATGTTTAGATTTCGTTACGGTTCAGAACGAAGCCCCAAACTCAACCTTTCCTCCCCCTCCTCGCCAAGCGGCGTTGGCCACCCTTCCTTCCCCAGCCACGTTTCCAGGGACTGCAAATCCCAAAGTGGGTTTTTTAGGGGGGTTCGATGCCTGGAACACAACCGGGCGCTGCCTTTGCTCACTCCAGGCAGCCTCTGCCTCCCTTCCACGGGGGAGTCCTGTCCCTGCCAGCTCTGGACGTCACATCTCCAGCGGGTCCTTCCACCTTGGATGTCTCGGTGAAGGTCACTGTGGCCAGCAGCCCCTGCTTTGGCACTCCGGGAGGGGACGGGATGGTCACAACACCGGGAAAGCCAGGCCCAGGCGAGCTTGGGGTTTATAAACTCCTGGCCTACCCCGCGGGCTGCAAGGTCGCCCCTTATCTGAGTTTGCAGAGGGTTTGCAAAGTGCTGGCGGCCCTCCAAATATGTTTGGGAGTCTTCTCGCTGGAACCTCAGGCTGCCGGACTCTCCCACATTTGACATTCTCCGAGTGCCGCGGGACAGGCCGGGGAACAGCGTGTGATTGTGGCAGCCTGGCT
>VWYO01003753.1:0-10563 GCA_013400275.1 Rhadina sibilatrix
GACTGTGAATCATAAGAGTAGCATTAAACAGCATTGACTTTGATACCTGGAGATTATGAATGCAAAGCGTAGGACTTAACTGTCAAGACTCTAATGGAGCTGTGTAGTTCTAGGCTGTGTTTCATAGAATCAGGTAATTGCAATGGTTGGAAGGGACTTCTGGGTATTTTGCCCAACCCCTTTGCCAAGGCAAGGCCGCCTAGAGTGGATAACACAGGAATATATCCAGGTGGGTTTTGAATGTCTCCAGAGCGGGAGCTCTACAACCTCCATAGGCAGCCTCTTCCAGTATTTTGCCACCCTCAATGTAAAGAAGATCCTCTTCATGTTAAGATGGAACTTCTTGTATTTTAATTTATGGCCATTGTCCCTTATCCTGTACCTGGGCATCACCACAAAGTGTCTGGAAACATTCTCTTGGCACCAGCTTTTGGGACATTCATATGCCTTAATGGGATCCTCCAGGTGTCTTTTCTGCAGACTGAACTGGCTCAGCTCTCTCCTCACAAGAGAGATGCTCCAGACCAATTCATCTTTGTGGCCTCTGCTGGACCCTCTCCAGTAGCTCCTTTCTTTCTTTCCAGTGCTGAGGAGCCCAGAACTGGACACAGCACTCTCAGTGTGGCCTCACCAGGGCTGAGAAGTGGGGCAGGATCACCTCCCTTGAGCTGCTGGCCACATTCCTCCCAATGCACCCCTGGAGCACTGCCAGCTCACAGTCAGCTTGTCATCTTCCAAGACTCCCAGGTCTTTCACAGAGTTGGTCTCTAGTAGGTAAGCCCTCAGCCTGTACTGGCACTCCAGCTATTGGGTTATTCCTCTCCAGGTGCGGGACCGTGAACTCTCCTGTTGAACTTCACTAGGTTTCTCTGTGTCCAGTTCTTCAGACTATTCTGTCTCTGTCCTATTTCTGTCTGTCTGGTTTGTTCAAGGATAGTATCAAACAGCAGTCTCCCTGACTACCAACACAGCTTACAGTTCTGGGATTTTCCTCTTTCTTTCAAACAGCTTCACGCTTTAGATTTGCAGAAATTTATAACCTAAGGGAACAATACTTCAAGGTTAATTCAGTCAGCCTTGACAATCGTCCTCCAGAAAAATTGTACATTACCCTATGTAGGAACAGCTGTGATATGGCAGAAACATCAAAGTATTTTGATGTTGTGAGTATTTCAGATGCTGTATGAAACATTTGTATTTTTATTTTCTCTCCACCAGTCCCCCCATCCCCCACCCCCATTCCTCAGGAGAACTAGTTCTCTTTAAATTTTTATAATTTTTTTTTTTACCACACTGAAATCTAACATGGGTAGGTAAAGCATGATGGTGTAAAAGCAAATAATTTAACATACCTGGAATCACACCCATACAAGGAAAAATGAACTTCTGTCAAATGACACTGACAGGATCTTGTGCTTTTTTGTTTGGATTTTTTTCCCCCAAAACTAGAAGAAAAACATTTATGGCTCTTGGCCATAAAAAAAAAAAAAAAAAAAAAAAAAAAAGGAAAGGTTGTATTTGGCCAGGAAGATAACTTTTGTACTTAAAATGTGCTTGAACAGACTGTATTGATAGCTGAGTTAATTGATTACACAAATAAGAAAGAATATTATCAACTCACAATTCGTCTTCTATGACAGATGGAGAACAAAAATGATGCCATGTGCTGGAGCTAACTCTGCTTCTGATTCTAGGACTCACTAAGTTAAGAGAGTTGTAAAAAGTTTGGAGTGCAGTGCCCAAAAATACTTTCTCTACAGCAATTTTAAGACAAGGATGAAAAAAAAATTAACACAGGAGCCTATGAGTGTAGAAAGCAGTGACAGAAAGCTCAGAATACAGCCTCTTAGCCTCAGAATGGAAAGTCTTCTTTCTAACAAATTCTTTCACCAAGTTGTTATACGAAAAATTGCGGTGATTTAGGTAGAGGAATCTGCAGCTCTTTGAAATGTGGCAAAAGCAATCTTGTTATTCAAAAGAGAAGACACCCACTGAAATGCCAGCAGCATGGAGAAGTAGGATTATGTTAATCCTTAAAGTTCTGATTAACATCTCTGCAGCCCTCTGCTTGTACAAATGGTAACTAGTGCAGTGGGGAATAAAATGTCTTTAGTCCTTGAACTAAAATATAGTAATTTCTCTGTGTAACCAGTGCTTGTAAAAGAAGACATTTGCTTTACATTGCTGCTATAAGCACTAACTAAGCTATAGCAAGGTAGTAACAATAATTTTTCAGAACACCTAAATTTTTCATATGTTCTGGTCTGATTATGTGCTAAAATCATATATTAGATGAAGCAGATCAAATCTAGCAGAAATGTGGAATAGACTCACCCTGACATCTACTCTTTTTTTTTTTGGACTGAGTATCAATAGTGGTATTGTACAATGTAATACATTAATCATTAGAACAGTATGTATTATGACAAAAGAAATGATGCATATTTGTGTGATATTTTTCACCACAGTACTTCAGCCCTTCTTTAGAACTTGTTCAGAATCTTGGTTGAGGAAATATATCAGAGATTGCTACAGTTGATGAGGTTATTATTAGTCAATTATAGTTTCTTTGACCAATTAACATAGATATTAATGTGACATTCCTTTTGTCTTTATTCTCTTCTATATATGAAGTGGGAAAAAAGTCCTTATAATTTTATAAAGTGAATATTTTATTTTAGTAATGGATAATTTTCATGAACCTTATTCTGCATGTAAGATAAATTTAAATGTTATTTACCTAGGTCAAAAACGTTATTGTGCATGAACATTTTCTGCTCAGTGAAGAAGTTGAGCTGTCAGCCAGATGTGTATTTTGGATGGTTCCATATTCAGTGCTATAATGGAGAACTAAATAAATCCCATAGGCTTAAATAACAAAAATGTATTAGTGAGATGCAGAGCTACTGACCTAAGTGACCCTGTAATCAGACATCACAGAGTGCAGTAACTGGGGAATTATGGAAGAGAGTGTTGTTTAGGGTGAAATGAAGTTAGACATGGATATTAAAACTGGTCAAAAAATTTTAGAATCTCAGAGATTGTGTGATAAAATAAAATGCAGCTTCTAAGACATGCATGTTCATGCCTCTGAGTTCCTGATTTTCTGTGACAAGGCCTCCCAGACCTGCATTTCCACCAGTATTCATTTAAATTTCATAGCTCGGTCCCACCTACTGAGAGAGCCAGCCCTACAACTCCACCCAACCACTGTTTCAAAAGTTCAGGCTGTCAATCCTATCATATTCCCATAGTTTTTCCTTCTCCTCCCTTGATACATCAGAAAGTACATAGCTGGATGCTTCAGGCTCTTGATGTCATACATGTTTTCCACCTTCCATATTTCTATTTGTACAGCCTGTCAGCTTTTTACACCATTTCAGTAAAGTGAAATCACTGTTGATAGCTTTGGGACCCTCTAGCACACACCCAAATTTTGCACTTTTTTGGGCTGATATCTGCCCCTGGATGTTGAAGCCAACCTCTAATCTGCTTTGCTTTCTATAAGGCTGTTTTACTCAGGCTATTGGTCATTTGAATTTCTAGTGCAATCTATTTTGGGAATGTGTGACAGGCTTGATGTAATTTAAAGTTTAGAAATAAGTCTCCTATTCATTGAGAGTTCTGTCTGAACTTGAATGTTCATGTGTGCACTTAAAAACTATTAAAATGTTGGGGGAGATTGTCCTCTAGCATGACTCACTGCTGGTTGGGGCTTTGAGCTGGTTCCCCTGTCCTCTTTCCTTCATGTATTTTTCACTTGTTGCAATGGTCGCCCCTGTTGCAGACACGCTGTGTTTTTAGATAGGATGTCCTCTTGATGTTTCGTGCTGAGTCTAAGGAACAGCAGCTCCACTAATTGTAATTTCTCTTTTTCCCGTAATGACTTCTCCCCATCATAAAAAAAAAATGTTTCTTGGAGGTAAGCCAGTAGTGAGGCTGACAGTCCCCAAAGCCTCTTAGCAATACTCCTTCAATGAATTTCCAGGCGCAGTGACCGCAATGCAGTAGAGCAGATTCTTTAGACAAGGTCAGACTGGTATTCAGCAGAATGCAAATAGAAATTGTAACTCAGCACAGACATATCTCACTCTGTCACATGTGCTGCCTGCTGACAAATTAATAACTCTTTCCGGACTTGAATGCAGATGTTTTTCAAGGCTGTTCACTACTTTGGTGGCAACTATAATGTTCTTGGATAGACCTACCGTATACATTTCTTTTTCATTATGAGGTGAATCACTGAGCAGGGAACAATTACTGTCTAACTGCTCATATCCCACTGAGTATTACAGTGGGTTGGTGTGAGTTCACAGTGCTGTCTGCAAGCTGTCCATATATCAGTGGTTTTTATATCAGTGGTTTGAACGGGAACTCATGAGCTGCTGCATGATATGGGCAAAAGATGTGTTTTCTTTCTACCTGTCTTACAAAGATGAGGTCACCATACTGTAGCCCTGGTTCGTGCCTGAGATATTTTGGTTTTCTGAAATTCTTATCCCAGGGAATTTTCTGTAAACAAGAGACATGTTTTTGTAACTATATAACTTTGTTTACATTCTTTCCCTAGGAGGAACTTCTTGATGTCCCTCTGGTCTGACCAATGTGATTGAAGAGGTTTGTCTTTGTTTCACCAATCAAATTTTTCTGTGCAGAATAGTATAAAAGATCCCTAGAAATAAATAAAGTTATTTTCAGCCTTCTGAAGTCAGAGTCTGTGTCGTTGTGGTGTACAACAGCATCACCATACCAGTGCCTGGGCCAGAAGAAGTGATACTAAAGTATTCCATTCTGCCATCAGTTACCCCTTCTGTCAGTTTTAGGAAGTCATGCTGGTGTTACTATTGGCTCTCTCTGCTTCTATTCTGTGAATCACAGTAACACAATAACCCATACAGAAGAAGATTTATGTTTTTCAGGACATAGCACGTATCCTGTGCTCACTTAGAAATATTCTCACAATTCTTACAATTCTTACTGTGAAAAAAAGCTTCTTCAAGCAGATCTTGAAGACTGCTTCCAGGTGGAAAAGAGGAAGATTTCCCAGTATTGCTTTTGCCTTTGTGGCAAGGGTCTGCCTTCAGGGACCGCCCCAGAAATGAAATCACAAAAGTGTATGTAGAGGCGCTTGTTCAAGATCTGTCAAGTGCAGGCATGTGCTCTGCAGCATTCATGCATTAATCTCCAACTATGTGTTGCAGTAGAGAGGGTTTTGCAGTAAAATCTTGTAGTTGGGGACCAGAGACTTGTCCAGGGCAAAGGCTGGAGAGGAGACCTTCACCCAGGTAGTTGCAGACACAGTTCTTTCTCTGGTGCTGGTGGTGGTTGGGTAGTTACTCAAGATGAAGGGGAAGGCTAAGGAATAAGAAAGGGCATGAACATGTCTGAAAAATCTTGCTTTGGTGTTTGGCCCAGAGCTAGATTTTGTTTTCCTTAATGTGAAGAGTCTTTCAAGGCTTGCAGAGGAAGATGTGGGTAGTTACTTCATGGTGTTGTCTACTGCATAACTTACCTTGCTGCAAAAAAGGAGTCTGTGACTGAGCACAGTCTGACCTGTACAAGAGCCTGTTGCAGTGCTCAGGGCCAGGCACACTTGGTGCTCCAGAAGAGAAGGGAGAATAAGGGGAAAAGTGTCAAGAAGACAAAGGATATGTGAAAATAAGAGAAAGCAGGAAAAAAAAGAAGAAGCACCTGAAGAGGAGAAAGATCTGAAAAGCTAAAAATGACAAACTTTAGCCAGTACCATGGCAAAAAATGAAATGAAACAGAAGAAAAAGGAACATGAGGCTTGAGCCTGGAAACTGAATCTCATGATTCTTGAGAGTTCTGTTAGTTTCCTTTACACTAGATAAGGATGGGAAGGTTTCTGCTTGGTATAATGGGGTAAATGAATTCAGGTAGGATTGGAAGGTAATGGATTGTTCCAGTCTGCCCTCTGTTCCTATCTGGGGAAATCTTGGAGTGAAATTTCTTATTTTTCATATGACAGCTTTATCTACAATGTGTTTTGTTTTTTTTTAATTTAAATTTCAGTATGTGCCAAGGAGTGATATAGCACGTGTCAAGTGAGGAAATTCTGAAATTAATCAGATCCAATGAAAAACTGTAAAGGTAAATACATATCTGTTAAACATGTTCTCCAAGAGATGAGACACAGATTTATGCCTGTGTCATAAGTTTGACATTTTGTTGCAAATTTTCACAAAATTACATTCCTGCTTCCAAATGATCTGAACTGATATTCATACTGTTGCAGTAGTAATGTTTTAATTTACTGTTGCACCATATCCCCAGAGAAAGTAGGAGCATATTTCAACAACAAAAAAGTATAATAAATTGAAGATTATAGGATAGACATGACCTGCCTTATTCATATTCAAGTCAAAAATCATGCAGCTGTGTATTGAGAATGTTGATTAATTTGCCTTTATGACTACAGAAGTAATTTTGAATGAGCGAGAAGTCTACATGTACATGAGATCTGTTTTCTAAAAGAAATAACAAAATCATAGAATATTTGCTTCGGAAGGTACCTGAAAAGATCCCCTATTTCAACCCCCCTTGCAAGTAGCAGGGGCATCTTCAACTGGATCAGGTTGTTCAGAGTCCAGTCCAACCTGACCTTAAATCCTTCCAGACATGGGACATCTGTCAGTTCCCTGGACAACATTTTCCAGTACCACACCACCCTCAACACAAAAGATTTCTTCCTTATATCTAGTCTGAAATGACACGAATGTGCTTACTAAAATTTGACATTTTTAAAAAATGAAAAGTGATTTTAAAAATGATTAACTGTGTAAATATAATACAGTTCAATTCAGGCAAGAGTGCACATCAGTTTTTCCAGCTATGAAAGTAAAAAATAATTACTCCAAAATTTCTAAAATGTGCTTCTAGTTTTTGAGAAGAATGTTTGTCTACAAGTCACATTTGGACTACATTTCATGTTTAAGGTGAGTAATATTGAAATATGGGGAGGTCAATTCTTAGTGAAAGAATAAAAAAAATCAGAATGCTGCTCAGTTCTCATGTCAATAGCTTTAATCGAAACTAGCTTAATGGCACTGGTGTATTTTTCTTGAATTAGAACACAAGAATAAGCAAGGAAAAATAATTATCTCCAGTATATTCTTTTCAGTTTGAAAATGGCAATAATATAATGAATGCATACATAAATGCCATTTACATGTCTTTTCTTAAAATGCATTCATTTAAGTGCATTTTTCAGGGAGTAAGTCTGATCTTGCTTTTACTGTTTTAGACTGGGAAAGTTACTCATGCCTATCAGTAATGTCATAGGTTTTGATAATGAATGTAACTGTTGTCTTCTAAATTTTGAAGAATTGTCAAATCTTCCATATTTTTTTTTTTTATTTTAAGAAACTAGGTCTTTATTACTCAACAGAAAATAGCAAAGACACATATTTTTTTGCTAGATTTATACCATTCCTACAAGTTATATAGATTGAAAAGAAGTAACCTGATTTATTCTACTGAAGCAAACCAGTGTGAAATAATGTCTTTAAAAAAAAAACCAACCAAACTTTTTTCTCATTCTATGATGAAGAATGGTAGGAGGAGGGTGTAAATAAACAACAAAACAAACAAACAAACAAAACGCAAAAGTAGCCTTGATTGCTACTCACACTTGCAGTTGTTGTAGAAAGTTGCTATATTAAGAAACAGGAATCTTGACAGTGTTTATTAACTCTATGAGTGCAACTGAACACTATAATATTTACACTACAAAATCACATTTGCAGTTCACTTTTCATAAATTCAGGTTTGCTTTCCAGCTAACTAATTATACATGTTATTTTGGCCTCTTCATAAGAAAGGAAATGGAATATATGATGCTTGAATAACTTTACTAGTGAGTAATTTTGTGCCAAAACCAAAATACACAACCATTCTTCTGAAAGTAAATTAGAAGTGCTGTAACAAAAGAAAAAATCATATAGGTCAATAATTATGGTCATATTGCCAGAGATTTTTAAAATTTTTCTGGCCTAGAAAAGACATTGAAATTATAGACTCAGTGGGAGGGAATGGGAGTGGATACTGCTTTTTGCTTGAACAGCCAAACAGATGCTGTGCAAACATTAAATTAAAATGCATTCCATGTGTTTTGGGGATGGGATGCTTAAATGTGAGTGAAGGGGGAGAAAGTAGTAGTGTATAGTCTAGTGTAGTAAAGGACACATTTTCATTTCTAAATTGTTTTTTTCACTTCATAATGCCTAGCTAATATGATGACAATCAGAAAGATGTATTTTTTCTGGAATTTGTTCACAGTTGCCGTAAAGCATATATGGTCACTTTTAGGGTTGCTCTCCATGAGGTAAATGAACTTTTTTCCTCACAACACTATAGGTCAGACATTATTTCCAGCAGAATATGCTACTAGCTGCTTTTCTTCATCTTTCCATCTCTTCAGATGAGATGCAGGGTTTTCAGCATGGGTAGGTAGCCTAAATTGTCCTTACTGTACATTTAAAATTTGTATAGCAATTCACCTTAAACTTAATTGTTTCCTTTTTTTAATAACTGAAGACAGATATTTGAAGGGGACTCTCTGCCCTGAATAATGTATACTAGAACAAGATTTTGCTTTGTCATTATATATGTCTGACATTTGTTGATTATTTGATTTGTCTTTTTTAATTTTATCCAACATTTCCAAAAGAATAAAAGCCTTGAACAGATTAGATTTGATTCTTGCTTCCTCCTCTTGTGTCCTAGCCATCATGTGTAAAATCAAACTTTTATTGGAGATTTTTATAGTGTCTAGTAGAAACCAAGGTTTGAAATATATTAAACGTCCTTTGACTTCATGTTACACTTTATCATTTAATTTTGTAGAGAAAGGAATAAAAACAACTTTGTACCTCATTTGGCACTACGGCAATAAAATCTTGGGAGAGTATTGATCAGGATCTACATGATATGTCAGAACCATATTGAAAACATATTTGAAACAAAAAATTATTTTATTATGTGGTATATGTTTTTGCCTCTGTTCACTTATCAAATGATTTTGATGACCTTTTAAGTGATTGTGTTAAAAATTCTTATTTTTTCAAGCATTAACGTTTATTTTGGTTCTAAAATAATATTATGTGAAGTGGTGTATTTGCAGAACTTTTGTTTGTAAGGTATAATTTAACCAAAACCCATATTAAGAAAAAAAAAAAAAAAGTAGAAAGAATTGCAAAAAAATTACCACATAAGAATCCTGGCATTATTTTTGATTGAGTTCACATTTGTTTTTCACTGTTTAGTACTTGTACCTATCAATAACTGCTTTGTTTCTACCAATTATTTAAAATATTCAGCGCTTTCTCTTTACTTGGAAGTAAAGTGAAGACTAAATAAAGCTCTTCCTGACCAAGAAAATTATCCTCTCAGGGGGCATATGTCAATTGTCCTTGGATTAGATCACATGTTTCAGACTTGATTAAACTGTGAGAGAAGTAAGACTGTAAATGAAGTACTATGCTTACTCCTGGTAAATACCTTATTAGCATTCCAATACTTAAAAAAAAAAAAAATCACCAGTTTATCATGGTCTGGTTCTGACTTTGAATATTAATGTTATGTTCTTTTTAAACCTGTATCTTCTGAAAGCAAAAGCACTTTTTTCACCTAACAGAAAGGCATCTTTTTAAAAATTGAGAGTAGATAATATGAATTCCTTTTTCTTTTTTCCAGGTCACGAGATGTCATTCTCAAAACCTATGTTATCTATGAGAATTTGATATTCAAGAACAATTAAAATTTATGAATCGGTGGTGTGGTTCACTGTGCAGTCTTTCTTTGACTCCTGTGTAGTAAATGAAAAAGTTTTTCATGTTTTGCATATTTGCAAATTCTCACTGTCGAATCTTTCACTGTTGGATTTGTCTCTGTTTTTTTGGGCTTCTGGATCTGCTAGCACTTCATGTTCTTGCTAAAAGTCTTGTAGTGTTGTGCTATCTTCACGAGACAGAACCTTCAAGTCCCCAATAAGTGTCGTTCAATGAGTAATAATGACCTCTATTCTGGAGCTAGGACTCCCAAAGTTCTTTTTTTTTTGTCATGGGCCTGGGTGATCAACTCAAATGCATGTTCGGTTTTCCAGTTTTGTCTTTCCATCCATGAACTCATCTCTTTGATCCTGAAATCAATGAAGGATAAGAACATTTAATGGCTATTATAATTTTAAAAAATATTATTTTATTTTATTTTTTATTTTTCCATGTAACATGCACATATACACTGTCTAAGGAATTGTAGTGGTTTAAGGGAAATCTGGGAGGAAACCTACACTCTCCCTCCCCTCCCCTCCCCCAACTGGTTCAGGAGAAACCTCCTCAGAGAGAAGTGGAAAGAAACCTGTTTATTAAACTGGCAAAGCACTCCCTAGCACAATGAATTCAACAATACCAGATGACAAGAATCTCATGCCACTCTGGATTGATGACAAATTAGGAAACGAAGTCCCTCTGGTAGGTGATTCCTCTGCTCTCAGTTCTTTCCAGCAGTGGTGAAAGTTGCTGTGGGTCCCAGGTGCAAGCTTCC
>VWYO01003754.1:6850-24441 GCA_013400275.1 Rhadina sibilatrix
AAAAAAAAAACAAACACAAAAAACCAGCTTAAAATACATTGATCGGTCAGTTTTGTCAAGACTTATCACACCTGTGTGTAATTCAGCTTAGCCTAGGTCTCCTTTGCTTTTTAGTTTAATAATCTAGATTTCGGTGCAGTAAAATATATAATTCTTTTTTTTTTTTTTTTCAAGTTCTAGATAGAATTTTTCTTGTTGCTAAAGAAAGAAAAACCCTGTTGGGGGGGAAAAAAAAAAATAGTATATTTGCTGTCCTAAACCATTCCCATGTTGAAACCAAGTTGTTAGCTCACATAAATTTCTCAGACTAAAGAATCTGAAGTGAAAACCCAAACAGATGAAATATTGTTCTTATGCTTACTCCTAGTAATATTGAAATACAATGAAATAATATACAGAAGTGGACCATGACATTTGAGAAAATGCATTTGATATATAGTAACACAATTGACAACAAAATATTTTGTTGGTTTTTTTGCAACCCATGGTCATTACTTTCCGTAACTAGCAGCTATGAATATAGCCTAGAGGTCTCAAATTTCCATTTATCCAGTGAAATTAGTATGTACTCCATTTCAGAGTGTCATAATAAATATAATTTGAAGCAGCAAGCAACTTTGTATTTGTGGTACCAAAGTGATGAGGCAGAGCTTGCTTCAAAAGATGGTTACTTATGCCTGTTATTTGAAAAGAACTTGAGACCAAAAATATACAGGTGACATTTTCTTAAGTATCTTAGATATTCAGTTTAAAAATAGATATAATTGGTTGCACTGCTATGGCAGTTATGGCTTTGGTCATGGTGATAAAAGCTGTAGCTGACCTGGTGCATGGAGAATTTATGTGAGTGAGATTTAACCCCCCTGAACTCTTATAACTGTTTTTAAACTAATATTAATCAATTAATACTATGCTTTGACATTTTAACTGCATCGGTATAAATTGCAAAACTTGGGCACGAAAGCACCCTAAATTTCATGAACTTCTTCTGAAACTGAACTGAAAAGTGAAAACAGAACTATGGAGGGCCAGGATAAATCATCACTGTTGCTCAAAATTGTTTGGCAAAGAAATTAGAAATCAAGGGACTGGCAAAAAAGTATTAATCCCATACATGGTCCAAGTCCCATAAATCTTTATGCATTTAAAGCATACAATCCTAGAGAACATACATCTGCAAACATTTTGCATTTCATGCTTCTAGGGTTTTTGGGGTTGTTGTGGTTTTTTTTTGTTTGTTTTTTTTTTGGTGGGTTTTTTTGTGGGTTTTTTTTTTTTGTGTGTGTGTGTTTTGTTGTGGTGGTGGTGGTGTTTTTTGATTTTTTTTGGTTTTTTGCTTTTTTTTTTTGTTTTGTTTTGGTTTTTTGCTAATATTCTTACTTGTATTCTCTGGAAACATTTTAAAGTCATTTAGGAACAAATGAGTTTTCAAGACCACACCTTTCAGGGTATGATTAAAAATTAGGTCATTAACATTTCTGAGGATATTTTCATTTTTCTGTAACATGTAAACTCATGAACCAAAATAACCCTTTGCTTTATATACCGTGAAGTCTGATTGATTTAAGTACACCAGAATATTCATAATTTTGGTTTTTTATAAATGAATTATAGTAGTTTATTATATTAGTTTTATATCATTGAAGGAACATAATTTGATCCAATAGTATCAAATAGTGTATATCCAATAATCCAATATCCAATATAATCCAAATATATATCAAAAAAAAAAAAAATATATATATATACATACATAATATATTGGGTCATAGGAAAGGAAGGAAGAATAATTTTATTGCCTGATAAGGCAGAAGCCAGGCTCTGTGTCCAGGCCAAGAAGGAGCCTTGGGCACAACCCTGAAAAACTGCCTTGGCTTCAGTTCCAAAGTTAATCTGCAAGAATAAAATTTAAAAATAATCCAGAGATATTCATCCTCATCTTCATTGTTATCATCATGATCATTATCAAGAGCATCAAATAAAGAGGTTAGGGTTAGGGGTTAGGGTGCCTGTCTCCTCCAGGTAGCTGAGATCTTTATTACTGCATTTGTTCTGAGCACCACTGTTTCAGTTCCTGAACTTTTGCTATCTTGAACACGTGTTTTGGATTCTTTGTCAGGAATAAATTTTTATGTTTGTGTTCTTTACATTAATTTTGTAGAGAAGAGAGCTGCTGAACGAAAGTCACTGCCACGGTTTTGATAAGTTTTCTTTGTGTGCCTCGAATAAATGAAAAGGCAGGGTAAGGTCAACTAGAAAAAAATCCGCTCTTCCTTCACGGCATTTCCACACGGCGACCAGAATTGCTGGGAACATAAAGAGGGGACTCAGAGTCACTCACATGTTATTGAAGCTTAACAAGTTAATCCATCATCTGACCCGAGCAGGTGGCCAGGTCAGTGCCCTCTGCTCGTGGAAAGGGCCTGGTGACTCCATCACCTCAAACTTGGCAACACTGTCCTGTCCTGTGTCCCCAGGGGCTGGGCGCATGGGGAGGAGCTGCCATGGACTAGCTGATGCTGTGCCTCCATGCACTGCTCTTGTAGTCACTTGTAGCCTGAACCCCTGCCCATGTAGACAGATTTCTGTCATAAAATTCCCTGCACAGACAAGACCAGCTTTTGGTTTTATCATTATTTCAATCGCTTTAGTGTAGATCCAATTACACAGGTATAAAATGTTTCTACTGGCATACCCTGGCATCAGTACAACAGCAGTTAAACAGATAACTCTAGGACTGGGAGAGATGTGTGAATAACAGCAGCTGATCAACAGCCATGCTGATAAAATTTAAATGAGATCAAGCCTAAATCTTATCCTACACTGATAGTAGGAATGTCTGTTATGTGTCAGACTTACTGGGTGTATAAGGAGAGTAAGGCCAGAAGCTGATCTCGGTAAAACCTCCCTCAGGTTCTCAGGAGTTATCTTTTAATGCAAGCCAGAGCTATCCAGGTTTCCAGCTACACTGTGGGCAGTTGTGTCCTAATGAAAAACCACACAGGCATGGCAGCAGTAAATGCCAGATTGATGATTACCACCTGAGCATATACATTATGGCACTGTCTAACTTTATTTTAACTACACATTGCCTTGTTTTACAATTCCCACAGTGCTCTGCACTCTTTCAGTATGTAAAACAGAGAAATAGACTGTAGATCTCTTTAGAGAATATTGTTTTCTCCTGACCACAGCCATGGGTCACTATATAAAAAGGCAAAAGCAATTTACTGTGGTCTTTCTCCACTTCTGCTTCTAATCATTTGCTTGTACCGTGTTGTATATGAAGAGCAGAGTGTGTCGATGCTAGACCTGAAATAAAAATGTTTCACATTGCTCTATGAAGGAAAAAAAGCTCAACCTGCAATCAGTACTGCCATGCAGTTCGGAGCTTCTTCCAGCCATACTTAAACAAAATGGTTTGTCTGAACTGCAAATAAAGTATCCGTTGCTGTTGATATGTCTGCCAAATTTAAAACATGATATAAACCAAAGTCGACAGCATAAGCCACTCAAACAAGGCCTTAGGGATTCCAAAATGTGCCTTAATATTTATTTTTCATACTTGATTGCAGGTTATGCACAGGTAAGTGTAGTGCTGCCCTGAGGGTTTTAAGTGTAAATGTAGTCAACCATGATAATACCTTCAGTATCTCGGAAGACAGTTCTCACAATGACTAATAGGAAATGAAAGCAAAGCAGAGTGGTTTTTTTCAGACTAGTTTTAAGTTTCCTCTGGAGTTATTTGATACATTTCTAGAATGTTTTCAGTATTTGCCTATTAATAAGGCAAAACCAAGTATTACCCCATTTGTGACATTCTGTGTTCCAGTGCTCAAAATCCCCTTAACGTTAACTTGGTTTTACAACCCTGTAATACATGAGGAATTGCTCTCCTCCTGTCTATCCACTACTTCCTCCAGTAATTATGGACTGATATTTACCAGTCATTTCCTCAAAAATTAATCAGTAACCACTGACACATACATGTATGAGTGACAAAAACAAATGAGCCTGAATTAGTCTTGTTCAGGTGCTCCCATTTGTTTTAACATATCTCTTCCTGGTGGAAGGTGTAATAACTAGCCATACAAATACAGTGCCCTCACATAGAGTCATCTTACCCCCCCTTAATTTGAAATACTGGATTGGAAGATGTTTGTCCATATTACTCACAGGTGCAGAACCAGAGCTGTGCCTCAGAAGAAAACTACAGATCAGAATCACCAGCTCTAGCTGCTTCCTCTTGTTCTGCAGAGCTACATTTGTCTTAGCAGGGAGCAAATTTCAAGCAGCTTCATGTTGCTAGAATAGCAAGGACACCAAAGAAGTACTACCAGAGTCAATCTTATCTCTGACAAAAAAAAAGGTAAAGGGTAAAGTTTCTCAGTGGAGTGTTACACAGTCTGTTGCTGGAAGTTATACTTGAATGAGATCAACAAAAATTAGCATGTGAGTGAAGAATCACAAAACATAATGCTGTATCTTTAATATCTGTTCCTCTTTGAGGCTTATTTTCCCTTGCTTTGGCATTTATAGCAAAGAATTCTCTCTGGAAATGCACAGTTTGAGAAGTGAGAAGCTTACACAGCAGAGGAGCAGTGATGTCCTCTTGCCCTTTGCTATAAGCAGCTCTGTTGTCACAGTGTATTCACAGGGGACCAGGTCCTGTACTTCCCCTCCTGCTACTGGGTAGACTGGTATTTTTATTTTGGAGGCTTCTCCATTGTCACTTCAACTTAAAATCTGGCTGCTACTGAAACAGCTCCTTCTGTCATTTGTTTTTACACCCATGTTGATTGGGAAGCCAAGTCCTTCTTGAAAATGTGGGATAATAATTCAAATCATTGTGGTTGTGATCTCTGCATTGTGATTGTGTTCTTGGCTGTAAGAGGCTTTATCACAATTCAGTGTTAATTTTGGAGGTAATGTCTTGAGACAATGGGAGCAGTTCCTTTTCCCTTATCATCATTATAGCTGTGTTAATGGATTAATTATTAAAATATAACAAATATACATCCTATTCTATTGTAGTGTTTCAAGACTACTGTTGGATTCATTAGTTATGAAAAATCCAAATTTTTACTCTTGATTTTCTTGCTTTCTAAAAGCAGAGTGCATGCATGCGTAAATTGAGAATTAGTGTTGGAACTTTCCATGGATTATGAAGCTGTTCACCTCCAGGGACATCAGTGACATTGTACTAAACTGAAAAACAGAGCTAGAGTGGTTGGTTCTGTCACCAGGGCCCCTGAAATGTATTTAGAACCTTTCTCACAGTATAGTACTCACATTTTTAATTTATGTTGCACAGGAGGAAAGTTAAAACATTACTTCCTTTGCTTTTTCCTCCACCTCTTGTTTCACTGTCACCATGGAGACCAACTGTGGGTGCCATGACCAATACACAACTACCAAGGGTACATGGTATTTCTTTCTCTTTTCCTAAAACTGTGTGCAACAAGATATTGTATGCTGGAGCTTAATTTTGAGCCTATGCTGTTCTGTAAACCAGTAGTGGCTTTAAGTTGCACCTCTCTATAAATGATGTTTATGAAGTAGTTACTCAGAGTTTACAACTTCATTCTTCTCTTTTGTTATTGTTAATGAGAACTTTGGTTCTCATTGTTTCTTTCTCCATTACCTTGAAGAACCATAAAGTATTTGACTCTTACAGAAGGGAAACGAGCATCATATGTTTCTTATTTTACATCTTTTTCAAACCTGGAATTGTTCTTTTCAACTATCTCTAAAAACACTTTCCTGTTCCAGCCTGTAATTTTGCTCATGGTGAGGGAGATGCCATTGCCTTAACCCAGCTTAGCCTGACCTGGCAGACCTTGGACTTCTCTGCACAGACCAGTGCAGCAGAGTGCAGAGTTCCCTCAAGCAGCGCCAAAAAAAAAAAAAAAAATTGTAGCTGGGCAGATTAACTCTGCCTTTCAAACTGGGCTGATATAATTGTATTCAGCCACTCTAATATGATTGTATTGCTTTTAGGTTTTATTGCTGTGTTTCTGCACGCTGCTGCCATTAAGGTGTACAGGCCTTCCTGCTTGGTGACCTCTGCATTTCTTAGGCTGAGAACTCCTTTGCAACATTCCAGGGTTGAAGTCGCAGTGACCATGTTTTATGAATGCTCTGCTACAGTAGAAACCCTTCCCAGTTCCTCCCTGCCATCTTGGCTGAATCCAGCCTTGCAGTATTTCCACTTTATGTTCTATTAAAGTCATTAAAGATGCTCTTTTGGCACTATGAGAGTGACCATGAAATCTAGCCTGCCAGAGGGTGGTGAATCCAAACGCTTCCCGGAATAAAAAAGATGATTGCTAGCGAGTTGCAAACCTCAGTTTCAAGAAATAATGATTCTTATTTCCTGTCCTAAGCAGCCAGCCCCTTACATGTGCTGACTTCAGGCACCAGTGACAAATTCCTGCAAATAAATCTCTTCACTGGGCACCCTTCTACTTTGCATCAACCCCAAAATGCATTACTGCACTGGCTATTTAAACACAGGAAGGTAAAAAGCATTTCACAGAATTAATTTCCTCTCTTTCATGAGAGGGATATAATGCATTAACTGATTTGAAAACAGAGTGAGCCTCTTTTCTTACATGGTCACTCACTAGGCAGGCTTTCCACAGGGCACAGGAGCTGAAGTAAACAATCACTTACATAGAAGGAAACTCTCTAGTGCCCTGCCGTGCTGATGCTTGTAGAGAAGGAAAAAAAAACCAAAAAAAAAAAACCAACTAAACAACCAACTAACATTTCATTGCATGTTGAAAAGAAAGTGTAAGCATTCTATTTGGAAAGCTTGAAAGCATAATTGAAATTCAACATGCAGATTTCTGTGTTATTACAATGCTGCATGCACTAGCTCATTTGCTGAGCAGCCAGCATTTTAAACCACACACTGCAAGAACTTTGTGCTGGTACAATAACAATGTAGAAAAATTAGGATGACAGCACCAGTATGCTCAGCACCATAAACATTCCTCAGCTGAAACAGGAACTACAGGGCAGTGCTAGCCTATGTATTATGAGACCAGAATATTTCTGCTTCCATGTGCAGATGGAGCACAGATCACTAGTGTGCTGACAAGCTGAACTCCAAACAAAGAGATAAGCTACACATGTTCTGGCAGGTAAGCTCACTGATCTTTTTAACCCAGTGAACATCTGATGCGATGTGAGATTCACTAAATTGTAGATTGCAAATCAAGGTCAGACTGAAGGGTGAATTTGTGTTTTGTAACACTCTCCCTGCTTCACTGACTGAAAGCAATAGTGAATTCCAGAATGCTTTTTGCTCTTTTAATCTGATAGTAATTTGAAAATGCATTTGGCTACAAAACTGAGTGTATCTAAACTCAAACAGGCAAGAATTGTTAGGAAAAAAAATAGTCAAAGAAAAGTAATTTTATTCTTATGCTATCACAGTGCTGCTGCTGCTGCTGTGCACAAAGGCCAGTGTCAGAACTGAGGCACCATGTCCGTGGCTAAGGGGGCCAGGAGGCTGAGCTGGCACTGGAATTCTCCAGTGCAACCCTTCCTTTCTCTGATTAGTCCCAGCAAAGAGTTGCATTGGGCTGAGAATGTGTGACTGGAGCTCCCTTTGCTCTAGGAGATGGATGACGCTGGCAGAGCAGTCCAAAGCCACAGAGCACAGGGAGAATCTGGGTCACTGTGCAATGTGCTCACTGTGCCAAACCATAACAGTAGTGAAACGCTCAGACCACTAACCTAAAAAGGAGTTCCTGGTTGCTAAATTCACGTCTTAAATATACAGAACAACTTTTATTGGCATTGTAAGGTAGTTTTGGTTTTGCTCTCAGAATAAGTCATGTTAAATGAAAGTGTGTACAGAGGATCAGTGTGTGAGAAAAGAGTATTTACACACACGGATGTGTATTTACACTCATTGAGGTTTTTACCATTCATGGCATACTGCAGGATTCACTGTCACTGGGAGCACTCAATGAAACGCCTGTTCTCTGAATCAGTCCCCCATTTATCTACTAAATCTTTCCATTTCATCCAATCTAAAGAAGCATCAGTAAGTAGAAAATATAATCTATACATTGAGGCGAGGAATACATTAGCTCTGTAATAAGGATGTGAAAGAAAACGTGTTCTTGGATTGTAGCTGTATTTGCCTATAACTGTAGATCATTTGCAAGGCAGGCTGAGTGAAAATAAAAGATTCCCTGGCAACCCTCCCCGTCTCCAAATGCCTGCTCAGGCAGAAAAAAAACAACCACCCTGCATACATATTCCAATGAGCCACTGCGGGGCAGTAACAACAAAAACATTCCTCAGCAAAACAAGGGGCTTTGAACAGCCACTTCGCCTTCTTTGAGCAAAGGACACAAAGAAACTGTTCTTCGAAGAAAAGCCGAACATTAGGATTTCCATTCTTACATCGCAAAATGTTATTAGTCTTTTTGGGAAGCGTTTTATAGCTGTGCTTAGCTTCAGCTCCTCCCCCAGAGATGCTGGCAAACAGCGATTCTGGAGCTGTTACTCAGTTTTAAAGCGATGAATAGAGGTTGTGTGTGAGATATCCCAGATTCTGCTTAAGACACTATCTGGATTTTCTGTGTGTGCATAAACTCTTTTCTACCTGAGGGCTAAGTAAATAAGTTCTTTTCAAGTGATTATTCTCTGTGCAGGAATTTTCCCTTGTAAGGTATAGAAACCCCTGAAGATTAGGTATTTTTGTGCTGCTTTTGTTCCTCTCAGGGCAAAATCTTCAGTGAACAGAAGTTATTACAAAAACATTATTTTATATCTTAAGGGTAAAAGAATAGACTTTGTTCAGTTTTGGATGTAGCTTGGAATCAAAATTACTGAGCTGCTTTGTATCCAACATTTCACATCTAGAGGTTCAAAATTAGATCAATAGTTTTGCCTTCCTTTCCTCTACCCCTGCCATTCTGTAGGTTTAATAATATCAATGGAATATGAAGAAATTCACTGTTCTTTCTTTTTTGCATAGAACCAAAAAATGGTGGGGAAAAGACTATTTAAAGATCTCTAATTGCAATCTGAATTTTCTATAAATACAAAACTTCCTGTAACAGCCATTCCAAATAGATATTGCCCTTTAGTGCTGCAGAAGTTTGTACCAGATTAGTAAAGTGTGCTGCAATATATATTCTGTGAAAAAGTCCAACTATCATACTTCAATTGAAGTGTGAGAAAAAGAGGATCAAGACGTACAGAGAGCTGAATTGCAGCCATGGCTCTTCAGTTACACTTTGAAGATCATTTTCATTTCCATTTTGATCTTAAATCTTACTCATAAGTAATTAACATTTGGGGATGCATGACAGATGGTATGTGCCACCTTGTCTTTTTGGGCAGTCTTTTCTTGTCTTGGCTTTTCAAGACATATTCCAGACCTAAAATATATATATTTTTCCTTTTTTTTTTTTTTTTTTTTTTTTTTTTTTTTTTTGGGGAGGGGGGTGGTTAGAAATGAGCTAAAGGAGCTTACTTTGGCTTGCAAACAGCAATATGAAAAAGTTGAAAGTTTCTTCTACTGTTCAAACATCCTTCCAAACTTTTTTTTTTTTTTTAAATTCTATTAAAATATTTATCATACCTGGAGATTGTCAGATCTAGAGTAACCTTTATTTTTAAAGACAGTAAGGCTATGAATGTTATGTAAGAATCACCTGGAGCATTATTGCAAGTACTTCTCTTCATATATCCCAGCTGATAAATCTTGCAGCTGATCCTACTGATACTCCAGGGTATGAAAGATGAAGCTGTCATCTCATCTGCAAAATGGAGACCCCTTAGTGATGTTCCTGGGATTTCCAGCATTCAGAATTCTAATGTTTATCTTCACAATTTGCTTTGCTTTACTTTTTCATCAAATAGAAATATCATGAAAAATTAAGAAGAAAAAAAGTATTTGGAAGTTTTATTAATTTAAAGTTATCTTAGGGGCTAGGCAGCCAGCTGAATTTTCAATCAGAAGATCTGTAAGTGCTCATTACTAAACTGCAATGTGGCATTAAGCATCATCTGCAAATTTAGGTTTCCCAACAGTTCTTTGCAAGAATTGCAGTAAAATTCCTGTGTTTATTCCAAAAGTGGATAATATGCTTATGATGATTAGCTCCAACAATTTTGCCTCACAGGAAAGAGGTTAAAAAAAAAAAAAAAAAGTTAGGAAGTTCAAAAATACCTGTTCACCCTTATTCACCTTGAAGAATCAGACATAAATTGTGGGAGGAGCTGGTAGAGTTGGGGAGAAGGGAGCCAGGGTTAGACTCATCCTGGAACTGTTTTAAACCTCTCTTTTAATCTCTTTGATTATCTTCTACTGACCAGCTTGTATGACAAAATATGGGAATGAAATAAGAAAAGATCATCAGACTTCAGAATCTTGCTTGCTAGTTACTGGTTTGCCTTCACACACTCTGGAAACAAATCTGTGCTGGCAACACTGATTAAATGCAGCAGGTATAAAGTGTAACTGGCAGTTAAAACCTTGTTGAACACTGCAATGATACTGCATTTTCTGACTTGGAAGGTTGTTCATCCAGCCTGCTCAGCTGGGATGTTCATCCGGCCCGTTTACCATTTATGAGACATTGTGTTAGCATTGAATTAGCTTATAGATTGTTTTAATATGACTTGGAGCAGTAGGGTGTATAATTGTTTGAATGTTTCTTTCCACTGACTGCACAGCATTACTTCTTTCTGCACCTGAGAAGGCTTTTTCCTCCACCTGAACACTTAACAAGCAAATTTCCAGATATTCAGAAGCAAATGCAAACAGTTTAGAACAAATCTTGTTCCTGCGATTAGGGCCTCAAATGAAACCCTACCAAACAGAGCCAATACAGCTCAGCCTTTTTTTTTTTTTTTTTTTTTTTTTTTTTATTTTTTTTTGTAGGCATTCTAGCGTGTCACNTAATTTGCTTTAGGAAGGCATTGCAGCGTGACACCCTTCCTTATCTTAATTCACGGTTTTTGAAGAGAAAAATTGCTCTAAACCCTCAATACAGTAAAGTCTGTACATACAAAACATATGAAGACTCAGTGGAATGCATAGCTTTCTGAACCGTTTAATGTTTGCAGCTTTTTGTACCATTTAACATTTGTCAGGCTGCCGTTTATTTTCTGCCACAGGTTTTAGGTACTGTGTCATATTGCTGATGTTATGAGTTAAATTTTCTATTAATCCCTAAGTGGACTTTAGCAGTGAAACCCAGGCTTGGGAATCCCTATGAAACTGTGCTTTGAATTGCCTACACATATACACTGCACAAAGTAATCCCATCAATCATAGTGGTGTCTGTTAAATACCATTATGTGACTTTAATTAATGTCTGCCTAGCATTTTCAGATTCATAAGCAGTCAAAAACATTACCATGATGTTCTTAACAGCTGCTAAATTTCTTTTATAAGCCAGAAATAAAACACAGAGTAAAGGTGGTCAGACGAGTTGGCAATTAATTGGAAAATCACCAAAGAGTACATGGTGAGGGAAGCAATTACTATAAAATGTAGAAATGAGAAAATGCAGCCATTAGGGATATCTGGTATTAAACCTTCAAAGGAATGTAAATATTTAATTTTTTTTTATTTTATTTTTTGTATAATTCATTAACTTGCAATGAATGTGGCACGTAATGCCTGTGAAAGTACTTCTTGGTCAGCAAGGGAGGCAGCACAATGCCAAACATTAAACCTTACATGAAAAGCACATTTATACTGAGCTGACTGATGACAGCATGTTTATGTTGTCTAAATATAAAACACCAACAAACTTTTATTTACAGGCTGTTCTTTAGAAAGTCATTCCATTTAACAGGCTTGACTTTGGGTTAACTAAATGGACGTGCCATGAAAGGACTGCATGAGTGACATTACAAGACCAAGTAATTAGCAATAATGACAAATACAGATAATTTTTATTTAAAGCTTGTGATATGCTAGGGCTTGCAATACTCTTGGATGAGGCCTAATGTGATAGCTCTTTTATATATGGGTAGATGAAGAAGGTTGAAGTAACCTGATCAAGGGCTTTATGTATGATCCTTAAGAGAATCACAGAAGGGTTTGGGTTGGAAGGAACCTTAAAGACCATCTGATTCCAACCCTTGCTGTGGGGAGGGACACCTTCCACTATACCAGGTTGCTCAGAGTTCCATCCAGCCGGGCCTTGGACACTTCCAGGGATCCATCTCCTCAGTCAGATCTTCTCAGGGCACCCTGTGCCAGGGCCTTATCACCTCACTGTGGGTAATTATTTTCCTGATATCCAATCTAAACCTTCCGTCTGTCAGTTTGAAGCAATTCCCTCTTGTCCTGGCACTTCATGCCCTTATATAAAGTCTCTATAAACTTGGGTGATACTGCCATATATGAGGCATGATAAAAGCATACAAACCAAGCAAATGCTATTAAAAATTAAAGAAATCCTCACTTCTCATTCCAAATTTAGGAGAAAAAAAAAACTGTGTCAGATTCAAGAAAACACCAGGTGAATCCCTCATGCTGGAGTTCTGCGATCATTGGTATTACACACTGGTGAAATGTTCCAGTGGTGACAAATGTCCCAAATGCCACTATAATTGCCACCCTTTGGTATCACTTTGGGCTGAAGAGCCTAGGAAGCTGGGCATTAAAAAGTGATGGCTGTGCAATTTTAACTTTTAGTTTGTCCAATTTGCTTAGAAATACACCTCGTACACAAAGCACTGAATTACTCAGTAACACTGTGGAAGAGAATGCAGCTCTCAAATAGTAGCAGCGCCTCGCTTTGGTAAGACACATTTTTCCTCTGAAGAACTTGCAAGCAAAGCAGGTGGGGGAGCAGGACAGGAAAGAGACCCAGAGTGACCTGCTTGGGCCACACGTTGGAGAACAAGAGCGACATAGACTCAGATTCACCTGCTCCAGCTTGTGTATCAAATACTGTGTCGTGTTCTTAGCCAACACACTCCTGGAAGGTTTGTTATCATGAGAATACTACACAGTTACAGGTACTCATAAGTGCCCAGCAGCATTTGGGATCCATTGTGCCTGGTACTTGCCACTGAAAAACTGCCCAGGAGAGTTCTTTACTTTTGCTTTTTCAGAAACCTATCCTTGACACAAAGGAATTGATATCAAAAGAGGTTAGAAAATGATTTATTGGAAAATGTAGTTCTTGTCAACTGAACTCGGCAGCTGAATGTAGAAGCAGCTACACTTTTATTAGACTAACGTAAAGTAAGAGGTGTACACGGTTCTGGAGTCCCTCAAAGGCCCCTTCATCTGTTATCATCTTCCATTCTTGTGAAAGGAGCACTGAGATCTCCAAATCCTGTACCAGCCAAAGTTTCTCTTCCCCCCAATCTAATAAAGGTCTCTTTATAGCAAAAATGCTGCTGTCTCTCTCACTCTCTGTGAAAAAATTCTGCTACAACTCCATTATGGGAAAGGATCTTAAAAGCAATAGCACTGAGGAGAGCTGTTTGCTTCTGTCAGTTGATTTTGTGAAGGAGAGGTTTACAGATGTGTGTCTGTAGGTACAAATTAAAAACAAAACCTGCCACTGCATCAAAAGCTGGATTTCTATTTGATTCCTTAAAATGTGCTGTATGTTAAACATGGTTACAAAAATAATGCAAATGACAGGACAGCAAAACAGTCTTTTCTAAATAAACAAGCCCAATTTCAGAGAAAAGGAGAGGGATGCTCAAGAATGATTTAAACACACTTGAGATCCTCTTCGTAAGAGGAGGAGTAGTGTAGAACATAAGCAAAAGCATGCAAGCAGCATGAAGAGAATGAAAATGCAGAGTAAGGGCAAATGGGACCAGTAAGACAGATAGTAAATGGATGGAGTAGGAACTAAGATACAAGACAGATGTGGAAGGCAAGACAGATGGCAAGACATGGTAAGTACAGCATGGAACAAAAAAGTAATAATTTGATCATGGTATCTTCCAGTAAAGAAAAATCTAGGGCTGCACTGCCAAGGGACACATTTTGCAAAGAACTGTACTTAAAATTCTGCTCACACAGGTAGTTGTGTGATCAGCTTTGCTCACACTGTAAGGACTGCACGGGCTAAGACTTAAAGAAATACATCACTACACTAAATACTACTGCATTTTAATGATGATATGTCGTGTAAAACCGGGCGAAAACTCACTACTTGTTAGTGCTTTGAAATAACAGTAAAATTTCATCATAAACTGCTAACTTCCTCTTTGGCTTTCTGCGTGACAGTATGTCTGAGGCAGAGTGCTGTGTATGGAATTGGAGCAGGAGCACTTGGCTGTTTGGTGCCGCTTGAGACCTGGATCTCATCTGCGTGGGAACGCGGCTGTGGCAGAGCGACACAGGCTGTGTGCTGGAAAACAAAGAGAGAATCCTGGCTCGCTGGGCTGGTGTGAGGAATCGCTGCCGTGGGGCTGAGCTGAAGGTGTGCAAGGGGAAGGAAACAGGAGCAGAGCGAGAAGCCAGCTGCGAACAGCACTGCTCGCTTCTGCTACCGAGCGAGCTCCTCCAGAAAATGTCAAAGAACATCTTCATCACCCAGAGCCGTTTCTGAAATGATTGCTAATACGGCTCAATTATGATTTCTTCCCATGTGCTTGAATGTGAAAGAAAACGGTGAGAGTGACTGCTAAAGACGTCTGATAGTGCATATCTGCTTGGGAGTGTATTTTCATATCAAGCAAATGTCAGTGCAAACACCTGCAATCTGCATTGCTTGTAACTGTAAGAAACAAATGTAAGTTGGTTCACCACCACCACTCTGAATAAAGCTCCTCCTGCTGCTCTGTGGTTGTTACTATGTGTGGTTTTGCACTTCAAAATGAGAAGGAAAGCATGTTGATTATTAAAAGCATTGTTCCTTTTTCTCCCCCAAAGTGAAGTAAATACTAATTTATGGTCCTTATGAAGAACAAACTGAATTACAATGGATTTTGAAGGGAATGTTGTGTCAAAATTCACTGTCAAGTAATTTGGTTAACACTTAATTTCAAAGTAAGTGCAGAAACAAATTAAAACCTGATGCTGTGAGTATGACACTGAAATCAATTTAAAGATTATTGCAGGTACCACAACTTTTTACATTTATTTTTTTCTCTCTCTCTCTTTAGAGATTGGAACCGAAGATCAGTTGGGTTAATCAGCAGAGGAGGAGAAGAGTCTGTGCTGAGACCAGAAGCATATTAAATCTGTATTCTTTCCCTTCTCTGTTGGCTGACACATTTGTGTAGAAAACAAAATCCTCACATCTCTTTGCTCTGTGCCTGAGAAATGTGGAAAAGACACGAGTTGCCCAACCTTTGCTCCATCCTTTGAGCCTGCAGTGAGCAACTGAAGGGCCGCCACAGAGGTATGGATTTGTCTCCCAGTAATTTCATGTCACAGTTTGTCCCTGTAAATGAAAAACCAAATGGTATTTCTGAGCAGATGACAGGTCTGGTCCTTCAGGCTTTCTGGGTCTGAAGAAAAATCTACTCATGTCAATGAAAATCTGCAGAGTGGTTTCTGTGGGGAAGTGGTTGGGAAAACAGCCTGTGGGGCACTTGCAGATGCTACGCTCAACATTTGTACACAAGGTAAGAAAAAATTAGCAGTCAAAACCCGAAAGTTACAATATTTGGCATGCATGTTTTTGTTATCAATTTAAACCATTTTCTTTTGCTTTCTTTTTAATTTTCACATAACAAGGAATAACACAAAATACTTAAAATATGATTCGTTCTAAAAGAAAAGAAAAAGGGATATATTTATTATGGGACTTACTTGATATCTTCTTGATATGCCAGTCTATTGTGTTGCAGGAACTGGAATATAATCAAAGAACTATGTGTGTGTGGATATAGCTTAAAAACGTCTGATATTAATCAGTACTATTTTTGTTCCTGCACTTGTTGTTCAAACAGTTACACAGGATTTTATCCTTGTGGAAGGCACTGAATAATTGCATCATGGTGTCCTGCAAAGTCCTGGGTTTGATATAATGAGTTACACACTTGAAAGGGGAATATAAAACTGCTAACTTGGAAATAACCCCTAAACAATGAATTTGAGAGCATTTTTATTCAACTTTAGCATCTGGACAAGTGCGCTGTTTAGGCCATATTTTGGCTCATATTGTTGCCTGACTTGATTTAAAATAATGAGTATTCCCTCATTCTATGGAAAACTCTATTGTATCATGTAACCTCAGAAAAAAACTCAAGTAATTTCAGTCCCTGTTTAAAAAGATTATCTACTCATTGAAAATAATGTTTTTAT
Organism: Rhadina sibilatrix; assembly: GCA_013400275.1. Taxonomy (NCBI): domain Eukaryota; kingdom Metazoa; phylum Chordata; class Aves; order Passeriformes; family Phylloscopidae; genus Rhadina; species Rhadina sibilatrix. The sequence goes on from VWYO01003754.1 coordinate 23,124, forward strand.
TTTACTCTTTACATAAAGTGTTGGAAATTTCTTTCATTAGTTTTCATAGTCAGTCTTTTGTTAAAACAATAATTGATCCAGACTCCTATATAGTTATAATAAAAAAATGAGTATTATGCTAAGTAGGAGACAGTAATATTCACCAGCGTGTTACAAATCACAAGCTTCTCCTAATTAGTTAGAAATTCTGGGTCAATTGCAAAAAGGTATAAAAAAGAAAATATAAGTAACATCATAACAGAGTTTTTTACTTGCCAGTGTTATGAGATTAGTTTAAAAATTAGACTTTTTTTGTAAATTCTTAAAATTACTTTTCTAGCAGTTCACCAGTAAAAGTTAAGAGTTTTTAATTCAGAGAAAAATATTCTAATGAGAAATCATGATATTCTAGGTGGTGATGTATGAAGAAATTATTACATATAAGGGATTAATAACTGGGAAGTCAGAGGGAAATTGTCATCCAACTGAAAATTTTCTGATAGGATCCTAATGTAATTGGTTCTTTGTCCTTCACTGCTTGACACATTATCAATGAGCTTGAAGAAAACATGAAATCATCCAAGATAATTACTCTGGATTACACCAAGACAGATAATGAAGAGGCCAGGTCACTGATCCAGACAGGTGCGGTGAATTCAGATGATATATTTCAATACAGCCAGCTTAAAAAGGAAGAAAAGCCAAACATTTAGGCCCAAAAATAAAGGCAGCCCTTGCAGGCTAAAGCAAACACCAGACAGTTGGGATGCTGGTGGCCAGGAATGGCTGCAGCTGGGCTCGGGGGCTGGTGATGAGCCTTGATGAGATCCTGTGCACATATGTAGGATAATTAGGAACAGTGACTGCAGTTGCCAGGAACACCTGTGGGCTCTGCTGGGAGGGGACATAAGAGTACTCCCTCCCCATCCACGGTGTGAGCACCTGTTGGAATTCTGGAAACTTAGATTTTAAGATTTTTGTATATAGTGATATATGTAAAGCACTATGGATTATTTAGGGTGTTGTCTAAGTCCTTCTTCTTCATTGTTTCAGGTGTTTGTTTTTTTTTTTTTTTCCTTAATGGGTGAAATGGTCCACACTGTGGGCCTTGGGTAGTCAATTATTAGGTTAAAAGTATAAATAATGCATCTTATTATTAGGTAATTATCACTTAAAAGACCTTAAGAAGAGTTAAAAGCATCGCCATTTCCTAACTTGTTAGCTAAAACTCACAACTCGTAAGACTGTACTTCAAATAAAAATAAACATCCAAGTCCAAACACAAAGACTGCACCCTGTATATTAATCCCAGCTCTAACATAAAAAAAAAAAAAAAAAA
>VWYO01003754.1:24532-38709 GCA_013400275.1 Rhadina sibilatrix
AAAAAAAAAAAAAAAAAAGATACAAATCTTCACAAGCACATACCTGAGAGCTGTGAGGGCTGTGAGGGCTGATGGCACCTGCTTGGTGGCTGCCTGATTTTGGGAGGAGGAATCCTGATGTTTGGAAGGTGCCCATGTGTCCAGAGGCTCTCGTCCTCGGTGCCCCGCTGTGGTGGTGTGTTTTTATTGTATGCCCTCTGTTGATTTTGGATGGTTTGCCCCAGCATTCCCCCCAGGTTGTTGCCTTATTCCCAGTTTCTCCTCTCTCTCCCTGTTGTCCATCATACCCTAAACCTGCCTACCTAAGATGCGAATTCTCCCCAAACCCTGCCCCTTGTTCCAGAATGTCCCATGTCAACACTCCCTTGAACCAACCCCTTGCCCAAACTCCTCCCTGACCCTGCCTCCTAATGTTGTCAATCCACAGTCGACCCCGCCTTAAAGTCCAGAAGTTTCCATGTTCCTCCACACCCTGTTGGTCCTCTTAAGCTGTATCCTCCCACTGGGCGTTTTTGTGCCCAATGGCACACAATGGTGCGTTCCCCCACTGGGCACTGTTTTGTAAGTGCCTCCTTGAGCTCCTCCCCTGTTTATCCCTGACTGGTTTCTGCCTGGTACCCTCCCCTTGTTCCGCCCCTGCTGAAAAGGTGAGCGCAAAGCTCTGTTTGGCAGTCTCCTGTTCCTGACCCTTACAAGGAATAAACCCCTTTGAGAACCATGCAGAAGGCTCCTCCTTGCTCTTTGTCCTCGGTGCTGCCCCATCCAAGGCTGTGGGGAGCAGGAGCAGCCCTGTTCCACACCCCCACTCAGACCAATCCAGGTCTGGGGGAGGCCACTCTTGGAGTGAGGGGCTAAGCCAGGGATTTCCCCCAGTCATGTCATGACACTGTTGTACACCACAACGACACAGACTCCATCTTCAGAAGGCTGACAATGACTCCTTTATTGCTGGGAATCTCTTCCCTTTTATACTATTCTACACAGACTAATTTGATTGGTGAAACAAAGACAAACATCTTCAATCACTTTGGTCAGACCAGAGGGACATCAAGGAGAAGTCCCTCCTAGGGAAAAGAATATGTGAGCAAAGTTACAGCTACAAAAACATGTCTGTTGTTTACAGAAAGTTCCCTGGGAAGAGAATTTCAGAGAACCAGAACATCTCAGGCACCAACCAGGGCTATAGTGTCACCCAGCTGCTGCCCAAGCCACGTGCCTCTGCCCTGGGGGTTGTTTTGGTCCGGTCTGTCAAGCTGTGGTTTTTGATCAATATTCATGGTAAAGCTGAAGATTTTGACCACTGAAATCAAAGTCAGAAGGAAGAGGTGCTAAAAAAGGTTGACATGTAGGAAAGCAAGGTGCTTTCATGCTACAGGTGAATTTTACAAATGTGTGATTTTTGGCTGCTACCTGAGTCGTGTGTCTCTCTCTGCCCACGAGGTCATTTTGGTCAGTTCTGCTGAGCTGCAGTTTTTGGTCAATATTCATGGTAAAGCTGAAGATTTTGGCCACTGAAATAGCAGTCAGGAAGAAGAGATGCTAAGAATGGTTTGCTGACTAGAAAAGAAGACTTAATTTTACAAGTGTGTGATTTTGGCTGCTGCTTTTTGATGGTGCTAGTAATTGCTATTTCTGTATGCTGAGCAGGTGAGGTTATTCAACTTTATGAGCAATGACTGTTGAGGGTAAATGAAAGCATGTGATGGTAGAAAATGTATGTAATGGTGGGAGAAGTCAGGTAACTGCAACTTGAAGATTCCGTTTAATCCCTTTTTGTGTTTTGTGTGTGTATCAAACTGTACATTGAATATAAAATTAAGTTTTTATGTGAGCCCTTCATTGTCCATGAGTTCATTGTTTCCAGAAGCTGTGAATATGAATCATAATCCAGTCTAGATGTCAATGGCCATCAAACTCATATTAAATCCAAGGTATTTCAGGCAGGACGTGGTATTGTCCAGTGTGATTGATAAATAATTCATATACTCACTATAAATACTAATGCTTTGGCATTCTCCTAAAAAATTGATGTACTACTTGTCATTTTAGTGTTGTGCTCTCCTGACTTCTAATCTATTTATTTCAAATAAAAAAACTAGTTATATAAATTGAGCATTGCAAATGTATTACAAAGTGTTCTTTCCCATTGGTAAGAATTTGGTAACTAAGTAGTCAAGTTAGCAGAATAATACAGGTTTGTTTTTTTGGTTTTTTTTGGTAACAACTCTTTCTGCTGCATATCTCTGTAGGCTAGAACTCATTAAAATGTTACATTCCTTTTTGTTTTCCATCACTGTCCCCTTTGTAGCAGAGTGAACCCTCTCTGCATGTGAATTGTAAACCTTGCTTGGTGCTGACTGCCCCTGCTTTGTACTTTATGTGAATATTGTCACTATAATCCACGTGGCATTGTATAAATCTTAAGAGATAATAAAAGGAATAGTATTAATATTGATTCCTGTGGCACTCCTGTACTTGCTGCACTCCTTCAAAACTATTCCCTCTTGCAAGTCTCCTTTGATTTGAAATCTGCTTTTATTAATCTACTCCAGTAACTCAGATATTTTAAGGTAACTTTGTAGATTTGCTCTTTATAATGGGCTGTCTCTGAAGCTCTGCAAAAGTGTAGATAAACTGTATTACTTCTTTAGCATCTTTCTTATAAAGTGTCCCTTTTTCGTTACGTTTCCAAAATGCCTTTGTTAATCTCCTTCATTAATGACTGAGACAACTGAAGGATTTGAGAGGAGAGCTGTAAAGGTAGGGAAACCACAGGGAGCCTGGGAAAGAGCTTTTTTTGGGGAGCTGGACTTCAGCTGGGACAGTTCTGCTCAGAGGTTGGTTTGTGTAAAGACAGGGGTAACCTGTTAACTGAACAAGCATCTGCATGAAAGGAATCTGTCCAGGAATTACAGAATTTAATGGCCCTCTGTTGCTTGTTTCGATACTTGGACTTTGTTGGTCACCACCTTCTCTACTAAGACAGAAAAATGAGTCCATTCCATAATGTATGCTTTGTGCTTTCCCTCATTTGTAAACTCATTTGGTACCCAGATATCCTCAAAAAGCCTTTCTTTTACAACTGACCTGCTGTTGTCTTACCACAACAGTTGTGCTTTGAAACGGCCATCATAGATTCACACTTTTCTTTTTTCCTAATGAGTTGACTGATTTGCATATCTAATGATACTTTAGCAGGATACACACCTGTGCTACTTGATGTCATTCTCGTTCCTAGTTGTAGAGAGTTATTTAACAGAAAATACTGTAGCAAAGCTAATACTGAAACTGTGTGAAAGCAGTAGAATGACTGGTCAGCTGCAGTTGGTACTGTATAATTTTAAAATAGCATTTCTGTTTAAAATTTCGGACTGCTCTGCATCCTCAGTGATTACTTGGGCTAAATCCTAATTTGAGATGATATCAGTAGTGAGTCATGCTTTCCTCTTTCCTCTAGCTTGTGATGACAAGCCTGTTAAAGATCCTTTGCAGGATAAATTATAATGCTTGGAATTTGTTTTCCTGTCCTCATACATAAAGTTATGTAATTTATATTAGTTTTCTGATTGATCAAGTGTCTGCTCTTAAAAGTATGCTAAGGGTTTCCTTATGCTCCTTTTGAACCCTACCAAAGAGCTCCAAGTTAAAATCCTGGTAATGGAAACTGATACAGACTTAAACTGAAACAGATGTTTGTGTGAGAGCCAGGGAAACAGGGAACAGTCCCTGCTCCATGTTCACTTTTTGTTAAATAGTGCCCTGGAGGCTGCAGCCTGGCTGGTTTGTGTCAGGCTGGGGCTGCATTAAAGAGCCTTAATTGCCCTGACCAGAATAACCTGGGGCCTGTTGTTCTGGGGCTCCTGCTCCTGCCTGTGCCGTGCCACAGAAATACCTGAATCCAACACATCTCCTGCTGGCATGGCTTATGGACTGTTTCTCCTGGAAGAACCTTGGAGCTGTTGTGGGTTCCTTGTGTCCAGGCTTATCTCTGGTCCAGTCACCAGCAGGAAGGTGCAATCTGTGACTGGACTGAGCTCAGTCCTGTCCTTGAACCTGCCTTGCCTGCCTGGATCTTGCCTTGTCTGGACTCTGGGGAAAGTTTCCCCTCTCCCAGCTGTGTCTTGTTTCATCCTGTGGTGTTGGGGAGGATGAAGCAAGAAGGCCCTGCAGAGAAGATTTTTTAGTAAAAGACTCAAAAAGTATAAAACCTGTAAGAGATATATAATNGGACTGTGTCCCCTGTTTGGTGAGGCTGCACTTGCCTGGTTTATCTCTGTAATTGGAGAAGCCCATCTTCTTGCCCTTCAAAGTGAAAGAGAGTAGGTTTAAGTTAGATATTGTGAATAAATCCCTCCCTGTGAGGGTGGGGAACCCTGGCACAGGGTGCCCAGAGAAGCTGTGGCTGCTCCATCCCTGGAAGTGCCCAAGGCCAGGTTGGATGGGACTTGGAGCAACATGGTATAGTGGAAGGTGTCCCTGCCTGTGGCAGGGGGTTGGAATCAGATGGTCTTGAAGGTTCTTTCCAAAGCAGGCCATTCTCTGATTCCCTGGCAATGTATTTGTAGCATCGTGTCTGTAATCTCTTGAAGCTTTATTTTTTCAAAAAATATTATGAAGGTTCTACCATCATTCAAAATCTTGTCTTCTACAGCTTGCACAAAGGAACTTTGTGTAAAAAAAATAAAAAATTAAATCCACTTTGTATTTGAAGGGGAAAATTTTCCTGCCAGTGGAGTTCCCACATCAGCAATACTGCAGAGATGTAATGGGCAAAGCACATGAAATCTGATTAAGGAACGTTTCCCTTAAAGGTAATCTTACAAGCATAAGCAAAATTGACAGTTGCCATCTGTAATCTGGAACTTCTCTAGATTTCATTTGATTTCTCAAAACCTGTGAATTTTGAATAAAGAGAAAATCTCTGTGGCTTACATAATATGTTTAGAGACATGAAATGCCTAGACAAAAAAAGGCAAGAAAAGAGAAGAGGAGAAAATCAATCATAATGGTATTTCTGCATACAAGACCATTAAGACCTGGTGAAAAATTCTACCATGGACCAGGGGATGAGAATCATCTCTCTATCCCTTTTGGACTGTGTTTAGGGTAAAGAATTTGCTTTTGAATAAATTGATGTGATGAGTGAGAATATTTCTTCTTTAAGTCAATAAGAACTTAAGAAAGAACTGAATGCAAATAAATATTAAGCTGGAGAATCTGACTTTTTTTTTAGTGAAGGAACTTTATTTTAGTGGATTTGGTTCCTGAACATGAAATCAAACCAGTCTTTAGCTTTCTGAGAAATGGGAGTAATTTTGTAGCAGATGACCCACGGAGCTGTTTGGTATCTGAGCTGTTTTTCAGCATTTCTGTGTGTATTTGTAATTTGTGTTTGTGTCCTGTGCACTCCCGTGGCTGCCTAGAGCAGTTCAGTGCATCTGCTCATCCTGCAGGGTGAGGGAAACAGAGGTGTCAGTCCAGCAGTTCTGCTGTGCCAAAGGAATGGGGGGAAAAAGGGATGTTTCTTGTGCTGTTTCTGAGGTATAAAGTAGCTTAAAATGGTATGACAGGAGACAAGAACAAGCTTTTGAAAGCCCTGAAGCAACTGAATGTTTTGTAACAGCAAGGTGGCTGGTTAAAATCCACTGCTCTGTGGAGGATGTGTGAGCTGATAAAGCTTTTCTCCAAAAGTGTATTTGCATCCTGCTTTTAGGGTAGAATCCTTCTGTTTGAGTGGCTGGATCTCTGCACAGGAAAAAAAAACAAAATCAAAAAACCAAACTAAAAACAAACAAACAAACAAAACCAAAACAAAATAATAAAAAAAAAACCACCACAAAAAAAACCAAAAAAACCACACACACACACACAAAAAAAACCCACCCAAAAAACCCCCAACAAAAAGTGCCAGTATGGGAAAAATACTGGAATTAAAGCCTGAAAGAAATGGACCATACTGGAAATTCAGTATATAATGAATGAATCAGGTAGATGCAGATTTTTATTTCTTTCCTGCCTTCATTTTACCTGCTAAATAACTGATGCTCAGTATTTCAGTAATATAGGTGTGTCATGGCAGGTAAGGGAATTATAAAAGAAAGACTGCATAAAATCAGGCCTGCTCGCTAAATTGCCAAAGTTAGCCTGTCACTTCTTCTAAGTAATTTGCAAGGTCCCATGCAAAAACAATCTTGGTACGAAAACTGGTTAGCATAACAACCTACTCCTGGGTTAAAAAACAAATGCACCTGCAATAAAAAGGGATTTGTCCCATGAGAATTATTAAGAAAATATGTAAACAATCCAAGAATAGATAGATTTGATGGACAAGTAGAATGCCTTTTACTAACCAATAGAGTAATTGGCAAGAAAGCCATTAACCTATTGAAGTTGCACAGGACATCTGTAAAAACTATAAAATGAGTTGTGAAAATAAACAATTGGCTTCTCCCTACATTAAGATAATGGAGTGACTTACTACAACGGAGATGTGTTCTTATTCACTCAAACTCCAATAAAACAACTTGATGCTATCTTCTGAGTCTCTTTTCACAGAAGATGGGGTAGAGGTAGAATCCAGAGGGGCAGGGTGGCCATCTGTTGAGGTTTCAGTCACCTGTGCATCCCTCCTATCACACAATCCGTGTCTCATCCTTTCTGTTTCCCTGTCACGAGGATAACTGGGAGCTCTTGGCAGGTGCTCAGCAGTTAGGGAAAAGTTGGGAAAGATTAGGATTTAAACAAAGAATATTTAGCTGATTAGGCTACAGTAGAGCATTTTAGACAGCACACACACTGCAGGGTGCTGCTACAAAGACTGGTGCAGTGTCAAACTAAGCAGCCTTAAAAGGAGCAAGATGATTTAAATAGGGATTTTTTTATTATTATTTTTAAGCTTGCTGTTAGGGGCTTTTGTGTAAAACTGCTTGGTTCCTCGGTGCCAAATAAATCTGCATAGCTGAATGTCTGGTGAATCTCAAAATATTTTTGGCTGTTTTCAGAATTATTTTGCAATTACACAGGAAGTACGTACTATCTTGTATGTTTCCAGCCTGTTTGCAGTTGATTTTATTTTAGTTTTAAGAGGAAGGCAGGGTGATTCTAAACTGGTAGTCATGACGTTTATACGCTTTCTAAAATTTGGTAATGGAATATGTTCTTCGTAAGAATTTTTCCGTTTTAGTCCGGTGAGATGACAAGGCCAAATAAATGTGGAATACTTTTTGTTGTGTTATGTAGCCTGAAATCCATTTAGTTTTGTTCAAATGGGATCATCTCTGTTGCCTTATGGGATCCATCATGTGTGTTGCTTTCTCTGGGTACTTCTGGTTAAGTCAGGCTGCCTTCTGCACAGAGCTGGGTGATGAGCAGCCTGTTCCTGTGCACTGAAGTAGCCAAAGTATTCCATTTGTAGCTTTCCCTACATCAGTTTGGTTGTCAGGAAAGTTGTGTCTCTCTTCCCTTGTGTATGAATGAGTTGAACAGGTGTATATGTACACACCAAGCATTAATAAACTGGACTGCATAATTTATTTCTTTCTCTTAATCTCCAGCCAAAACATTTCCTCTGTAAGGTTTCCTATTTCTGCATGGCCTGTCTCTTTCATTGCTTACTTACCCTCTTTGTTGCACTTTGTTTATAATAATTGAGTGAATTGAACTTTTAGTCAAGAGAGGAAGTATCTGAGTACTTTCAGTTATTTCCCCAATTTTTCCATGCTCCTCAAAAAAAAAAAAAAAAACCAAAACAAAACCAAACAAAACAAACAAACTCACCCAAACAGAAAAACACCAACCACCACCAAAACCCACAAAAACAAACAAACAAACAAACAGCAAAAAACAAAAAAAAAAGCCCCAAGATTTCTTAAATTAAATTAAAGGCATCTTTATTCTGCAGTGCTAAAAGGAAAATTCCTTTCTGCTTCAGCAGGATAAGAACCTTTATCATATCTTTTAAAATGGTTTAAAGTGGAGGATTTCTGTCAGCTGTCAGCTTGAAAGGTCACGTTTTAGGCAGTCAGTCCTAAGCCCCTCAGATAATGTTTACAGTGCTCTCAAATGACTTAAAATGGACTAAATTGTTTTCAGCCGACAGTAGTAAAGGTCATGGAGGAAATCTGTTTAGTCGGCCTTGCTTGCTTCCGAAGTACACACAGTAAAAATGTGCCATAAACTGCAGCAAGACAGGAGTTTTAACTTTAAAAGCCGAGGGAATGGAATGCACCTCTCAGGGGTAGAAATTGCTTGCCAGAGAATTTGCTGAGCAGGGGTTGCCACGGCAAACTTTTGTCCAATCCCTGCTACATTCTACCTTTTCCTTTTGTTGCCTCCTTTCAAGTTATAGTTCATTACTTGAAGAATTTGTGGATATTAGGGGCACTTTTTTTTTTTTTTTTTTAATCTCAGTGTGGGTGCTCCTAACTTCCAGATGCTCTAATGAGAGTCAGACACGATCTTGAGACGGTGGGATGGCGGAGCAGACAAAGGAGACTGTACCTCAGTGTTGGATTTCCTGAAACTCCTTTTGGCCCTCACTTGACCCCAGAATGTGAATCTGTTCCCCTCACTGTCATTGTCTTGGCTACAGTGACAGTTCGTGCTGTGTAAGGTATTGCCAAATGTAATGGTCAAACTGCAATTATTAGAGGAAACCAAAATAAATTACCTGTTTGTCACGGATCCGGTTTCTAAAGGCATTTGCTGCTGGATTCCTTTTTTCTCGTTGCTCTTGTCCAGCCTTCCCAGAAATGTGTTCTCTAAATTATAACAAAATGCATAGCAATTAGTTTGTCTTGCATTACCTGATATTACATACAAACACTATTTTTCTTCTGTGAGTGCTGGAAACCCCAAAGTAGTAGGACTTTCACATTGGACATCTCTGAGGAGAGACACAGCCAGCCTGGTTTTCAACACTTGAGTGGCCCAGGTAACTTAAGTTGTAAGGTTTTTTCCAAGAGTGGATGAGATCTAATTTGAGGAAAGTAAGTGAAAGGATTGTCTGCCTCTCTCAGACATTGTGCTGCATTCTTTGGAGTGATGAAGAGTAAGCAGCAAGAGGGCAGTTCCTTAATGATGTTTTTGCAGCTACAGTAAGAGAACAGAAGAGCTGAAGTCTGTGTTTGAAATGTGCAAAGTGCTTGCACAATATACAATTACAGAAAACACTATGTTCCATTAACCTAATTCCATTATTCCCCAACTAAGTGGTTAGTCCAAGGAACATAAGTGATAACAGCATTGTGAAAAGCTTGTCTGGGTTTCATCTTCTGCTTTTATGCCAGGTGGAGACTTTCTGCAGGATCAGATGGACACTGAGTGAGGTTCTGTGATAGAATGCCATGGAAATAATGTGTATTTAGCTGGCTATGTTTTCAATGTTGAACAAATGCTGACTTGAATGTGTAAGAGGTGTTTGCTATAGAAATACCATGTGATTCTTACTTTCATGTAATTGTGGGAAATGCTCAGGGTTTTTTTTTTTTTTGCATGAGCTGAAGGAAAAGGTTTTTTCCATCTGACATTTAAGCACGGCCTTAGAACTCCTATACTTTATATCTAAAATTACACATTTAAAGGTATGCAAGGTTACTTGATTGCACTTCACAGACTTAATTTTTAGAGTGGTGTGACATCATAACTATACAAAACAATGTATTTGTGTACTTCAATATGTTTAGCATATTTGAAGGTAAAAGTGTCTGTGAGCATTTAAATGTTGATTTAGAAATTTTAGTTGAAATTCTGCTTTGAACTGTAAAAAACTTCTGCATTTATGAAATGAAAGCTTTTTGCCCTTAAGTAACCAAAAGTGAGAAATTAAGTTATATGGGGTGAGGGGAAGCAACCACATTTTATTCTGTGGCACAGGACTAATGTTTAGTGGGGTGTTGGTTTGAGGCTCTTTTGTTGGTTTGTTTGATGTGATTCAGTGTGATTTGAGTCATTTGTCAGCTATAAATCAGGCTAAAGCGAGTGGAGCACTTTGCTTTTCCACCTCTGTCTCTCATCTTCCCTCTTCCATAACAGTTTATCACCGTGGCCAGGAAAGAGCTCAGTTAGGAGGACAGGAAGACCTTGTTCTTCTGTCATGTTTTCATCCCTAGATATTAGTGTGTCACTCAGATGGATGCGGATTGTTTTCCTGCATGTCACAGATGACAGACTGAAGGACAACAAAAACAAACTCCTCCAAGCCTATACAGAAAGCAAGTTTCACAGAGTCTCCACGACCAGACAGAATTAACTCTTGACTGGTCCAGCTGTTCAGAGCAGTGCAACCTGTGTGTGTGCCATGAAATCGTAGTTCTGGGGTTGCTGAGCTGCTGGGAGTGGCTAAGGTGTCACACAAAGCTCGTTGTGAGAGAACAGAACTGTGGAGTGTAACTAAATCAGAAGTTTCTTTTTAATGACAAAATAGCATGTTAGATAATTACCCATGCTGCAGAAAGCATGAATTGATTGAAAATAGAAGTTAAAAAAGTTAGAGAGGAAGGTGGCCTATTACAGGCGTTTTTTATTGATTTACTGATTTTAAACTTCCCTTGGCTTTGGTATAAAAGACTCCTGTTGAGTTTCTTTGCTGAAGAAGGAACTAAACACACAGTTAGAAAATCTGTCTGTCTCTCTGGAAAAGTTACCAATTACTACCATTTAAACTTATTGTTTAGTCTTTTTAAGTTTACCTGAGAATTTTCCCCGCTGTCCACTGTGTGTGTACACGTGGAACTGCAGCTCCCCTGGGAGGAGGAACAACGACAAGCTGGGTCTCTTGCCCTGGCTTTTAGCACTTTAGAAGAACAGCACTGCACAGCTGAAATGTGCATGCAACTCTGAGTGGTTCTGTTACTGGGATTAAATTTACCTCGGGCAATCAGGTATCCATTTTACATCTGAATTTATGTTGACCTTTTTGTGGAGCAATGAGGCTTTTTAATGCCACCTGAAATTCCTCCTCTCCCTCAAAACCAAGGAGTATCTTAATGAAGAAAGGAATAGTATTAGTATATGATTAATTTGATTTACTGATGGTCTAACTGACCTGTGTGTGGATCCAGGGGTGCAGAGGTGCAAATTGTGCTTCACAAAGCAACCTTGTTGTTCTGGCCTTTTCTACCCGGGGCGTAATTTAAAACGGAAGCTATGAAATGTGCTGAGGTAAAATGCAAGCTCTGCTGGCAAATTGAAGAGATAGATATTGACTAGGTGTTGTGTCACTAGAACCAGACATTCAGGCTCCCTGAAGTTTTAATTTTTGATTTAATTTTTTGATAATGTGTCACAGTTGTAACAGCGTGTCTGAGGCAAGGAAAAATGACAAGCAGAGCCATTAGGGAGTCTGTACCTACTTACTGTTGCTCTCCACCCCACCTGAATCCTGGTTTTCCCAAAGTAATAAAAGTGTGTGATAGAACCATTATCTGACAGTAGGACAGGGACTCGTGGAATTAAATGAAAGATCACTTGAAAGCTTAAATTGTATGACTAATTAACAGGCACCCACGTATTTTGAATGTAAAAATAGACGGCTACAGCTAACTTTTAGTAGCTGGTGAATCTGTATGGTAATGGGCAAGCGTTTCCAACCCAAATGGTGAGAGGTCTGGAAGCAGTTTGGCCCCAATTAATCAAGCACATGATATTTGGTGCCCTGTTAAATACTTAAAGTATCAGCAGTGCTGATTCGGCGAGGTGCGCGTGTGTGTGAGTAGGAAATGCACTTGGGCAGTTGTGATTGTTTATGCTGATAAGGTGCTCTTAGTCTCAGAATATACATAAAATGAAGAATGGTAATCTTAGTGACTTTCAGTAGCACTCAGACTGCTTTAAGTATAAAACACTTTTGTAAACAGGAATTTGGGTAAGTCATTTTAGACGCATCATTATTTCATCTCTCTATCTATATCTCTATCTCTATCTCTATCTCTATCTCTATCTCTATCTCTATCTATCTCTATCTCTATCTCTATCTCTATCTCTATCTCTATCTCTATCATCTCTATCTCTAGCTATCTATATCTATAATTTGTAACTGCTGGAGTATCTTACCTAGCTGAAAAAAAAAAAACCAACCAAAAAACAAAAAATCAAAACAAAACAAAACAAACACACACACAAAAAAACCCCAAAACAAAACAACAACAACAAAAAAACCAAATAAAAAAAGCCCCAAAAAACAAACAAACAAACAAAAAAAACCCACAAAAAAGGAAAAAAGAGGGGGAAAAGAACTCATGTTACTTGTGAAAATGTATTGTTAATTTACCTTTGTTACAATGTGGTTTTTGTAAAAACTGAAGGTGATAGAAAAACTTGCTACAGTTGGACACTGAAAACCTGAAAAATAACACATAGGAGATAAATATGTAGGAGATAAGAGTGTGATGCAAGGATGGGGGAAGAAAAGGCTGGAAATAGTAGTACAGATAGCCAGAGCTGGTGTCAGCTTGACACAGACTGAATAAATTTGCAGCCATTTGTGGTAAAAGGAGAATGGGCAGCAAATGGTTCATCTGGGTTGAGAGATTATTTACTTAAACCTTGCTGTCTCCCTGTGGTCCCATGGGAGCCATGTGAGGCTATTTCTACAAATGAATCGGTATTTAGAGGGTTTTATTGCTTCTCTTTTTCCAAGTATCCATAAAGAAAGGCTAGGCTATTCCTAGTGGAATTAGAGTCATGATGAAAATGGAAGCATCCACTTCTGGAAACCCAGCCATTACCTACAAAATAAAAGTACATTTGTCCTTAAAAGAAAAAGAAAAAGAAAAAGAAAAAGAAAAAGAAAAAGAAAAAGAATCAGAAAAAGAAAAAGAAAAAGAAAAAAAAGAAAAAAAAAAAGAAAGAAAGAAATTGTGAATTGTCTTATCTAATCTTTTGAAAGTGAAGCCCTCTTAAAGAAGTTTGAGGGCAGAAGAGAAATTAATATTTAATACTTCTGATGTGGGTCTTGGAGCTGATATTTTCTGATGCACTTCATCCCTGCTTTCTCCACAATGAGATGCCACTTAAGGAATGGGTCTAGAAGGGCCTCAGGATCAGTTTAGAGCCATCTCTAACAACTGGGCATGTAAAGTAATAGTAATTAGTCCAGCCAAAAGGTAGCTTTGGATAAACAGATTTACATCAAAATGTGGTTCTGAAACCTTAATTGGATTTCTGTTGCTTTGCCCTAATGACAGAAAACCTGTTTGCTGCCATCAGGGGAATGTAAGATATCCTTGCAGTGCTGCCTGAGTGGGGTACTTTGCCCTGACTCTGATTGTTATTCCACATGTTGGTGTACCTGAGCACTAATTGTTTGGTTATTCATTAGCAGAAATGAGCTCGACATTTATTGACCAGACTTGAATCGAAAGGGATTGGGCAGACATTCTAACAAGCAATCCTAAACAAATTTCTTAGTCTCTCTGAAATGAATATTTATGTATTTTGTACCAAGTAGCACAATTCTTCTCAGGAGAACTGAAGGTAACCCAACTCAGAAAGCTTTAAGCTGGGTGACTGCTTTGAAAGGTGGCAGACTTTAGTTAATTAATTTTTGACATTAATTGGGTAAACTGGACTGATAATGTTTAGACTGTGTAAAAATAATAGAAACACCACCTCAGGCTGCCTTTGAAGACCCTTGTTTAGAAGTTTGTCTGGTATTTTCTCCTTATTTCAGAGCTATTTCTTTTTTACTTATATGAAATACAGCTATAGCAGTAGGAGAGGTTAAGTGTGGCAAAACAGAATATCCAGAAAATTGAATGAGCTGGTGGTGACTTATGGACTTTATCTGAAAATGAGCAATGTTCACCTACATCTAGCTTTATATTCAGTTGGATGTCATAATAGTAGCATACTTATAATATTATCAAGTATACATAAAATTATAAACTATTTTGTGACTATTTACTGACTTCCAGAACTCTTTTGAATGGATCTTAATGGCATACAAATGTATAGATGGGATAAAGTTGTTCCAGTGTAAAACTCTTGAACAGAAAGTATTATAAAACACTGTTAATCTTAATTCAAAATTAAATTAACTCATATCTGAATTCCATTCATCTTTCAGCCTTCTACTTTACTTTCTTGCATTGTTTTTGCACTTCTTATTCCACAGAGATATAAAAGTAAATGGTGTGTGTAGTATGGTGGTTTTATTTTTTTTTTTTTTTTTTTGTTTT
>VWYO01003754.1:48340-59013 GCA_013400275.1 Rhadina sibilatrix
AAAAAAAAAAAGGCTGAAACATATTGCAGGCTTTAATTAAGCCTCCAGAAACATTGTGTCAGAGGAGAGAGAAACCAACATGAACTGAGCACTGATCTACTATTCAGAGATCATAACCTTGGTCTAATTACATTATTAGTATATAAATTATTGCATGAATTATTTATTTAAAATTAATATTACAGATATTAGTTGTCATTAATAATGTGGAGGTGCCTTTTTGTCACAGAAGAATGGATTAGCATTATAATTACTGCATGAAAAATAGATATTGATGAAAAATTGCAGTTTGAGACGTATCACTGTCATTATATTATGTATTTTTTTTTCTATTCCCTTTTCTCTGTTCGTTGTTCCGTGTTTCTAATTATTGTCTTTGAGAAGAGCTGTTAATTTGGTAATTTATCAGCAGGTATATTGATATAGGATAAGCACACAGGTGTTTGGTCACTTCTTGAAAGTGAAAAAAAAGAAACTCTGCAATGTTAATAAACAAAATTGCAAGTATTGCAGCTACAGTTTCTCGAGCCTGTGCTGAATCCTGGTCTCAAATAAATGATTTGCTGTTTGTTCTTCCTTTGAACTTTTTTCCCCTTCATCATCTTAAAGAAGGTGAGAGGAATCAGCAGTGTAATTAAAGCCATGATACACAGTGCAAAAAATTAGAGGTGTTGATGTTTTACTTTAATTGCTGCCTGCCAACATTTGGACACCATCTCACACACACTTGCACACTCACTAACTAAGCAATTTAACACACAAAGGCTTCTCAGTTTGAGATCCTCAAAACAGATATTGTGCCTGTATTGTACTATCTGTTCAGAGATGTTAAACACCCTATTTGTGAGTGACATCCTGAAAGTGCTCAGAGCTGAAAAATAGCTGTAGTTAAAAGCTCCCTGGGGAATATCCCTGCAGACTGACTTTGGGGCTAGAAAGGTCTTCTGTGCTTGAATCAAATAATCCTGATGTGTCTTTGGTTACATAAACATTTGGGCTTTGATAGCGAAGTTGTAACAACTATCTTCTATAAAATTATTTTAGTGGAAGAAGCTCAGATGTGTTTCTATGGGTGGTTTATCCACTAACCCTGTGGGGTTTGTTTTGTTTTGTTGTTTTCTTTTTTCTTTTTCTCTTGGTTACTGCCTGCTACTTTGTTCTGTGTGTGGATGCCCTGCCAGTTTCCCTCTGCTAAGCAGAGTCTGAGTCAGGCTTCATTTCCCTGCTCTCTAACTTGATACTTTTCTGATCCCCTTGATGCCTGAGTGTTAGGTACCTCGCTCTTAGGTTTTTGTGAGTGTGGGTTTCTTTTTCGTTCTACTACCACCAAGCAGTCATCTTTCTGCTGCTTCTGGATTGTATGCAAATGGCCCAACTCCTATAATATTTTCCAGCTTTATCACCAGAAGAAGTAACAGGAAACCTGTTCTGCCTTTCATGGGAGGCTGCTGTTCTTAGGACAATTATTTTATGAAACCACTAAATTACTGTTAAGGAGTTGCACCTTTTAAAATAAGGCTTTTGTGGCTGGTTCCTAGTCCTAAAGAATTTCTAGCTAGGTAGATGGAAAATATTATAGAAATTGTTAGGAGCGGGTAAAGCAGTGATGCTGTCTAGAAACATAAAAGAAAAAAAATCTGGGAAATTAAAAACTACTTTTGATTTCGCTAAATTGTTTTGATCATTCATATGTAAACTGTTCATTCTGAAGTTACTTCATGGACTGAACCTTCTTTGTGCTGAAGTCTGATTCTGCTTCAGTGAAGATATTTTTCATGTACACCAATCCAAGCAGCTCAGGAACATAATCTTTCACTGGGCAGATGCTTTTGTATTGAATTCAGCAGTAGAATCTCTCTGAATGCAATTGAGTGAGAGTGATCAAGCACTCTAGAATGTGTTTTGAGAAAAATACCATGAAGTGTAAATAGTTGAAGGCAGAAGTAGAAGCTGTCATTATTTTGCTGGAAATCCATTTCTGCCCAACATTTGACTAGGCAAGCTGGTTTTAGAATTTCACTTAGATTCTAGCAATTCAGTGGCAAGCCACAAAATGTATCTGCAAACCAAAATACTCGCAAACAAATGCTCCTGTATTAATAACAGCAGAAGGCAATTATCTGTATTGCTCTTTGGGGAAAGTGGAGATTCAGTCAGCTGAAGAGCATTGTGATACTGAGGTACAGCAGAAATTGCTGTTTAAAATTTCCTAAAGGGAAAGAGTTTTATCTGAACAATCTGAAACCAAAAATTGTACACTATGTACTGAGAATTCTTCCTTGTATTTGAGAGCTGAGTTTGACTGTTATGGTTAATAGCACTCTAACATTTAGACATTTCACTCTGACGTCAAAGGAAATTATGTACATGATGTTTATGTCAAAACAAGCTTTTGCCTCCATCTTAGACATGTGGACTTTTCTGCTTTTTGTTTATGTATAGATTTGTCTCCCAGAATGACATGTGTGTTGAATTACAGGCTTTACTCCCAAACGAAAATATGTGGTTTCTTCTAGCAGCCTCTAGGAAAAGTTTCTCCCTTGCCATTTATTAGGTTTGCAGGTCAGATCTTAGGCTGGAAGAAGAAGAGGGGAATTCCTTTTCCCAGTATGGTGTTACAGATGGCACAAACCTATCTCCAGCACAAGCTGAACTGGTAACACTTCCAAGCTCCTTTCCATTTCCAGCCCTCTTCCCAAAAGGTGGATGTAGGAAGTGCTGTAGCAGCACAGAACCCCATGGATGTGTTGTCACAGGTGTAAGTAGGTGAATTGTGTAACTGCTATGGATTTCTGTATTAAAGGTAGAAAAACTTACTCCACAACTTTCTAAGTGTCCCTGAGTTGTTGAGCTGTGTCTGGTGAGCCAATGGACCTGCAGAACCAGGGATATTCAAATGGATCACAGCATGCAGGACTCTGTCCCTGCCTCCTGTTTATTTTGTTCTCTCTATGCAGTGTGTGAATTCAGCTCTTCCCCAGGGAAATAGCCAGAGTTGGGTTGTGAGGATTTCTTTTTTCACTCATGGGCTGGGGTAATCCTTTAAAACACAAGAACTGTACTTGATGTTTCTTGCTGCCCCAACAATTTTGAGCTGTTAATCTTTTCTGTTTATGACACTTCTGTGACCTCTTGTGCTAGATGATGTTCTTTCTTTTATTCTTTCACTTTAATTTCTTTTCTGTTTGGCATAAGCAAACACTTTATGGACAACCTCAATCGACTGATTCATAGGTGACTGTCCAAGTAATCAGGAAATCATACCTGGTGTTTTATTGCATGGATATGTATCTATTTTATTACAAAGTGAAGCAGTAGCTGGCTGTTACAGACAAGAGTCTGCCATCAGCACACCCCAGAGTCTGACACTGAGGTCAGTTCAGCATATTCCAGAACCTGATTGCCTGTGTGAGAAATGTTGATTGAAATTTTTGCAATTAAGCAGGCAAATGAAGAAAAGCCAGATTTAGCTCACAGTTGCTAAGAATGTTCTAACTCTGGAGCTTGGTCTCCTGCGAGGCAGCAGAGCTGTTCCACCCATTCTCTGTTCCTGTGTTCATCTCTATTTGCTTCTACATTTTCTCTGCTTCTAAGTGCTGAAAGTGAATTGTTCCACTTTATTTTGCTTCTCATAACTATTGTTTGTTTTAGCAAAGTGAGGCTGAGTAAATTTTCTGTTAAATGTTTTGATTTCTGTACACTACTTGAAAGTCAAACAGAAAATCAGTTACTGAATGCAATTTGCTCTCAACCAAAAAGAGAGTGCCTTTATATTCTGACATTGCATGGTGCAGGAGGGGGATAAAGCAAAGTGCCAGATATGTGGTTATTGGAAGGGTTTGGTTTGGTTTGGTTTGGTTTGGTTTGGTTTGGTTTGGTTTGGTTTGGTTTGGTTTGTTTTTTTTTCCATGCTGTTAGCATTGACTGTGTGTGCATTTTGGGGTGTTTTTGGGTTTTGGTTTGTTTTATTGCCTGTTCTTTTTAAAGTGAGTTATTTTTAAACTAGATTTGTGTTTCAGTGCTTTCTAAACTTGAATAAAACTTCTATTTAGAGTTAGCAGTTTTTACCAGTAACTTTTACAGTTAATGGAATAATTGTGAGCACTTCCCTTACAAGTTTGGTGTTGGATCACTGCTGGTTTTTTTTACATCAGTGGCCTTTGCTGTAGCTGTAGTCCAAGGAGATCCTGTTTGCCCTGCTGATGGAATGGTTTCTGTATGAACATCTAGGGAAGGCAGAAACCCTGTCGGGAGGAACTCAGCTAACACTTGAGTGTCCTCAGCCACAGAGCAGCATCACTCCAAAATCAATCATGGTCTGCTACAGCTGAGTCTTTCCAACTTGCCTGAGGGCAAATCAACAGTCCTAGTGCTAATGTACATCTGTTAAGAGCTGTAAGAACAGCAGAGACTGCAAAACTCTGTGGCTGAAACACCGAAGGGTGATTATTTCTGTAAGGAGTTTTGTGACTCTCTGGAAGCTGTCAAAAAACCCCCATGAATGATGCAGCATGTTAATCTGCTTTAGCAAAATGTTGTTGTGTGCACACCCAGTGTATGTGGGGGGAAAGATAAACGAGAAAATGTGTATAAATGTTGGAGAGGAGAACCCACAGAAAGAGGTAAGGAAGAACAGAGGGGAAGGGGTGTGTGGGAGTGAGTTGAGGGCTGGAATGTGAATGAATAGCAGCTCAAAACCAATCCAAGATGGGAAAAAAAGTAAAAATGAAAAAAAAAATAAAGTACAAAGAAAATAAGATCAGGATGCCATAGTAGTTATTTACTAAATGCCCATTTTGTTATTTTAAGCTAAAAACAGGGACAGGTTGATTCCAGTGTTTCATCTAAAATACCAAATATTCCCCTTGAATGGGAAATGTCACACATGAGCTTGTGCTGACAGTCTTTACATTCCCCCTTGTGCCATTCTGATGGTGATATATTAGCAGTACCTTAGCACAAGCACCTCATTGTGTCTCCTTCTAGCAGCCCCAACACAAAAGAGTTTGGTTTCAGCAATTTTCTGTCCAGGCAAAAGCTGCTGCTGCTTCCCCACAGCAAGGTACTGAAGTTTACAGGAAAGTGCTACTTATAAAGGTGGGTAGGGAGAGTTCTGTGGTATTTCTGAGAGGATTTCTGAGGTGTGGGCTAAACATCCACAATGCTCCAGAAACCAGGCAGTGAGGCTATGTTTTTACATTTTAGCCTGGTTCTTTGTAGATGTGGTTTTCATTTTTCAAAATGGAGCAAAAAAGTATTTTTTGGTTGGTTGGTTGGTTGGTTGGTTGGTTGGTTGGTTGGTTGGTTGGTTGGTTTGGGTTTTTTTTACTTCCCCACTGCCCCATTCTAGTCACAGAAGTGACCTGCAATCATGTTTGTGATGAAATGTTTTGGTGGGTGGAAGACCTCCAGGATTCCAACCCATAATTAGTGAGAAAGTTTTTTCTTTCTTTCTTTCTTTCTTTCTTTCTTTCTTTCTTTCTTTCTTTCTTTCTTTCTTTCTTTCTTTCTTTCTTTCTTTCTTTCTTTCTTTCTTTCTTTCTTTCTTTCTTTTTTTTTTTTTTTTTTTTTTTTTTTTTTTTTTTTTTTTTTTTTTTTCCCTGTGATCTATTCTGCCTGTTTTTCTGGGAGTTAATTCCTTCTGTAGGCAATCAAGAATATTTAATTTTGATGAGATGTATTACTCCAGCTGTAAAAAATGTATTGTGCTCTCCCTGCACATCGTGGTTCAAGAGACAATTATGTTTCATTTGGTTCATTCTTTTTATCACAATAGACTTTGATGTGCACAAGCATAGAATACTCGATAGCTGAGCAGCCATGGGACACTGGATTCATCCAGATCAATTGCTAATGCTTTTCCTGTTAATTCAGGAATCTTGCTGGGCTCACTATAAATGCTCCTGTAGAAAGAAATTTCCTTTTGCTCTATGTGAAGTTAGGTAACATTCCAATTTGCACTTGGCACAACTTCTGACTTGATGAGGATTCCTTACACATCCCAGTTTTACTGTACATTGCTATAATTAAGGCAGTTCTGATTATAAAACTGGGATCCATAATGAAATGGTATCCAGATTTTTAGATTTCCTGGAATCACAGCAAGTGCATATCCAGCTAAAATAAGCTCGAGTTGAACAGCCAGCCTGGAGAAGCAGAGACAGTATTTTCAAAGATTAATGCAAGATATTCAAGATGGTTTTGTACTTCTCATGTTTGGCCAGTGTGACCTTTCCAGTGATTTGTAAGGATCCCTTTTGGCTTTGAATCTGAGGCAGTGGCAGCTTTGTGAAGGAGGAGAGGGAGGACACAAAACTTGGAGCCTCTGAAGATGCAGTCGCTCTCTCTTACCCACTGCTCACTGGACTGCTCACTCTGCTGGCTTCTCCACGGCTCCTTGAGCTTCTGTTCCCCGCTGAGTTACATAATGAACGTCCTCTGAACTCCCACACTTTCCACATGCCTTCCCACACGGCCTCTTTCTTCTGCTAAAAAAAGGGATGGAAGTATTCTAACTCGCTTGTGAAAGAGCTTTGCGCGATGCTGCTGAATCACGTCTCGAAATAGGAACAAATCTTTCAAATTCTCCTTAGAAAACAAATTAAAAAAAACCCCAAAACAGAAAAAAACCCACCCCAAAACCAACCAACCAACCAACCAACCAAAAACCCCAACCCAAGATCAGACCTCAAAATAAACACACAAAAAACTCTCCCACCCTCCAAAAAATGGACAAGACATTGCGGAGTGGTAAAACCACGTTGAATAATCTCTTAATTCTTGCAGCACTGTATCAAAGAAAGCTTGTAGGTTATGTTAACTGCCATTCTAATAACAGTGATCTGGGACATGGTTCCCATAGCTACCAAAGGTAACAGCTCGTGCTGCCCAAGCAGTGCAGGCTCTTGCTAGTCAGGAAAATGTGTGAAAATTCATTTTTACAGTCAATCGAATAGTGAAAGCAGGACAATTTCGGATGACTCTGCTTATTCCTCTCTGCATGCTTTGCAGCTAGGCCTGAATGAGGGTGCTGCAGCCCATTTGCAAGAGCCTTTACTGTCCAGATTCCAGTAGCTGTCATTTGGAAAATTGTCTTGGTCTTCTGAAGACTTCAGCATCTTTATATTGCTGGGAATCAAGGCACAACAGTCTGACAGGAATATATTTTATCAGTGATTCTAAATATACTTAGAAAACCAGTGCAAATTCACATTTGAACTGACTCTCAAAGTGTGAAAGCTTATTAGAGCATGATTAAAGTGTAACAGGACCTTGCCAGACTAGAGTTGGAACCTGTAACCTTTATTTGATGGATATTAATTTGCCAGGTGTTATCAAAGTCTTTGGTAAAGTCATAAGCATCCTTCTTTTTTTCATAATTTTTCCAATTATAGGAAATGCCTAATAACAGGATCTTTCTTATTTTAGGGATGCTCTAGGGGAAACTGACATGTGAGAAAAATGGATGTTGGAAAACAACCCATGGGGGTTCTTGCAGACTCTCTTACTTTTTAGCCCAAGAATTCTTTGTGGGTTTTGGGAGTTACAGCTGCCATTTCTCAAACTGAATTCCTTCTGGTTTTCCCCTTCCTATCTCTGAAAATCTTTAGGAAAAGTTCTTTATGTTTTGGTCCTGTTTTCAAGGTATTTTGAGGAGCTTCATACAGATCTGTTCTACTGCACGTAACTTTCCAAATGTTCAGCCCATGTTGACTGTTTTTTTTTTTTTTTTTTTATTAAAGTTTTCATTGAGTCTGTCACATTTGACAGTTGAATGTGTGTAAAGGAGACAGGGCCTTTAAATCACCCAGAACACACCTCTTTACAAACTTGCATTTTCTAGCTTGTGTACCAAAAAAAAATTAGCTGCAACATCTTATTCCCTCCTTCATAGGCAGGCAGGGATTGCATCTCTATGATTTTCCTGCACGTGATTAACATACATGACACTTGGATTTTGTTCTTGGACATCCTTTAATTCTGGTTGTTACTGATGTTCTTTTTTTAGTACTTCAGGGGGTTTTGGTTGTGGGCTGTTGGCTTTTTTGTTTGTTTTCTTCATTATGGCTGCTTTCTTTTTTTTTTTTTTTTAATTGAGAGCTGAGAAACTGCTGTTCATAGTTTGGAAGAGTGCAGGGAGTTAAAAGCACAGTGACTGAGTCACCCCCTGGCTACAGCTTAACGAGTTTACTCCAAACCAGAGTCCAATTATCCCCCCTGTTTGTTATCAACTACAATGAGATGGTGATAAGGAAAGCATGGCCCAGAGGGAAGGGACTGATGATGTGCTGTGGTTTTATCCCAGCTGGCAGCTCAGCCCCACACAGCTGATCACTGGGTGGGATGGGGAGAGCATCTGAAGGGTAAAACTGGGAAAACTCGTGGGCTGAGATAAAGGCAGTTTACTAAGAAAAGCAAAAGCTGTGCTTGAGAGGAGAGAGAAACAAGGGAATCATTCCCTCCTTCCCACTGGCACCAGGTGTTCAGCAGCCCCAGCAGAGCAGGGCTCCATCACACTTGGCTGGTAAATGGGAAGAGAAATGCCATCACTGTCCTCCCCTTCCTTCTTCCCCAGCTCTCCCTGCTGTCCATGACACTCTTGGGTCACTTGGGGTCACCTGTCCTGGCTGTGTCCCCTCCCAGCCCCTCGTGGACCCTGAGCCCGCTGAGGAGCAGAAAAGGTCTTGGCCCTGTGCAAATGCTGCTCACTGATAACAAAAACATCCCTGTGTTATCAGCACTGCTTCCAGCACAAATCCAAAACACAGCCCTGTGCCAGTCAATGTGGGAAAGAAGTTACCTTCATCTCAATGTGCATTCATGGTTGAGAGTAGAAGGATAAAAACTATGGGAGGGATTTTTTTTTTTTTTTTTTATTTAAGGTTTCAGTTTT
The DNA here is from genome assembly GCA_013400275.1 of Rhadina sibilatrix. Taxonomy (NCBI): domain Eukaryota; kingdom Metazoa; phylum Chordata; class Aves; order Passeriformes; family Phylloscopidae; genus Rhadina; species Rhadina sibilatrix. Next base: position 57,234 of record VWYO01003754.1, read on the forward strand.
TCTCTAACCTAAGTTTGTGTGGGGTTGTGTTATTTTGTTTTGTTCAAATAAAAATCTGTACTCCTGTGTCAGGCTAAGACAATTTTTTACACCACTTGAAGGAGTCTTTCTGTAAAGATCTCTAACATTCTACACTATCAAAAGCATGAAAAATACCTAATTATCTAAGGTTTCCATTTTGAGACTTCACTGTTCTATTCATTTATTTCCTTCCTAAATCACAGATGATCCCAACGTTTTCCTAGGAATACACAGAACGTGACGGTCTTTTTATTCCTTGCTGGCTGCTTATTTCATTAGAGTCAGAATCCTGATTTCACTTGAACACAAAGGACTTTTCTCTATTGCTTCAGGGTGCTGTCAGCCCTAGGAAATCAGTGGTTTTATGGGCAGACTTCATCCTGACTAGTGTGAGTGGAAAGTTCTCCCTTCACTGACCACGAATCCAGCACCAGGCACTCTGCTGGCCAAGGCCCTTCATTTTCCTTCTCCTGGCAGTTTCCTGAGCTGCACTCCTCTCCTTTGCACACAAAATAGACAAAGCTGCAATAAAGTAATAGGCAATTCCTAAACTTGTTAGCAGCGTCAGAAATTAAATTCCAGCCCGTCGTTTGTAGTAGGCAGAGCTCCCGTGCTCCAGCACTGTGGTCTGCTCTGCAGCTTCCTGAGGACGGCTGGAATTGCTGGTGGGGCCACCTTGGTCTCTCAGTGAGAGCACTGAGCTCCTCGTGCTGCCAGAAGTTTGTGTTGTTTTTTTTTTTTTCTTTGTTTTGTTTTGTTTTGTTTTGTTTTGTTTTGTTTTTTGTTTTGTGTGTCCCACTCAGGCCAGTGCCCCCCAGCCCCGGGCTCAGGTGGGAAGCAGGTTCTGTGAAGTCAGCCTGGGCTCATCATCTGCTCAGGTTACACGGCCTGAGAGGGGAGGATTGCCATGGAAGGTGGAGCAAAGCTGATCTGCTCATCGCCTCCAGCCTTCCAGCCCTTCAGCACCCCTCCGGCTCGGGGGGGTTGCCAGTGGGCCTGGAGCTCATTCAGTGGAGCTTTTGCAGGAGCTGAAACCACAGCCAGAGAGGAGCACAGCCCTGCCGGGTGTCACCCTCTGCCAAACAAGATATTTTAGACACTCTCTTGCCTCATTATCTCAGAAAACTCCTTGTACTTGAGTGATGCAACCAATCTGGACTAAATCTGTAGTGCTGAGATCTTGCTCCTCAGCACCAATCCCGTGTCTGAAGCCTCAGGGAGCAGCACCCTGTTGTTGGAGCTGCTCTCTAAGGTAACAGCAGCTCTCTACAGATTTAAAATTACCTGAAAAAGGAGAAGGGGAGTATGCTAATGCTTGCAGGTGCTGGCCACTTTTGTTGCCATAAAAGGGAGTTGAGAACATATTTGCACATGGAGGTGCTGGTAATTTTGTTGAAGTAAAACCTAGAGTGGTCTGAAATAATAGACTTTGAGAGTGTCTGGGAGGAGGGACAAATAAGAAAAAAAAAGTTCTTAAAACCCAGACATACATTAGGAGTGTTGAGGTGTTGTAGGTTTGTAAGGGCCCTGGTAGTGTTGCCTGTGCTAGTTCCTGTGGGGTTTTGAAGGAGTAAAAAGTGGACACTTCAAAATGTCCCTTATGTCCCTTTCTCCCTCTAGGTTTGCTATCAAGCCTTTGCAGGCTCTTCACACAGCGCTGTGACTGGTATTGTGCTGTACCCATGTAATGTACTACCTCAGAAAAATAAATAGATGTATTTTTAATTTTTAGGTTAATATTTTTCCTTTTTTTTTTTTT
>VWYO01003754.1:61463-79832 GCA_013400275.1 Rhadina sibilatrix
AATGGGGATCTTGGAATGAACAAAACCAATTTTTGTCTCCAGCAGCTATCTGAGCACTTGCAGGAAAACATATCTTGTAGTTATACATAAACACTATTTTAAAAACTACATTAGCTTTACAAGAGAAAATAGCATTTGTAATTGTTATCTCTTACAGAGCATATGGAGAAACACAGCATCTTGCAGGATTATTGTTACACAGTCCATAAATGTGAATTTCTTTGTGATCTTTTGAACACAGGCTGTTACAGAAGTGTCAAAGGTGCTGCTGCACAATAGCTTTTCCCAGCAGATAAATGCATCCTGGCTGCACTTCAGCCTCAGCAGTTTCTAATAGCTCAGTGCATGTGTGTGTGCATAATTCCTCCTCACTAGGGGCAGGTACCAGTGCACAAATCTCTGCTGTGGGATCATCTAGGAGCAAAATTTCCAGCCCAAACCTGGCTGTTGCCCTGTCACTCAGGAGTGGTGGCAGCTGAGCAGCAGCAGTGTGACAGAGCACTGGAGGGTGCTGATGACACCTCCCACCCCTGGCAGTGTCTTTGGGGGCTGCTGGCACTCACTGCTGAAGATTCCTGTTCCTGCTGGGTGCTGGTGAGGGATATCCCAGCCCTTGAGCTGTCCCAGCTCTCAGTTTGGCTCCTGGAGCTGCACCTGCCTGTGTTGGAGGCACCAGGCTCCCTCCTTGCAGAGCATGGAGCAGATCCTCGACTGCAGCTCTTGTAACCTGCTCCAAGCTTTGTCAAAATCTCAGTCTGAAAATCTATTTTTTTTTTTCTCCCCCTCCCATCTGGGTTCTGTAAGGAGTTCATCTTGCCTGTTCTAACTTCTTCTTCTGTGTGGCCTTGAGAGCAGGGTGAGAAGTGCAGTCTCCCAGTGTGACCTCACCTCATTTTCACATCCTCACCAGATGGACAAAGCAGATCCAGGGCTTGTCTGGGGGCTTGGGCAGAGCAGGAAATTGTCCTCTTGAAGCCAGCACCATTCTCGTTGTCTCCAGACTGAATTTTCTGACCAACTTTAAGAAAATCTGTGTTTTCCCCACCTCTGGATTTCTCAATATTCCGTAGTTGGTGGCACTGTGTCTGTGCTGGCAGATCCACTGCCAAGGGGAGTGGGGCCCTGTGGATGTGAGGGAGTGCCCTGACAGGATGGGTACTCATTGGAGTGTTCCTTACAGATGTTTCCTCAGGCATTTCTAAGGGATGGGAGAGTAAGGAATGCTGTTTCTTTCACTAATTTCCCCTGCTGCTTTCTAATTTTGACCCTAATAAAATCCATCTCTCTGCAGACCTATGAATGTCAGTTTCTAACCAAGACTGTCATGGCATTTACATCTGGAGCTTGGAGCTGAGCTCTGAAAGTCTGTCAGGTTTTAGGAACCAGCTTTGCAGACCTGTGAAGTTTTTCTTGGCTAACATGAATTTTCTTCCATGTGAAAGAGAGGAGGCTGCCTCCTCCAGTCTTCTTTCTTTTTTTTTTTTTTTCCCCCTCTTAGATGAAACTGAAGAACTGAGTAAATGACAGATTTCAAAGTGATTTTTAAAGACCTTATTTCTTTACATTCATTCTGCTTTGGATTTCATGTAGAGGTAGCTCTCTCTTAACTTTGCAATGCCTGTTTTAGGATGCTGCTGTACAGGAATTTTGTATGAAGAGTCTAAAGAAGCCTCAGAGGAGCAATAAGGTGAAAGAGCCCATTTTGGAGAGATCACTGTGTATAAGAGGATTTTACTTTTTTCCCCAAACACTCTCAACTTCTGCTAATATTTTAATGGGGAGGTACTAGGGAAAAATGATGACAAATAGAGGGGAACTGGAATGCCTAAGTATTTAATAATATAGCAGAAATCTCTGAAGATCTAAATCTCTGCCTAAGGAAGATCTAATCCAAATAATTTATTAAAGTCAAGTCTCATTATTGCTTCCTCCTTTATTGTTCCTGATGAATTTTTTGCCTTATAAGACGGCATAGGTGCAATTTCTCACCACTAAATTAAGCAAAGCTTATTTAAAAAAAGCCTTTTGCCTGTGCTTCTGCTGTTTAACTATACATGTCTTTATCAATAATCAAAAAGTTTTCCTTGAGATTTGTGCTGTATATAATTTCTTGCAAATTTTAGAAAAAAAATGAGAAATGCAAAATAACTGTTTAGCAGAGCACAAAGAGTTTGTTTCTCCATTGAATTATTTTATTAGAAGCTGTAGTGTTTCCTGCATATATTGTTTATGTGTTTCTTCAAATCAGCCTCAGTCTTAAAAGTTCCAATGTTCCCAATTTCCCATTTTGGTCTTGATTTGAGTTTGCATTTTAAAATCCCTGCTCTACTTGCCTGCTCTAAACCCCTGTGTGTTTAAAGTGCAATGTATTTCAATGTAGGATATTTTAGCCTGAAATTTCATTTAACAATTAGCATTTTCTAATGCTATTTTCTAACTGCAGGAGCCAGGCAGTCAGCCTGTCTGACTTGCAGCGACAATTTTCAAGACTAATGAAGCCAATTATAATGTCAGTGTAAAACAAATTTAAAGCAAAAAGTCTCTAGATCCTATATGAAAGTTAATAAGCATTGATTACATTTTACCTTTTTTTGTTTTAGTTATCCGTGTGCATTTCTGTTTGTGAACTCTGATTATTTTTTTAATGTTTTTGCTGTTTTCTACTGTAGAAGTAGGCTAAAGATTGCTTTGGCATTTAGTTTAAAAAGGAACATCATCCCAATTTGTTGTTGTTGTTTTTGTGTGTNCAAGGCATTGTTTTAACAAAGTGAATGATGAGCCAGATTAAGTTGCTAGATTAAGGAATATGAAAGAATTTTTAAACTACAGTATGAATTTTAAAAGTTTTTACGACAGAGAGCGTTTTAGCCCTAACAAATAACACTGATTCATGCCAGCTCAGGAAAATAAGGAGAACAAATCCCCTGAGTATTTCGAAGTGAGGGTTTTCAAGAAGGAATAGATTAAGTGTGATGTTAGAAATCAGAGTGCAAATGCACTTATGTTACCACTAATGCTCCCTGGGTTCTTCTCAGCCGTCAGGAGCCCTTTGCTCCCTTCTGCTGTGGGGATATTGAAATGCCAGATGTGGTGGAAAAGGAATGAATGGTAAAGTCACCACTCCAGTTCACAGCAGCTCTGCCTTGATTTTATTTTGTTTGGTCACTGTGGGATTTCAAGACAGAAGGGATAGATTGAAGAAACAGCTATGGTGTAAATACTTCTTTCAAAAACCTGGGCTATTCAGTTTTTGTAACTGCTTGTCATGGGTCTTACCTAATGCCATTTAACCTCAGTCAAAACCAATGTTTCAAGAAACACCAGTGAGTGATTCCACAGTGATAACTGAGTGTTTCAATGTCTGCTGAAACACCAGCACAGTACGCTGCATGCACTGCAACTTTCTCCATGCAACAGCAAAAGTTTAAGCACAGTGAAATTTGCCTTATGTTAATTATAGAAAGTTCTGATTGCGGTCACTGCGTGTACAGAAATCAAATGCCCCAAATCCTCAATTCAGTTCTGCTTCAGTGCTGAATGCATCATTTCTTTTTGGTCATTCATGTCTCCTAGATTTTATCATTTTCCAACATTTACTGTAAATTAATAGCGACGGGCTTTGACATCGTTATCTGATGACTGTTTGGGAGCAGGATCTGCTGAGAAACAGGAGTTCCAGTCCCTTTATTTGCATGCAATTCCTTAATGGACAAAACCAGTCTTGGGTTCACACTCATTTCCACAGAAATTAACAGAAATCTTTGAGTTACATGAGAAGGCTTCCTCCTGGTAAAGTACAAACCCTGTGAAAAGACAAAAAAGGAAGCTGCCAGCAGAGCAGTAGGAATTCTCTAAAAGGCAAATCCCTCTTTCTGTATTTACACCTTAAATAAAAATTGAAATATCCAAGAGGAGGATGAGGCCATTCTAGCACGACAGCAGCTTCCCATCTGCGTTGAAACTGCGAATGGAAAAATAATCCCTAAGTTGTTTCCAGCAGTTTCTTGAGCTTGCTTTTGTCTCAGAAATCCCAACATATTGTTATCTTGTCCTGTGTTTCACCTCTAATGATAAGGCTCCCTGTACAGAAAGTACTTTGTCTCTGCAGAATTCCAGAAATAACTCTCAAAAAGTGTCTTTCCTCTGTTTAAAGCATTTCAGAAAATTCATTTGGTTTGATCAACAGAAAAGACATTGGTGAGACTTCTGGTAAAATATCTGTTATCTTTCTCAATCAACTGTGGAAAGATTGAGAATCTTTGTGGTTAAAACATAAAAAATCCCAGCCATAAACAAAATAGGGTTGTTTTTTGTCTTTTTTATTGCTTTATGTTCTTGCTAAATTCAGCACAAATTTCCTGATTGCATTAATCTGCAAATAGTATTAAAACATCCACGTCAAACTTGGAGCTAAAACCACTGCAGACTGATGGGGTGAGAAAGAGAATAAAGGGAATATTCCATTTATTGTGTCCAAATTTGGGGAGAAATTTACTCAGAGGACACTCCAGAATCATCATGGAGATAATACTGGGTTTAGGGCTAGATTTGGCCAGGTGTTCTGCAAAAACAAACAAACAAAAAAAAAGAAAACCAGCAAGTGAGTTTATTAAAATGCATTCACCACGTTAGTTGTTACTTTAGGCAATATATGAGGGATTTTCATGTATTTTTATTTTGTTTATTTCGCATTAGTAGTTACAGCTGAAAAGTTGCATCAGTCCATGGAAATGTTGCTCTTTATGTGTGAAATGAAAGCCTGGGAGCTCCACAGAGATCAGAGCCCCACTTTGCCCAGGAGAGAAGCTTTGTGGCTTCCTCCTTGTCCAGACAGCGTGTGACAGTGGCAAGGGACTGAAATCTCCAAATGGCTGCTTGGAAATGCCACTTGCCCCAGCATTTGCTACGTTCCTCCTTTCCATTTTTCTAACCAAGCATACATTTCAAAAGGTTCAGTTCAGTAATCTCTTTGTGTGGCCGAAGAAAATATGATTAACGGTGTAAGTAAGCAAATCCAAACTAATTCCATTTTTTAGCTGGCGTTAGAAAATGTGTGATAATTGAGCAATGGGAGCTCCAGTGACCCGTGGACAAACCCAGAGCCTGTGATGTGCTGTGCAGGCTGTGCTCACTTTGGGCTGATGTCTCCTCTCTGCACACATTGGTCCTCCCTCAATTACGGTTGTAGGATATGACTGTTTCAGAGGAAATTAAAATAAGCTCTGTCATGCAAGAAAATAATGGTAATTAAAGACAGCTCTGGAATAATAAGTTGTGGGAGTGTTAGAAGAAAATAAAATCTAACCAGTAGTTAGATGATCTAACTAAATTTAGTTAGGTTTGAATGCAGTTTGATCAGCTTATGGAAAATTTAAGCAGTATGAATTTTCTAACAGAACTGGCCTGTTGCTCCAAGGAGTCCTTTTCACCAGTAGTATTTCTTTGTCCTGTAATCCACTGGCCAGCTCTAAAGAAATGTTACTGAGGGGAAAAATTGCTATGCAGTACCATGGATTTGAGCTGTGCTGAAGTTATTCAGGAATGAGACATGATCAGAAATAAAATAGAGATGCTTCAAGAAGCCTTCAAATGAGAAGGGGGGAAGAGATGTGTTCATTAACAAGAGAGAGCACGAAAAAGCTGCAGTGTGACACAGGGATGAAAGTGGTAACTTGTGAAATGTTGAGTACAGCCTGTCACTGATCTTTCTGAACCCTGTTCTCTGGAGCTCAGCTTGGCAAAATAGGCCTGAGCTCAGAATTAAAGCTAAACCTCCTCTGCCCCTTGTGCTTGGTGCATTGAGACTGAAGCTTGGGGTGATTTGAAATGCAGCAGATCTGGCTGATGAAATCATCTCCCACATCATGGAGTGGGTGGGAAGATTACAAAGCCTGTACACTAATTCTTCTGGCACTTGGCAGTGAAGGTGGATAGTGCTGTTAGCAGAGGGATTTTGTCAGTAGCAGGGGATCTTTTTATTGACTTGTATGAAATAAAGATCATTCTAAAGGTATTAAGGGCATCCTGCCCCTTCTCCAACCCTAGGATTTGGTGATTAACAGAAACTTCCATTAATGAGTAACTTGCTGTGTGCAAGAGTTCTCTTGTAGTCAGGCAGCACCAGGCTGCAGTCTGAGCTGATTAAAATTGGGGTGGTGTTTTTTTTTTTTTCTGGGTTTTTTTTTTTTTTGGTGTTTTTTTTTTTTTCTGGGTTTTTTTTTTTTTTGGTGTTTTTTTTTTTTTCTGGGTTTTTTTTTTTTTTGGTGTTTTTTTTTTTTTCTGGGTTTTTTTTTTTTTTGGTGTTTTTTTTTTTTTCTGGGTTTTTTTTTTTTTTGGTGTTTTTTTTTTTTTTTTGGTTTGGTTTTGGTTTTGTTTTGGTTTTTTTTCCTGCATGTGTTATGCTTGCTGTAAATGTCCTTTTGATTGTCTCCTTACTCTCTGATAAGCACTATGGAAATGCAGCAATGCCCATCCCTTCTGAGTGTTCCAAATCTCTTCTGTGATTTGTACCAAAGGTCTTAAACAGATCTGAGTGTTCTGCAATGTGTGGGAAGTAACTCTCCTTCTGGAACTCATAATCAAATAATTTGGAAAAAATTGTTCTTCCTATTTCTGCTTTATAGCAAGTTCATATTAGGCATCAGGTCTCACTCTGCAGATGAAAATAACGCACTCATAATTCAGCTAAGAAAAATATAGTATGCTGGATTTCACTATCCATCTCCAGAGTAACTTAAACTTGCTGTTTGCCGTAAAGCTTAGGTTTTTAATGGCTTTTGTTTTGGTTGGAAGCCCACAGTACACTGTGGTGCTCCTGAGATTGCTTTCTAGAACAAGGCAAAATACAGTTATGTTGGTAATTAATTTAAAGTGGTTTTTTGCGTGCTTTGTATTTGGATTTTTTTTTTTTTTAAGTGCCTTTAGATTATGGAAAAATATTCTTCTTTGCATGGACAAAATCTCATTTGACAGAATGGAAATCTGGTCAAAACCCAGTTTCCTCATAATAACTGCCAAGTTCTTGTGCCTTATTAGTTTAAAATATGGCAGTGTGGTGTGCCTGGAGAACATGGATGTCATTTTACTGCGTGGATGGCACCAGCTATAAACTGGAATTCACTCCCATACTAAATACCAGGACCATAAGCAGTATTCTTAACACATGCACACAAACACCAAGAGTATAAGGGAGAGGAGAAAAAGATCATTAAGGTTACTCTACAAGGCATCTAGGGCTTTTAAAAATTCTTCCATATTATATCTATTACAATTAAGTTGAACTTCAAAGAAGTTTTAAATAATTTGGCTACAGGTCATTAAGTTGCCAATGTCACTGTGTTCTTGCTATCTCATTTACCTTAATTAGAGTGCACTTTTATAAACGATGGTAACATTGTGTAACAAGCTGGATTTGATAGCCCCTGCCAAATGCTGGCTTTAAGATGGTTTTATTTTTTGCTGGCTGTATCCTTGCAGAATAATAATCTTTATCAAGTTGTTCTTATAACAAGCTCATCATTGCTTTGGGATTTCATTTATGAGAGATATGTACTACATAAATGTTTATATAGGAAGGAAATGAATGGATTGGGGTACCTGAAGGGTGTAGATTGGAGATGAAAATGAAGCTGGTACTGTGGTGGATGTCTAAATTTTTTCCCTTGGGAGAAATTCTCCATTCTTTCTGAAGGAAATTTTTGTCAGAAGAAATCTGTTATGAGTAGAGCCAGTTAAAATTAAATGACTGTTATTCTCACCTTCCTCATGATTGGAATGGATATATGTGTATGAGTTTTTAGGATGGCTAGACAAGGTGCCCTCTTTCTAATTCAGGTCTCTGCCAAACACTGGGATGATGATAAAAGGTATTTTGGAGTATCACAGTTACTCTTTTCACTTGTGGATGTTATGTTTATCAAAGATAGAGCACAGGTCAATGCTGTAATTGCTACAACTTTCACACAAAAAATACTTTATTTTTTTTTTTCCTAAAAGCATCCTTTTGTTTCACCGGGGACCTTTTCCAGACAGCTGCTGTTCAGATTGCAAAGCTCTGCCTGAAAGGTGATCTAAATTAAATAATTCAATTCATTGATGTCAGTTACATATAAAATATGTGCATATGTGTATATACAAATATACATATGTCAATTCTTTTGATTTATTATGTTTTCACCTTTTTGCACTGTCAGAATTTCTGTACTTGGTCTTTTTTAATATTCCTGTGCCACTTAGAAGTGTCTTTTATATGGGAGCACTTGAGTTGCAGAGTGTACTTGGGGACTGAAGTTCTACCATGAAAGATTGAGGCTGCCATTAAAATAAAACTGTTGCTCACTGTGACTTGGAAAACCACTTAGTAGTAGTTTACATTATGTTTCGTGAGGAAAGGTTGCAAACCAAAATGAAAAGGCAAAAACAACAGCTGCATCTCTCTGCCTTGACGAAGTGGCAGATGGTAATTGTGGCAATGCTCCTTCGTACATTCAGAGCAAACAAACACTTCTGTACATATGGGGAGAAAATTTATGCCCTTACCTGTGACAGAATGAGGAAAGGAATGTCACTGTTTTGGGCATTGCTCTCTCTTTGTCTGGCACTGTCCCTCAGTGCATGGCAGGAGAGGTCGTGTGCTCTGGTGGGATGTGATGGGAAATGAGGTGTGAATGCTGATCCTTGGCTCCCTCTCATTGCTGCTGAAGTAATCATACATGCCATCAATAAATCTGTCTAATAGCTGTACTGCTCTGCTGAAGAGAAAACAAACAAACAAACAAACAAACAAAAATAGGCAAATTGTGCTTTCTTCTTTTCTATTGATACTATTCTCAAGGATATCAAATCCCATTTGCTTCTACATCCCTCTGTAACTCACATAAGTCTTGTACACATCTGAAAAAAAAATATATTTGTTAAAACTGACACCTGAAACTGAAATCAAGCCTATCTTTTAGAACCTTGTAGTGTTGGAAGCCACATAAAGGCATATTAAAGATATGAGATATTCAAAGTCATAGAAGAAGAGATGAAGGTGTTTCCTTTCTCAATTCCTGAACCTCTTTCAGGTTGGTTTCCACCTTTAAGTACCCTTGATTAGAAGTAGAAAAACAACACAGCAAAAAATGTACTGTGCATCTGTACATGCATGGAGTTATCTAACAGTTTCTTTTGAACATTATATTTTACTTAGTGTTTTTCTAATAGTTCTTAGTGCTGTAGATTTGGGTTTAATATCTGTGCTCCTCTGATGGATGGATGGTGACAAGGCAGACCTGGGAGCACAATTGTTTGAACTCTGTGCTCTAATGAACAGGTAGTTTTCATGTATTCAGAGATTTCAGCCCCCCTGTGCAGGTATGGAATATCACGTTAGTTGTACATTTACTAGCATCCAGCACAGAAGATAGAATTACACACCACTCAGTTTCTACAGAAATAAGATTAGATATCTACAAATCACCCTCTGGAGTGAATCAGATTACTAACACTGTCTGGCCAGAAACCCATGAGAGCAGGCAGCTGAAATCCAGCATGTCAATGGTACATAATAATGCAAAGACAGACAAAATATTGGATTACATATTTTGCCTGTAGTATGGAGAGAGAACTCAACAAAATATGCCAACATCTACATGAGTGTGGTTTATTCAGATGAATAATTAAAGTGAGTAGGAAATTATGCCTACTTTGCTGGTCACCATATCCAGTTTTTCCCATCCCTTTGCTCCTTGTGATATGCTGAGTTTGAGTGTGGCTTTGTCTGGGAGAAGCCTGGGGCCAAGCAGCCTGCATGGAGCAAAGTGAGGAAAGGGAAGCAGAGTTCAAGGACCTTGGGAATGGTGCAGAATTCCCATGAAATATCAGTCCAAGCTTATGCTGTAATGGAGAGAGGACTTTACATACTTATTAAGCTAATTGAGAGCAGCTGTTTGCCAGTGAATAAAGACACATATTCCTCCCATATCAGAAATTCTTTTACAAATTAAAGTCATGCTGTCTGTGGAATGACTGTTTCCATATTTACTATAGCTCATGTCCACTTTGCCAGTGTTCAGACTATTACTGGACCACTTAGTATCTCTCTCAAAGCAGTTCTTTGCCTTGGCTATCCTCTAGTGTGTGCTTAAACAAATCATCTCCAAGCAGAAACTGTAATATGCAACTCTAATGACATGAAAATCCAAATTAACTCTTTAGGAGAAAAATCTGCTTCTAGGAGCTCAGGCAGTGCTGCTGTTCCTGTAAGCTAGATGCATGCTGTCCAGGAATGCTCTAGAAGGTTTTCCAAAAAAAAAAAAAAAAAATTAGTACATTTTTACTTTAATTCTATTTAATTTTTAGGTGATATTTCTGTAGGCACTACGTATCTACAATTTATTAGATAGAATAACTTTGAAGATGACTGGCAAGTAAAGTAGGATTGGTTTTTGTCTGTGATTGTCAGGAAATATCACAAATCCAGGAAGTTGTCCATTTTTTGATAAGTAAAAGCCTAATTCAGCCAGACACTGAATTCAGACCTGGAACCCTTCAGGTACAAGAAGCAGCACTGGTTTTAGCTTTTGAGTTGCCTTGGATATAGCAATCACTAGCAGAAAGGATGGGGAGTTTGTGTAAAGATACCAGGAGAGTGAGGATGTGTCAGTGTTTGTGCTGACATGGGCCTTCAATGCTGTGCAATGACCTTAGACTTTAGAGGCTCCTTTAATTTCTCCACGGGGAGCATTTTACTGATCCCTGCATGCTTTTAATTGCAATCTAATTTGTCATTTGCTACAGGCCTTGAAATCATTTCATCACACACTGGCAAGGACTGGTTTCTACTTTAAATGAGATCTATATGGTCGGCCAAACTGCTGATTTAACAGCTGCTGCCAGGAGTCTCTGGGGGTTTGAGATGGTGGCTGAGGGGCTCCTGTGTATGAAATGTTCCCACCCTGTCACTGAGTGTCCCTCAGAGGGTCCCTGTGGAGAGGGACAGTGATAACTGTGGCCTCTTTAAAAATAACCAACACCAAATCTTCCTGCCTGCACATCCAGTGCTGTGTAAGACAGCGGGAAACATTTCCATAACCAACTTCTGTTTTGTTGGTAAAACCACTCAATTCTGGGTGGTTTTTTTTGTTTGTTTGTTTTTTGTTTGTTTGTTTGTTTTTGTTTTTTTGGTTTTTTTTTTTTTTTGGTGGCTGGGGTGGGGTGAGAAAAGGCACATTCTGCTGTGGCACAACTTCCTTAGCACGGGCAGTGTCACAGCTGGGTTGTGGAAGAGGGGAGTCCTCGTGCTCCAGGAATTTTGTTTGGTTCAGCAGTGGAGGGATTGTGTCACTCATCAGGATGTGGTCTCTCCTCTTCTGGTGGATTTGAGTAGCAAACCTCAAACTAAAGCTGCTTGGAAAACTGGATTTTTTTAACCTGAAGCATGTTTTCCCACCAGATTCTTCTTGAATGACCATTCTAATGAAAAAGGTTTTTTGTGAGGAATTCTTGGAGAAAAAAGGGTTTCTTCTCATCTGATATTCATGGTGCTTTTTCATCCTTTTGCACTAATAGGGTAAAGCTTTGCCTCAGACACTGATATTAAGGATTTATTCTGTGAAGAAGGGGTTGAGGTCACAACATTTTTAGACTTTGAGTAAGTGGCTTCCAAACAAGGAAGCATTGCTCAATCAATAAACTAGTTCTGTATGCAAAGAATAAAATCCAAGCTAGCTTGTCTGTTTCCATCAAGTACAGAAAACACTGAGGAAAAGGTTACCTGATTAAAGTGTTTCCCCTTGCAGAGGTCTGAGTTGCTCATGTAAATTTACTTTCATCAGGCCCAATGACAAACCAATAATTCATAATAAACATATTTTGAAATGGAAACGGAATATATTTCATTGAAAGGGCCGTGGGAGCCCAGGTCATCAATCACTTCTCCCACAATTCTAATTCTAAGCTGTCTGCCTAACAAGAAACATTATAGTGCAGTTGCATATTAAGCAGTGCTCGGGGAGGGGGAGAGGAGTGTGCATTTCTGAAGTCCACTGAAGCTGTTCAGTTTGATTTCCATTGCTGGGTCATTAGGAGTGGCTCATAGCAGTCAGCACAATCTCCATGCCTTGCAAATTAAAAACGAAACAAAACAAAAAAACCACCCACCTCCTTAACAGCAATGCTAATATGTGTCTCTCCTTCACGTGGAGTTTTGGAATGGACTTGGGGGACATCAGTTCCTTCTGTTACGTCACAGCGGAGTTGCTCTGACTTTTTAAATAATTGCTGCACAAGAGATAGATCACAGTTGGACTGTCTGGCTTATGAATTACTGTGTTGTGAAACTAATTCTGTCTAGCATTTGGTCCCAGCATGGGAAGCAAGAGTGACACAAGTGATCCATGCAGGGGCTGTGTCTTTTTTTACGTTTTAAGAATAACTCCAGTATTACGAGATCATTAACTTTCAAGTCAAGGTTATAAGAATCTTTTCATAGCCTCTGCTTTGCAACATGTGAAACATATTTTCCTGCTTTTCATGCTGCATTTCTAGGAATATTTAGATTGGTTTAGTTCTTTATTTTATCCCCCTTTTCCCTTTTTTTTTGTTAATAGTCTAATTCTTTATTTCAGGTAAAATTGTGTTTTTCTCTTGAGGAGGAGGAACATTCATTAAAACTAACTTTTATCTTGAGAGAAATTACCTTCCTATTTCTGTCTTCATAACAAGAGATTATTTGATGTACTTGTTCTAAAGGGATTAAATCAGTCTGTGAATAATATTGTGAAGTCTTCTCAGCCTCCTCCTTGCATATTTTTTCCAAGTAGAATTGGGATCTTTTGGAGTGAGCCCTTCACTTTTCTTTTTCCTCCAAACATGGGGAGCCTTGTGCTGTCACACTTTAGCACCACAGAAGGGAAGACAGCTGGAGAGAGTATGTGCTTTACAATGGAAATGTGTTGGTTTTTTGTTTTTTTTTTTTCTTCTTCTTCTGCTTGGGTTTTCTGCAGTCGTCCTTTTCCTGTTCCTTGTCTGATTTTAATAATGAGATTTAATAGGGATGCAAAAGTTGTGGTAAAAAAGAAGAGCATTAATCATGTGTTTTCCATCTTCTAATAGCCTCAGATTTGGTCTGGGTAGCTACCTAGGCCTAATTAATTATCTCATGGCTATCTAGTCTGTGATGCTGTTGGTGCTCTTTGACTTCTGCACAACTACAGGGTGTCATTAGACCAGCTTTGATCCCAGCTCTGCTTGTGACATTCCTCATCCAGGGCCCATAAGCCTCACTCTCCCAACTCTAATCTTACTGAAAAAAAAAAAAAAAACAAAAACCCTTGTAGACAATATTTAACATGCCTGAAGTGGCTATAAGCCATTCCTCAGAAGAAATGTCAATGTGATAAACACTTGTGTGCATCAAACATTGAACGTGTACAATTTCTCGTCTGCTTTTTTACCTTTCTGGACTGTAAACCTCCTGCCAGGATGAGGCAAGGTGCTGCCAAGCTGCTTTTGGAGGGTTAAAATCCAAAATTTTTTGGGGTTTTTTTTCAGCCTTTGCACTGAAGTGCTGATCCTTCTGGCTGCTGCCCTGCTCCTCCTGGGCTGCCAAGCTCGACTTTGGGCTCCCTCTCTGCCCAAGGGGTTCTCCCCTGCCTTTGTTACAAGCTCCAGCTGCTGAACACAGAACTTTCATTTTAACACAAATAGAACACTTTTACGGACTTTCATTTTTTGGAGATTACCACTAGAATATTTTCGCTCTTTATTTATGATTCATTTTCTTTGCTCAGATTTTAGGGAAAGATTTTTTTTTTTTTTTTCTTCCTCCTAAGTCAAGCAGCACATCTCTGCAACTCATTTACCCTTCTAGCAAAGCTGACCATAAAATCCTATCTATGAAGCAGTCAATGTTTGATACAGCAAACATTTATGAAGATAAAATATCACCTTCCACAGTAAGATCTGAAGGGTTTGTATGGAACTTTATAGCTTTACAAATAATGTTTTCTTCCTTTGCTTTCATCAATGTTAACTTCTGTCATTTGCTTTATGAATGAATGCCATGAATGTAAAGTTAAAGAAAACCAAAGTGGAAAATATCAAAAAGGCCCATGCCTAGTTCAGCATAATTAAAAATTATAGGAAAATCTACAAGGGAAAGGAGAATGGCTTTTAACCACATTTTGGAGGCTTAGTACTGTGAATCCTGCTTCACTTATTGGGTCTTTTTGGTGTTGATCAAGCTTTAAGTTTTGCCCAATGAAAAAATCCATCTAAATCCTTGCAATCCTTCTAAAACAAAAGTGTGACACTAAGCCCTACTTTATCAGTGCCTCGAGGGTCTTTTCTCTCAAGCAGTGGGAGAATTTTTTTTTCTGCTTCTGCAAGAATATTCTTCGTATACTTTGCCTGGCATTTCATCCTTGACAATGAGATGACAACGTGCATAACAACAATCTGAAAACTCCCTCTTATCCAATTCACACTGAAGTCAGTGGGAACCCAGATCTAAGGATCTGAACTGTGGCTCACTTAAGTCTTGGTGGTTTTGGATAACTGTATAATTCTGTTTGAAAGGCAGTGGTAAACATTTCTGCAGCTGGCAGGAGGTTGTGGGGAGGTGAGGGTCAAATCCTTCTCTCAGGTAATAAGTGATAAGTCATGGGGAAATAACCTCAAGTTGAACCAGGGGGAATTCAGATTGGATCTGAGGAAAAAATTCTTCATGGAAAGGGCTGTCAGTCTCTAGGACAGGCAGCCCAGGGCAGCCACCATGCCTGAAGGTGTTTGAAAGATGTGTGGGTGTGGTACTTGGGAATGTGATTTGGTGCTGGACTTGACAGTGCTGGTTAACACTTGGACTTGATGGTCCCAAAAGTCCTCTCCAACTCTAAAGATTGATTCCATGATTCTGTAAGTGCCAGCCTGCAGTGGTGGCCAAAAGGAGCTTGGGAAGTTCATTTTCTGATATAAAAACTAGAAGATAGGCAAGGACTGCTAACTGCTTTTTGCCTTGATCCCTGATTTGAAAGTCTGCCTGTAGCAGTGTGTAAGGACCACAGAAATCATTGTGCCATCTCCTTTCCAGGGAGCTCCCAAGGCCAGAGCTCCCTTCTGTGGGCAGATCTCCATTGGCAAAAGGGCTTCACCATGAAACAGAGCATAAAATTGGCAGCAGAGGTTTCAAAGAGATCTGATGAGGCAGAAATCTAAGCCTTGCAGGTGAGGCTGTTAAAGTGTGTTAAAGAGTGTTAAAGATCACGACGACACAGACTGCGACTCAGAATGCTGACACTGACTCTGTTTATTTCAGAGAATTTCTCCCCTTTTATGCTGTTCTACAGAGAACAACCCAATGGGTGACACAAAGACAAACCTCTTCAATCACATTGGTCAGAGCAGAGGGACATCAAGAAGAAGTCCCTCCTAGGGAAAGGAATGCAAACAACGGTTACATTTAGGAAAAAAGTGCCTCTTGCTGACAGAAAACTCTCTGGGAAAAGCGTTTCAGAGAAACCAAAACATCACAGGCACCAACCAGGGCTACAAGGCAGTACCACTGATTGGAAGTGGCCGTGGCAGGGGTGGGTTCCTGCCCTGCCTGTCCCCAGCAGGGTCGGAGGAGCTGACGGATGCGCGGCTCCCGTGGCTGTCTGCAGCAGTGACATCTTTGTACAGCTGGGGAAGGTGTCAGGCCATGAGCAATAGTTGAGGGATGGCCATAAATCCAAGGCTGTCTCATGAGCTGATTGCAGTTGTCCTGACCATAATTCTCCACCAGTTGTCTCAGCTGTAGTTAGGAGTATTCTGGTGAACACTGCAGTCTGCAGCAGGGCCGCGTTTTGTTCCCTCAGCAGGGAGGCTCAGAGCTTCATCTGCAGGAAGGTGAGAGTCAGATAAATTCTCTCCATTTCTAGAAGTTCTGCTTAAAAATTATCAGCCTCTCTACAGAATTTTCAGAACAGCACTTCAAGTTAGAATTAGTGTTGCAGTGTCTACCTGCCCTGCAATTTAGCCCGGAGCCAAAATACAATTCAGTGATTTAGTGCATTAGATTCTGGGAAAAGAAATTCAATTTCAGCTTCCTAAAATGAATTTTTCCCTTGTGAATAGTTCCTCCTATGTGGTTAGTAAACATATTTCGTGTAAGTGTTAACTTCCTCTTGTTGATTTTGTATTTTTAAATCTATTTACTAATCTAATATGAGACTGTTTGTGGGTCTAGGGGAAGTAGATGAAACTTTTTCCAGAACATGCAGGTCTGTGAAAATTGTTTTACTGAAATTTTCAGGGAAGGGAGAAGAAGATATTGATTTTTTTAAAAGTTAACTTCAGAAATCACCTTTTCTGTATAATTTTAAAGAAGGAATATGCAATTCTAGAAGAAAACAAAAACAAAAACATTAATTGTTCTGAAAAGTGTTTATTTGTTTATATCCCTTCCTTTCCCTGTGGGTTCAGTATAAAGACCAGTTTTGTTAACATTAGAATTATTTTTGTTCTTCATTTGTTTGTGAGATTTTTGTACAATCTCAGTGCCTCTACATTTGATTCTGGTGTCATTTACAGATAGATGATAATGAACATACATTACATTTAATAATTTTAGTTTTTTAATCCATTGCTTCAATTTTTGAGGGTTTTTTGGCGGTGGCTTTAGCAGAATTTGAGCAATGGTCAATCCATCTGTTTGGTTTTAGTGTTGCATCAATTTTTTTTTAATTTTTTTTTTTTTCCCCTGCTGGTTTTAGTATAATTTGAGCAATCCATCCATTTGGATGTGGCAGAATTTCAGCCCAATATTTGGTTACGTGGGAAATCCCAATGACTTTGGGAAGGTCTCTCATGACTGGGGGAAGGTTTGGGAAGGTTTCTCTTTTGGGAAGGATTCTCATTTCTTCGTGGACTCTTGCTCTGATTTTGGTCCCACTGCTGGATGCCATCCTGCCAGTGGTGCTTGTTAGGTGGTTGCTGTTTATGCCTCGTGCATAAAATGGTGTTTCTAAGGTAGAAATAATATTAAATTATATGAAGTTAATGAGCTGTGAAGAAATGGAATGCTCACTGTCTGCTGTTTGCTTTCTGGAAGACCCTGTCTACTATCAATTAAAAAAAAAAAAACCAAAAAAACCAAAAAACAAAAACAAAACAAAAAAAAACCAGAGAAGGTTGTAAGACACAGAAATGTCTATAGAATTGGCTTGCATTGTGTTGGTGGAAAGCTATTACCTGTATTTTAATGTATGTTTGTGTGTTCGAATTTATTTTTCACTAGTAGTAACCCAGGTGCAGAATTGAGTTGAAGGACCTTCTAGCAAAAAACTTAGCAGACTCCTAACACCAAACGTAGAGCAGTGTCTCAAACTGGTGGCTTGGGAGCTGCACCTTTTTTAGCAGCAGATAAACCTCCTTCCTTGTAAAAACCATTCCAAGGAGCCACCCTGTCTGCAGGAGTGGTCACTGCTTGGTCCTGCAGTCACACAACAAAGCTGTACCACAGGAATGAGTCACTGCCAGGCTCCCAGGGCTTTAGGGCATTCTGCTCTGCACAGGGGAGCTTTACAGCATCCAGAAAGTGAAAAATAACATCCTGAGACAATGGGATGTGCTGTAATGGCAAAGAGGTTTGTGTCTCACCCAGGGTTTTCCAAGTGCACAAGTTTCCTCGCTGTCTTCCTGTGACTAGGGGAAGCTTTGTGGTCAAGATGGGGGTGCAGGTGTTCTTTTAAGAGACTCACACTGTTCTATGTTTATTCACCAAGATTTAATATAAATGAGCTAGAAGTCACTTAGCATTCTTACTGAACTTTGATCACCAGGAAATCTAATTAATTGGTTGTTGCTGCTCCTGACAGAGCATCCAGTTATTGTTATCTGGTGTCTGTTCTGCCATTCACTGGGCACTTGTTTACTTGTAGTCCAGGGGAAAAAAAAGTCTGTATTCCCAAATCCATGGAGAATATAAACGTAACAGCACTACTGCATCCAGGGAACTGCATTAGGTGGGAGAAGTTGGTTTTGGTCTGGGTTTCAACATCAGTCACTGTTGAAATTGTCTGAGGAGTTAAATCTTCCCTGTAATGCTGCTTTTCCTGCATTGAATAAAGACATTACAAACTTTGAAGTGTTAAGTTAGATATGATTAATAAACTCCTCAAAAAAAAAAAAAAAACCAAAAAACAAAACCAAAAAACCCCAAAAAACAAACAAAAAAAACCAAAACCAAAAACAAAAAAAAAACAACAAAAAACCCACACAAAAAAATCCCCAAAACCAAAAACAAACAAACAAAAAAACCCCAAAGACCAAACCTCCCAGGAAACGAACAAAACAAAACAAAAAATCAAAAGCTCTTTAAAAATCAAAGCATGGTAAAAAAAAAAAAAA
>VWYO01003754.1:114616-130003 GCA_013400275.1 Rhadina sibilatrix
ATTTTAAAAAAAAATAAAAAAAAAAAAAAAAAAAAAAGCAAGGATGTAAACCATCCTATCATGTTTAGTTATATAAGAGTCCTATTTGTTTGTCTGGCCGACAACATTATTAACATTAAGCATTTATAGTAATATCAGAGCTGCTTATCATCTCAGAGGGTTAAATAGACTATGTAAAAAATATTTTATGAATAGTTCCATTAAAACTCCACTAAAAAAAAATCTCATCCTTTCCCCCATTCAGCAAGAATTGTCCTTTCTGAAAATGTTGTCTTAAAATAAAACAATTTAAAATAACAAAGCCTTATCAAAGTTTCCTTAAGGTCTATCCAAGCTCCTCTTAAACAAATCCCTTAGAAATTTAGAGCCTAGATTACCAACATTGCCTCAGGGGCATCTCTGCTGGACTTCCATAATTAAAAGCAGAACTAAACAAAGACAAGACAACGAATAACAAGGAAGTGATATAACATAAAATTGTTGTAGCTCCCAATTAAAAAGGGTAGGTAAGATGAACTTGTGTAAATAGTACACAGGGCTTCCACACCACCTTGTGCCGGGAAGGTCGGGATGACCTCTGATGGTGACAGCTGAGATTCCCATCTGGCCTTGGCATCTTTCCCATGTCAGGATCTTAAAACTTCACTCGCCTCATTTCACATCATGGACTCGAGCTCAGCCCTTCCCTTGGTCCTGCTGCAGTTGCTGGGTGTAACTGCACGAACACCAGTCTCTCCCCTGCTTTCCCATATGCTTTCCAAAGGGCCCTTGAGAAGGTGGAGGATTTTGTGATTCTGCAGAGAAAAGCTGCAGAAGGATGGGAAATACCTGCTCACCCCACAGTGAGCGTGGGCTGCTGTCCCGCCCTGTTGTGCAAAACGTGCTTGTGCCAACAGTGAGCCTCGTGGCTCCTGGAGGGTGTCAGGGAGTTTTGTGTTCACTCAGGGGTTCTCAGGGATGAGGTATCACTCTCAAAGCAAAGCAGCAATAGAATAGAAATTGGTTCTTCTCTTAATCACTCAAACGTCGTTATTTGAATTGCAGTATTTGCACTGGTTGCTGACTAGTGAGACCATTTGAGATATTCTCATCTCCTCCTTTCTTCAATTATATCTCAGGGCTTACCATACGGTTTCACTGGCTCAGTTCTCTAGCTGGTGATTTTTCAATTAAGATGTGAAACATTTCTTTTTTTGTTATATGGATTTAATTAAAATTCTTTGAAATACAATGCTTGGGGTTTGTGTGTCTGTCTGTTGCAGGGAAATTAAACTACAGTTGCTTGTTCTATCATTTAGAGAAAATTCAATTCTTTATTCTCAAAATGTGGAATTATCTTTGGAATATCATACAAACAGCTGTTGCCACTTATTCCTACCGATCTTCTAGTTCTTGAATAATAAAAAATAATTTCTATACCTTTTTAAAGCCACCACTAAAAATTTGGTTTTGAAGGATTTTTATTTCCTTTCTTTACTGGGTTACTGAACCATGTTCCATGCTGGTATTTTCATAATTATCTTTCTTATAATTCAGTATTTAATAACAAAAATTATGTGACAGGTAAAAATGACACAGGACACTGTTTATAATTTAGGATTTCTCTGGCCTTCCAATAATGTTACCTTAAAACCTGCAAGACCCAAAATATCTGTAAAAATAACAGCCATTATTAGTTTACAGTCTCTGCTCCTCCACCAGACTAATACCATTTTGAAGTCAATTCTAAGACATTGAAATTCAAAAAGAAAGAAATACTGAATTTATTCACTTTAGTCTGAGCAGGTTCATAGCCAAGTATGAAGATTAATAATTGGTTCTAAAATTCTCTGAGATGGAAGGCCACTCTAAGTATTGGCATTATTTTATTATAATGGAATATTGAGCCCTCACCTCAACATGACCTATTGCTATCCACTGCTATATGGGCAGAAGAATTTGCTCTGTGTCAGATTTGGTTGTGAAGGGAATGATTCAGCCCCTTGATTCCTGGAGAGGTTTGCTTGTATGGAATAAAAAGAATCCAGAGAATAACAAGAAAAGCACTCAGAAGTGAGCAGCTGGGACAAGCACTGCTTGTGTCTGTTGAACTGCCCTTGACCCTGCCTGTGAGAATGGTGAACACACCTCGAACACCCGCGATAAACATGCAGGCACTTTGCCTTTAATGTGCATTTCAGGATTGTAAAATTGTCATCTAAATTTACTCCCTTAAAACAACTCAAACAGACCCAGAACCAGTGGAGGGAGGGAAGCAGAATCCAGATCTGGCGCTGTAGTTTCAATGAGGAATCTGTTGACAGATTTTAAATTTAAGTTGGAAATTTTAAATTTCAGTGCTCTAAGTGGCAGGTGCGACAGGGCTCGGGAGGATGAATTACGGCTGAGTAGCCTCTGGCCAGGATTTTGCTTTTCAGTCTCTGGTTTGGAGAGTGAGGTGGAAGGGGAAGGGGCTGCTGGGTTCTCCACTCTTCATCAGCAGTTCAGGTTCTGGCCTCACTCTCCTCTAGATCATCTCTGTCTTGGGTTATGGAACCAAATTGTGTATTCTATTTCATCTGNATCTGTTTGCTTGGTGGGTTTGGTTTTTTTTTGGTTTTGTTTGTTTGTTTTTTAACTACCACATTTGTATTGTTAATATTCCTAGTAAAGAACTGTTATTCCTATTCCCAAATCTTTGCCTGAAAGCCCCTAATTGCAAAATTATAATAATTTGGAGGGGGTGAGGGGTTTACATTCTTCATTCCAAGGGAAACTCCAGCTTTCCCTGGAGGATACCTGTCTTTCAAAACCAAGACAATCTCTCAGTACTGCCAGTGAAAAAACACCTCAGCTTTTATTCCTGCATGCTCCTTCCCCCAGAGGAGGATTTGGAGAGCTGGTACCATACAGGCAAGGCACAGGAATCTGTATGTAACATGAAGGCCTTGGAAAGGGTAAAAGGGACTAAGCAGGACTTGATGCAAAAATCTTCTTAAATTTCAATGCCTTCTGTTTTGTAATGGCAATATCTAAAGGGCTTTCAGATCAAAGGTTTAAATCTTTGGCAGCACATTCTGTAAGAACCCGAGCAGCAGTCAGATTCCAGAGAAAGATGAGTCCTCTTTGCTTTTTGAAGGTAAAATACTGAAGCTGTTCACGTCTTTGCTAGTCTGTGTCTTAGAGGCTGTTCACTAAATTCTTTGAAACTAAATAATCACCTGCAATGGACCCGTATAAGCACAAAAAATGATTTTAATATCCAATAAAAAAGTAATTTGGTTTACTTAGTTGACATGATCAATGAATGACAAAACATAAAGTATGGTAATTAAAATATATTTTTTTCCAGACTTCATTAAC
Source organism: Rhadina sibilatrix (assembly GCA_013400275.1). Classification (NCBI taxonomy): domain Eukaryota; kingdom Metazoa; phylum Chordata; class Aves; order Passeriformes; family Phylloscopidae; genus Rhadina; species Rhadina sibilatrix. Next base: position 117,959 of record VWYO01003754.1, read on the forward strand.
TACATTTATCTCTCAATTTTCAAATTGCTTCAAGCTTTTACTGGCGTCCCCTTTGGGAGACCAAAAAAATTTGTAAGGATATTGAAATCTTAGATTTCCTAATTCACATTTTAGCTGGATCTCCACTTGCAGAACTGAGCACATCAGACGATTTTCAAGCCTTTATTTACAGTCTGTGTGAAAAGTACTATGTTTAAATCATAAACATATCATAGTTGGTTTTGGGTAGGGTTTTGTTTGTTTGTTGTTTTTGGTTTTTTTTTTTCCTCAGAAGTTCAGTTTTAGAGAAAGAATTGCAGAAGAGGGATCTTACAAAAGCTTAAACTATTTTTTAGTGGAGGAGGGGGCGGGCGCTTGTACGAAGTGTGCAGGTCTTTTATCTCCCCGTGGCAAATAAAGAAAAGATCGTAATTATGATCTGGATCAAAATATTTCCTTGATAAACTGTGGGGAAGCCCCTTCTCAACACTTAGTCCTCCTCGGCATGAGTTTTGCAAAACTCTTTTTTGAGGATCCAAAACACAATCCATGTGATTTGAAGAATTCTGAATATGAGCAGAGAGAGAGGAAAGAAGGAGGTGATTACTGCACTGCTAAGTCGTGTGAGAATTTCAGGACTAGAAGGAAATGTCACTTTTAGCAGCTTGGTTTGGTTGGAGGTGTAATGAACCTGTCGTTCTACTTCATTGGCACATCTGATGTCCTGGTTTTCAAATCCTCATGCACTTGGAAAATGAAGGGCCTGCCAGACAGATCTCAGCTGGGTTTACCCGAACACAGATAGGAAAACAAAGGGATTGAATCAAATTTACAGAGCAGAGATGCTGATATCCCCAGAATTTATCTAGTTTATGCCCTGTCCAGCAAATAGGAGGAAGGGAGCTGTCCTGCAGTGACCAGGAGTGAGAGGGGTGGAGGGACTGTGCTACTCTGAAAGAGACAGAGACAGATAAAAATGGATGTTCATGGATTGCAGGAACTGATGAAAATTTCTAATTTCAGGAGCTTTGGAGATGATGCTCAGTGAATTTGAGTGTGTTCAGGAACACCTCCAGTGCTGAAGGAATTTCCTGGGACATGTAACATCTGTAGTGGTGTATCCAGCTGAACCCGAGCACTGAGGGCACAGAGAGCTCTGCACATCCCAGCCAGAGCAGACAACCTGCTCAGTGAATTATTTACCACAAACCTTCCCAAGTAAATACATCCCACCTCTCCCAAAGCTAACACACCAACATTTCAACATCTAGCAGTTTCCCAGGTGCATCCTGTGATGAATACCTTAGGAGTATAAATAATAGAATGAATGTGTGAGACAGTGATTAAAAAATTAAATTGATCTGAGCCTTGAAGCTGACTGCTCTGCTTTGTGTTTCTAACACATCAAGATTTTTTTTTTTTAATAATTTCCTGGTGACACCTCAGGTTAATGTTTTTTGCTGGCTAATTAACTTGAAAACTAAATGTCCAACCTAAATATGTATGTATAATTGCAGGGTTAGTTACGTGTTCCAAGCAGATAATTTTTTAATGTCTAAATATAACAGTTACTGTATATTAAGTCTTCTGGATGCCACACACATGGTGTACATCTATTCCTTCCACACACTAAAATGTCCTTACACATTTTGTCTCTTATCTTTAATTGATAAAATATCTATGGGGTGAGTAGAGGTGTAATTCCAGATTTGTGTGCTGAGCACAACAGCTTCTGATCCTTACAAAAATTTGTAAACCTTCATTTATTTGCAAGTGACTTTGTCAGCCTTAATAACTTGGAACAGATCCAGTGAATTAGCAATCTCAGTAATGTGTTTTTCGATATAGGTTTTTCCTTCTCTGTTTCTTAATTCAGTTGCTGTTGGTTAGAAATACATAGTACTTAGTAGTACAAAGTGAATAAAAAGCGATTAAAGTGATTTTCAGATGTAAAGTGCTCTAAGCTGTCAAAGGATCCTTATAGTGAGGACTGAATGTGAAAGCCTTCTAGACCTGGATTATATTGAAGAGATGAGTTATCTGAGGGCTGGTTTTTTTTTGTTGTTGTTGTTGTTTTTTTGTGTTTTTTTTTTTTTTTTGTTTGTTTTGTTTTGTTTTGTTTTTTGTTTTTGTATTTGTTTCTAAGTTAAACAACATTTTTGCTCAGTGGAATAATGGAGTTTTAGTCCCCCACATAGAATTTTATTGCCCATCAGCACAACTGCTTAATTTCTGTTCTGCCCTTTCCTACGCTGTTCTGTCCTGCAGGCTCTCCAGAATAATAAAATAAATACCAAATATCAAAATCAATGTAACAAAAATGATAAGAATGTCCTGTGCATTATTTAGTTCATGTTGCCTCTGTTAAAAAATATGTAATAGCATTTTTTCTGTTGAAGTGTGCCTATGAGCATGTTCTAAACTAAATTATTCAGGACATAATGAAATAAATTCCCCAAATTCTTTTGCATACTGTTCTGGTAAAAGCAGCATTAATAAAGATACTCCCCTACTGCTTTCTTATGGCCTTTACTACTCCTTTCCCACTAAACAAATGTGGTTTCCTGTTTTGCTGAGGATGAGCAAAATACTTTGATAAGTAACCAGAGTGTTCAGCTCGTGGTCACTCACAATAAGAGATTTTTGTCCTTAGAATGGAAGTCCTGGGACTAGCAAACAACAAGGATTAGAACAAAATGAAAAAGGAAAACATTTAAAAAGTTGCTTTTGCCAATATGTGGCCAGAAACTCCTAAGTAAATGTTTATTTCTTACTGTGTAAAATGTAAAGTATTCTATAAGAAAAAAAAATCAAAGCTTGGGACTTGGTAAGTACAAACTAAACCCCTTAATTTAAATATTTTCATTGGTAAGTGTATGTGCTTACACGCATTTCTACCTTCCTGTGTAAATCCACATAGAGAGCTATAGATATAAACCACTGATTCTAGACAGTTTATTTTAAAATTCATTAACTTTCTGAATTTTGCATCTGGCTTGCTGTGTTTTCAGAAATGTAAGGAGAGGAGAAGGTCCCATGAGTTCTTCTGCCTAACAAAGTAAAGATGCCAAAATTCATAACTGCTAAACTGCGCTTGTGCCTCCTTTTATCCAAAGCAAATAGGGATGGGTGGGTTTGTAACACCTTCACATTACTGACTCTGTTTTGTCACTTCATCTTTTCTTTTCAGTCCACACCAGGAGATTATAGCTGCTGATGAAATTTATTGACTTACTGTAGCCTCCAAGTTGACTAAGCCCCTTCCAGAAATAAATCAAAATGAATAGGTGTTCATTTAGATGAATTAGCATCGATGCTTTGCAATAACTTAAAACTAACTGTGTGACTTTGGGCCACTCCTGTCTGAGCAGAATGGCTCCAATGACCTTGACAGCACCAGGAAAAGGATGCCATGTTCCTCCCTGCCTCTAAACACAGATGTGCATTAAATAACATTGCCATGCAGCAAGCAGGTAAATCTTGTTTATTGGTTACCACTGTTCTTTTCCCCACTTAAATCTTCTGGAGGCATTAGACATAGAGTTGGTCTTTGCATTCATATTTTTCTGAGTTACAGCTGATTAGAAGAGTATAAAGAACTTCACCTCTGTGAAGCAGAACATTATTTTTATTCATTATTTGTCTTGATTTATGGTGGCATAGAAAGGCACTCATTATTTACTCTGAACCTCCTTGAGTTTTTAAAATTGTGAGGCACTGCAGCCTGTATAGGCAGCACATCTTTGCAAAGGAGCTCCAGGGAGCCTCCGCGTCTCACAGAGCCCACTGCAGCTCCCCCTGATAGAATCCTGCTCCAAGAGAATGTCAGGTTCTTCCCCAATGACATTTGGAAACGTGGACTTGTAAAGACTGTCCTGGAGGTCAGTGATCTGGTGTTAATCTGTGCACGGCTAACAGGACTGATTAATGAGGGCCAGGATTCCCCTCGCACAAGGGGCAGAGGCACATGGAGTCAGAGAGGGACAGAACACACAAGAAAGCAGCAAACAGAGCTCTCAGGCAGTCCCTGCCTGGTGACCTGTCCCTTTTTTATAGAAACTTCCATTTCTAGACTAAGAGGGTGTCGAGAAGAGAGTAAGAGGAAATTCTTAGACTTAAAACCTACATTTAAGCATTTCAAATGCTGAAGTGGTAGAAAACCTTTTTTATTTCCCACCTGTTCCTTTCCTGCTTGAATATATAAGTTTTTGGGACCAATATCTAAGAGAGATGAATGATTTTTACTGGTATGTTGGGATGTCTATATGGGAAAGAGTAAAGAAAAAAAAAAATCCTTAAACCAGGAATTGCTTCCCTGGTAGGAGGCTTAGACTTTGTTTTCTAGTTCTGGGTAATATGTGGATGTTGTTCTCTTTTGATAATCTTCATGATTCAAGGAATCTTTTCAAGATTAATGAGTAACTTCTGCCTAAGGTTTTTCTCTTTGAGGAAGTAATTGTTACTTCTGTCTCTAATTCTTAGTTCTGTCCTTCTCTCTGTCTCCATCTGCTTTGCTGGAATATTGTATCAATGAGAGGAGGGAAGAGGGACCAGAGCAGGGTCAAGGCTTGGTTGTTTTGTTGAAGGAAAGGGAGGACAAGCCTTTGCAGTTTCTGTATGGTCACCCCAAACACCTCCCAACTGCAGGAGTGGCAGAAACCCATGGAATAGAAGCCAGGACCATGTCCAGGCTCTACTCCTGGTGTTGGAGGTGTCCAAGGCAAGGAGGATGTCCAGGCTCTATCCCTGGTGTTGGAAGCATCCAGACTCTCTCCCTGGTGTTAGAGGTGTCCAGGATCTGTCCCTGTTTTTAGAGGTGTCCAGGATCTGCCCCTGTGTTGGAGGTGCAGCCACCAGCTGGCCCAGAGCCTGTGCTGTGCCTGCCCTCCTGCCAAGAGCAGGAAGTCCAGCTCAGTAATTAAAGCTATTTCTGGGACTCCCAGATGGTGCCTTAGCTGAAGACCATTACCTCATTACTCTGGAGTAAGGTGTAATGAGTTCATGAAGATATTTACGTGTTTCACATGCGGTGCATTACAGCAAACTACAAGAATGTTAAATACCCTGATCCTTTGGGAATAAAGACTTTTCTTTTTATTTTTTTTTTTGCTGCCATCTGTAAAACCTCCAGAAATGCTGGCTATGACCCACTACTGTACTACTGTAACAACAGAAAAGGTCTTGATGAAATGATTGCTTAACCATTAAACAGAGGAAAGTAAATGCACCAGAGTCTAATCTCTGAGCACATTATTCTGCACAACATTTTAACATTTGTAGTCTTTTGCATCACACTACATTTATCACATTTGAGGTGTGGTTTTAAAGACCCCTCTGGAGAAAATGTAATTTGTTCTCTGCTGCCTGCACATCCCACTAAACACTCATTATTTACAGAATTCTATAGGGTCTTTCTACAAAAACACTATCGATCTCTCATTATAGAGTGCCAGCACTTTGATTCATGATCTGAGCTGGAAATGTCTCAAATTAGTATATGATCCCCCCATTATAACTTGCCATCTGTACATGGTGGCAGACTGGAAGATCATCAGAGAATGTTTATGCTTGTAAAGACTGCTGCCTGAAACATTTTAATCAGAAAAAAAAAGAAAGGACTTGTATTTTGTGTTTTTTTGTAGAAATACAAATTTCTTATGTGGTTGTTAGTGCTGATATGGTCAAAACTGACACAGATTATTTATAGAAAATTTTAAAGGAAAAAAGCTACCAGTCTTTGAATGAATGTCCTCATTTGTGTTCTCAGTTTGCTTTAACTTGTTTAAAATTTGTCACTGAAACTTTTGGAAGGAAACTAAACACTGAGCAAAATGACATTTTTAATGGAAAATGGCTGATCATCCTGAAGTTTTGAATTTTTTCTTGAGAAATCAGAAGCAGACACTCTAGGGTGGGGATACTGGAAGAATAGATCAGTTTTAACTGCATTGTTTGCAGTCTCATTAAGAAAAAAAAAAATAAAGCCACAAACCCAAAGTGAGGCTGTGGAATGAGGACAACGTGAGAGAAAATGTTTATAATTACTATTGGTCGTTTCAGTGATGATATCTTTGATTATGGGAATATCTGCAGAATTTCTTACTGTGGGGAACTAAATATACACGTGGGAAAATTCTTGGTCTGAGGATCACAAAATGACTCTACAAAAAGGGGTCCTGCAGGCCCTATGATGGTGATCACAGTGTTGCCTAACTTTTTATAATTTTACTTCTTAAATTTTCTGCAGTGTTCGGAACTACCAATTTCTGGGTAGAATCTGGTCTCTTTTGTACTGGGTATTTATTTGTTTGGTTTGGGTCTGGCTTGTCTCCCTATATTATAGCAGGGGATTACCTACTTTTCACCTGCATTTTTATGAGCTTTCATGCATTAATATGACTTTTTTTTTTTTTTTGTTCTTATTAAATTGCCTTCATGCCATTTAATCAAGAGTAAGGAAAAATGAGAGAATGTGCAGATCTTTTTAAAGGTCAGTGATCCCTCTGTGTAAAAAGTGATATTTCTGCTGTAACTTGGCCTCTCCACGGAGCAGCAAGGTGAGGATAATTTTATCCTCCTCAATATTCCCCATTTTAGAGGGCTTCTTACTGTTAGGGAATTATTCCTATTCTGAATGACTTGTAGTGAAGTTAAGTTTGTATTTATTGCCATGGCAGAAAAGTCAGTAGGGCCCTGTAAATGGTGAGGGAATGGAGCCATAAAAATAATGTGTTTGTGCTGTGGAATAGGTTAGAGAGAGCAGTGATAGAGACCACAGTGAGCACCAAAGGATTTGGAAAAGCTTTGAAGAACAGTGACAACTCAAATGTAGAAAAGCTGAAGTTGTTCTTTTGACTGGACATCTGCCAAATTTCGTTGGAGAGCTTGAGATTTTTCAAAGTATTTCAAATATGAATGGGAAGAGCAGGGTGTTTTATACAAGAGGGGAGCAACCTGCCTTTCATAAAATAAAAGCAGTTTCTTTGAACCAATGTAGGAATTAAGATTTTACAGATTGGAGGACTTAAACTACAGATTTTGTGCCAAGACTGTGACAGGTCGTAGTGTTGCAAACTTTGGCCAAATAAGCTCAGAGCAGCTCATACCACACATTCTAAGCATAGATGACTTAGCTTGGGGTGCCTTTTATGCTTTCATTAATGGTTTCAAACATAATTCCAGCTAATGGTTAACTGAACCATTAAAAATAATACAGTTCATTGTCATCTATTGTAGTTAGTTTTATACAGCTTTCTCATAAAACTCATAGCTTTGGGTTTCAATACATAAGATTTACCTTTTCTATATAAAGAATTTTAACACAAAGTTACCTCAATGTTCTCTTCAACATTGTACAGACTTGTGATGACAGTCATCATTACATTATTTAATGCAAAGATATTTGCATTTATTTTGTGTATTTTTGCATTACATTATGCTATATACTTGCTATTATAAATAGCAGAGAACAGATGCACAATTAGTATTAATACTAATTAAGCAGTGCATATGTGCTGCTTTAAAGGAGCTGCAGCTCCATTTGCTGTGAAGATTCCCTGACACTCTCTGTGATAGATTTCCATCTTTATGAATTCTCACTGAAGACTTTTGATGGCAGTGGCTGTGCTGTAGAGGGTTGGGTTTAAGTTCTTGAAGGAATTTAACCATGTTTTCATCACAAGAAAAGCCCTGTACAGAAGAAAAGGGGGAAAATTATAGTTACTCTGTTCTTCTTAGCTTCCATAATGAGTGAGGAATCACCACTTTTAAGGGGTTTTGTGAGGATGGTCTGGCAGGCAATTCTCAGGAGTGATCTGAAGATGAATTAACTAATTATTTGTAAACCAGTTAGACACTACGTTGATGATTACAGATAATCCTACAAGAATAAGTCAAAGTGGTCATTGTATAAAGGCAATAGAGTTTGTATTGAATTCAAATGTACATATTGGATTAAAATAGTAGATCCACCCTGTCTTCTGAGAAAGAAAGATCATAATGATATGAATTTCCAATAACTTAGGGTTTCTCTTCACCTTTTCTGTACAGAGGTTTGTAGTGGCAGATGGCTGCATTAAGTTGGGAAATTAAACCAGACTAATTTCTTACCCTAATTGCATGAATTAATTTTATCTTATTTCAGAAATTCAGAATTTCAGAAATTCTGAATTTCTGTGTTACAGTCCTGATATCTCTGACTGGATTTTCTCCTGATGAGTACAGCCAGAGCATCAGTTTCCAGGTGAGGTTGTGCCATCTCCTTTCTTGGAGGTTCCAAACCAGGACTGAATAAAGCTCTATGGAATAGGTTAGAGAGAGCAGTGATAGAGACCACAGTGAGCACCAAAGGATTTGGAGAAGCTTTGAGGAACAGTGACATCTCAAATGTAGAGCAGCTGGATGTGACCATGGTGCTGCTTTGAGCATGAGGTTGGACTGGATGATTTCCTCAGATCCCCTTCAACCTCAATTATCCCATGGCCCTGGCTTTGTTTCAGTGTTCTTACTTTGTGAGATCTGTTAATTGAAATCTGGGTTTTGAGCTTCTGTGAATAACAGTTGTCCTTTCATTTGTGATGTCACTAAATCAATGTAGAACATGTGAGGGAGAGGAAGGTAGGTCTGTACACTGTTATTGCAAATTTACACAAATTGAAAAGGAAAAGATTAATTTTCTATGCTATCTTTGATGGATTATTTTAGCTATGTAGTCTTTTAAAAATGTTTTGTTCAAATGCAGTTAATAAGTTCAAAATGTTTAGTATCAATTGGATTATCCCTGGTTTCCTATCCTCATTCTTGCTTTTGCAATAAAGTAGTCTATAAGCCTAAATTAGCAATGGTTGTTATTAATTCTCTCTTTAAATCCCTTGGCATCCTGTCTGGCCCCATTTAATAAAAGCTGCAATACTTGAACAGTAAATATTGTGCAAAAGTTTCATATTTGAAATGAATTTCCTTCAGGCAAATAACAGAAGTAAGATGATATTTTGCAGTGTTGTATATTAAATATACAGCTAGTTAGAATAGGAACATTTCCTTGGAATAAAAGCCAAAGAATGTGAAACAGAGCTTTAATTTGATTAAACTCTGTGTGTTTTGAAATACATAACATTTACCAATGTTTATCTATCCCACTTTACATTCAGAGGAGATGAGTTGCATCTGCCTCAGAGTTTTATTTATAATTTAATATTGAACTTTCAGAATGGAACTCACCAATTCCTATCTGTTTATGTGGATTATGTTTCCAGAGCCTTATGTATCCTGCACAGCAAAGCCATAGAGGGATGGAGGGGAAAAGTGAATATCTGATTTCCAGAAAATTGTAGTTGCTCTATGTTTTGTTTTGCTTTCCTCCATAAGTTGTATTTGATTTCTTTAATCCACCAGAGGAATAACTCAAAAAAAAAAAAAAGAAAAATCAAGTAAAGTTAACACTTTAATGACAGAGGGTTTACATTTTTGTTCTACTCTTACTCTGTCCTTCACACACATGGAAACTTTGGTTCACTTTGATGCTGCATTGAAAAAGTCCCCTCTGGAGTATAAAAGGTACCACACACTGGAGCAATCCCATCTCTGTTAGAGACATGAGCTTGAAAAATAAATATCTGGTCTGTTCACAGTTACATTTAACCGTTTCCAGTTGTACTTCAGAAGAAATTTTATAATCTTTTCAATTACATCACACTGGCCAAGAAGCCTGGGTAAATTCTTTGGAGATACCTAAGTGGTAGAAAGAGTTTACATTAAATTGTGCCATTAAAATCCTTCACAAGTCTGGGCATAACTATTAAAGACTTGGTTTCTTTTGCATGGTTTGAAATTCCCTTTGGAATTAAAGGTTATTCTCAGCAATACTTTTTTGCTGTTTGTCAGACTGTGTGAATCTTTAATGTGTATTTTTGGGCAGAGCTTTTAATAACATTTAAAAAAACTTCAGGTGTTTTAAAGACATGAACATACCACAACATTTTGTATTAACTTGGCCTATTAAGATTTTGTTGGCTACAGGACTTGCTTCTTTTCCACATCTCCCAATCTGCATAAAGTAGTGTGCACCTGGAAGACATTCCAGCAAAGTAAAAGAAAATAAATATTCCTTTACAATGAAGAGGCAGCTGTTAGATCACAAACTTTATGACTGAAGTTGATTATTGGGATGGCAGACTTCAATTACTTCAGTAAAGCATGATAAGCATTTCCATTTATGACTCCCTTTTTCCAGTCATTTGTGAAGGTAGAATCATTCAAACATAATTCACGTTGTGTGAGTGTTCTTACAAACACATCACAGATACTAGACTTTCATTCACATTTCTGAATATTTCTTATTCTTATTGGGAAAATATTATATATTATATTCTTCTTCTTCTTCTTCTTCTTCTTCTTCTTCTTCTTCTTCTTCTTCTTCTTCTTCTTCTTCTTCTTCTTCTTCTTCTTCTTCTTCTTCTTCTTCTTCTTCTTCTTCTTATCATTATTATTGAGAAAAAAATAAACAAAAGGCCTTTTTATTTTTTCCTAACAGAACCTACTAAGTTAGCTCACTACTGAAAAATCCAATATGAAAATACTGTGTAACTAGGGACATCATATCAGTTCTTGCTATCTGAACTTGTAATTACACAAGGACTCTACATGATATTCTACTTAATTTATCTTTATCTATTTTGTGCATTAATTTTCTGCTTAAATCAGTCCTGTAATTGGTAGTCCATGATCCTAGAGAAATATCTTTCTCCTGCCTCCAGAGCATGAGCCTACAGTGGTTTGGGGCAGGGACCTGCAACCCCCTGTCCAAATTCCTCATTTCTGATAAATTCTGAGAGCTGTTATGGCTAATACTGTGCTTGTGCAGAGGCCTCTGAAGAAGGTATTGGAGCAAAAGGAATCTCCCAGCCCTGCCCAGCTGTGGGTTGACTGCACAAGCCCAGGTTATTAAGATTAATACCCCCACAGATCCCCCCTGCCCTTTATTTGCTCATTTATCTCCCCCTGCAGTGCCCTGGCAGAGGCAGGTGCGAGTCTGCACTTCAAAGGCAAACAATTTGTCGTTCCTGGGATCCCACCCTGTCGGTACAAAGCTCCTGGGAGAGCTGGGGGGGTATTTTTAATGCCATTAGTCCCTTCTTTTCTCAGTTTAGCCACCAGAATCGCTGGTGGATGGAGAGATGTGGCTTTGTTCCTTCACCCCCTCAGCCCTGAGCGCTGTCCCCTTACAGAGGAGGAACAGCGGTGTTAAAAGTAGAAAATGTTTCTTCTGGTGCATCATTCCCTCCAGTGGCATCAGGTCTTTTGGAAGTGACATATTTCCTCAAGAGAAATCTCAGTTTCACATCCACAGAAGCTGGAAGTGCACTCGAGGAAGGTGAGCACAGATAACCCTGCCCTGTGATCGCCCCTGGTTTGTATCAGAGGCAATAAATAACTCCACTGAAGAAAGAAACTTATTTCATTGTGCATTTTCTATTTATTGAGGCTGAGCGGTATTTTTTTTCAGTAATAATTTCTTGAACATTTAGTAAGAGAAAACAAATAGCTTTCCCCTGATTTTTCAGGGCTGGAGGGAAGAAAAGTCAAGCTTGAACCCAGATGACCCTTTCTGAGTTCAGTAAACACAGAACATTATTAAAATGCTCTCAATGAACATGTGCATGTGTTTGTTTACTGATTGCACTGAAGAGATAAACAGCTTTCACTCAGAAACACAAGGCACTTTAAATGTGTGTACTGGGAAGAAGTGTTATCTAGAAAGTGCCATTCTCACTGTAATAGGAAAGGGTTTGCAAGTCAGAAATTCAATTTCTCTGGGATTTTTTTTTTTCCGTTTGTTTAAAAAAAATTGGCAAATTTACATAAGAAAAACAGAAAATAAGCCAGAATTATTCTTGCATTTGTTCTGTTTCCTTCATTTTAAAGCAAAACTCTTGACATCTACTTGAAAATTATAATTTTCAATGAAGAGGTGAGGTTACACTAGGCTGGGTGGTGGCTAGTGACACAAACAGGAACAGAAAGCTTCTGTCTTTCAGCCTGGTGTGTTTTTTTTTTTTTTTTTTTTTT
>VWYO01003754.1:141290-151996 GCA_013400275.1 Rhadina sibilatrix
TATATTTTTTTTGTCATTGACTTTCATTGACTTTCTTATCTCTGTGTATTTTTGTCCTGGAATCATTTTTACTATTCTATTTTTCTATAGGTTACAAAATTTTCCTTTCCTTGGGAAACGCTGAATCAAGAACAACCAACATTCCAGTGATCAGAGCACACATTTGGGTGTCACTCATTTGTCATCAGCCCTAAGTCCCAGTAGAAATCAAACTCTATAACAAGCACCATCAGTTTTTCCTCTCTGTTTCAGGAAAGTCTCCTAAGTTACAATGTCTTTGTATTTCTGAATCTTTTGGACCACTATATCCAACCAAAACCTACTGGGAGATTTTGCTCCTGGCAATATTTATGATTGTGGGTATTTAAACACTGATATCCCTATGTTTGGAGCACTAATTAACAACTCTCAAATTCAATATACATGGAGAAGTAATGATGCGGGTCACTGATTAGGGAGTCTCCCTGGCAAAGTTGGAAATTGTCCTGAAAAAGGTGATTTAATCACCAAGCCTTTGCAGTCAACACAATGCCCTTATAAATAGTGCTCTGGAGTGGTGAGAGCTCACGCCTGAGCAAATTGAAATCTCAGCTGTCTTATCCAAGATGATTAGACTTGACAAAATCAGTCACCCAGGGATATTTTAGAGTACTGCCATGGTGGGATTTAGGGGAAGGTTCTTCTGCTGTAGATGATTTGTGAGCTGATGAGAGTCAGAAAATTATGTTCTCGGTAGTTGGAACGTGAAATGTTGGTTTAAAATAGGAATTATGAGACTGTGGGCTGACAACAGCACAATAATTACAGCTACCTCACCTCTGCTGCAGCCCTGGGAGCCGTGGTGGGTGGCTAAAGGATAAAGCTACTTCTGTAAGCTCCAGCAAGTCATCTCAGTGACAATATTTCCTGTCCCTACCTCTCTCATGCCCCAGGTAGAAGCTTTCCAGAATTCCCTTCTGTGGCTCTTCTGAATTAGCTACATCTTTTACCATGAATGAATAACCCATACTTTTGGAGCACAGTCACTCCACTCTGTGTTTCATCCTGCTGAGATGCCTAAAAGGGTGTCTAGGAACAGACAGTGTGATTCTTACCACTCTTTGCCTCTGAAATTTTGCTGTAAATTTTCAGTCATCTGCAGTGTTAGTGATGCGCCTTGACTCCACAAACACCCTAAAACACCCAAAACCTCCCAGGACACTTGCACCTCAAACACAGAGATGGCAAGGAGTGGCCTAGGAGCAGCTCACAGCAAAAAATGACAATTCTTTAAGCAACCTTGATACTCCCTGGAGGTGAGCCCTGCTGGGCTGCAGTCCCCCAGCAGTGTTGGGACCCACATCCCTGCTAAAATATCTCTTTACCAAGAGCTCAATCCGCTGAGCAGCCCTTGGTGCTGACACAGCTTTTCACCTCCTCTACCAGAGGATGGAACAAGGCTGGAACATCTCCTGAATTATGTATCACTCATGGATGAGTCACGTTGTGCTCTGGAACTGTGCAGATGGCTGCCAGATCCCTCACTGGAAAAACGGGAGATTCTGCATTGCTTTGCTTCCTGGAGAGTAAAACAAAGCACAGCTAGAGTGGCAGGCAAGCCTGGAGTACTGTAAAATTTATTCTGCTCTGATGCAGTATATTTACTTCATCTCTGCATTAAGGAGAGAAGTTATATGGGGAAAAAAAAAATCTGCCTGCTTTAAGCCATTTCATTCTTGCAGATTAGGGAAAAGGGCTTTAGTGGGTCTTGATTCAAGCCTAGCAATCTTTAACCAAGAATTCTCTTCTGATTCCCAGATGCAAAGATATATAAAATTGGTTGTGGTGGTGCAAGTGATACAAGCAGCTTTATTGTGCTGATGACAGCTCACAGATTGCACACAAAGCCCCAACACACTCCGATGTGTACGCAATTAAATGGAATGTAAAATCCAAATTGATTTGTGCCTCCTTCCCTTATCACAGCAGTCCATCAGAACACAGTAAATGCATTGGAATAATGGAAAATCCACTTGCTCTTTTCTGTGCCATCTCTTTCAGATAATGTCTGTGAAATTCCTGAGGAATGTTTTTACAGTGCAGCTGTTTGCTTGGCTTTATGCAAGCAATTTGCAGAGCTCTTTTCAGATATCCACCCTCTCAACAGAACATTTCTGGAAGTGGAACTAAAAGGAAGAATGTAACAAATACTTTTTAATCTAAGAGTTTAGAATGTTCTACATCTTAATTCTGTAGAAAATTGGTGGGTATTTTCAGTCTTTTATGGGTTTTTTCACCTTTTCCTTCCATACGATGTTTTCAGCTCTCACAGAACAGTGACATCCACAGGCAGGTTGATGATCACATCTGAATTTAGTTAATAATAATATTTTTTCTGCTTTATGTACTTGCAGTATATTTTATAGAAGGGAATAAATAATCACAGAGAAGTTAACCGCACTTAAGTACACAGCAATTTATTTCAGATGCTCCTGTTAGAGTGCATCAGATTTGGAGATGTTCAGGGCACCCATAAATCCAGAGAAATGAAGAAACACATGGATGCTTTATAGTCAAGTTGCCAGAATATCAAGGAATCCAATATTAGTGACTTTTCAGACAGAGCAAGGAGGTTGTGTAGCTCTGCTGTGGTCAGTAGTTAGCTGTGCTGTCTGCCAGGGATGATACCAGGTAGTCATTCTTGGTCTGGTGAGCCATGAAAGCAGCAGCCCTCAGGAAGAAGGGAAAGGAAACTGCTTCAGAAGCTCACTCAGATGCTGGTGAGTCAATAGAATTGAAATCTGCCCCTTTCCCTCAGCACAAAGGAAGCCTTCTGTGCACAGAATATAGATTACCACGTCTTGCTGGCTGTGGATTTATAGGTACAGCAGACAGAGACAAGTCTCTCTGACTCCATGATCCTTTACTGAGCCATCCTCTGTGATCCAAATCCTCATCTGCTCTCTCCTTCCCGTGTTACCCTGCTTCTGTCTCCATGCTGTGTCTGTTACCACATCAATATCTCACACCAGGGACATCTTATGCAGGAAGATGAGCAGATTTCTGTATTTTGGGTGAAACACTGCCTCTGTTTCCCTGTCTTACTGGCACATCCATGGTTTCTTGTTTGGAATTTGCCCAGGAGATCTGCTGAGTCAACACTGGGAAGGTGTGCTGAATATTGGCTGCCTCTCTCAGGAGACCAGCTCCTCATCCTTGATGGGATGCTTCTTTTTTGGAGACTAGATTTAGAGCAAGTCCATCTGTTTATGACAGCCTGTCCATCGTGTTACAGCATCTGCTATGAAAAAAAAATTGTAGTGGTTTGGCTTAAAACAAACAGAAGTAGGAAAACTCTCAACAACAAAAAGTTATTTGATGGGAGAGTGTCAGAAGTAATTATACTGACTGAAAGCTAAAAAAAATCACAACCAAACAAATAAACTTGTAGAACTAATGTAGCTATTAGAATTAATGTGTTTATGCCCAGATGAGCAGCTGTCCAAAGAATTCAGCTAGATTTATGAACAGCCCATGAATTTAGTGACAGCTGGTAATCCTGTTAAGCATAGCAAACCTACAGGCAAAGGATGGCACAACATGAGCGTTTTTGGGGGGAGATGAAACAAAGCCCATCTCTGTGCAGGGAAGGTGCATGTGCAGGTGTTTGTGTGCACAGGCAGGGGTGGAGGGGAGAGGCTGGGTCAGAGCACATTTGGCAGGGGTGGTCTCAAAGTAGCTGAAGTGCTCTCAGAGCAGGAGCAAGACTGAGGTAGGTAAGACACGAGGCAGAAAACTTTTCCTAATGAATGAACAAAAAGTAGACAAGGAGTGGGATGGTCTGCAGGAGTTGTTCGCCTCCAGCAAGCTCGAGGCGTATTTAAGGCACTTAAGGCCACATTGACTTAGAAAATAACATTACTTTGTTATATGGTCTTATGAACTAACTTGGTTTCTTGCAAAACTTCCATAGCTTTTGATCTTCTTTTTTTCCTCTTCTCATGTACTTCTGCTAAAGTAGAAAAAGGGGCAGAATTGAAATGCATAAGTGCATGGCTTTTATGTGAACTGCATCTCTAATCACTTCCCTTTGTACTTGTATAAATTTAAGCTACTCTGACCAAGTTGTTTTCATTAAATCCAGCCCTCTGAGCCTTTATAATGCTTGGAGTGAGTTCAGGAGAACTAACTTTCCAAATGTAAATGCAGTGGGAGGTTAACACTTGCAGTGGAATAATTTAAGGCGTGCATGAATTTATTACTGCACCTTTTTTTTTTTTTTCCATGGACTCCTCACTGGTCCGTTCCCTGGAAGATGTGCTACAAAAGGAGGATCACATTTGCATGGCTGCATGTTTAAATTGGACAGAAAAACTGAGCTTCAGGGCTACCAGAAAAAAAAAAAAACAAAAACAAAACAAACCAAATCACCAGTAATAATATAAATCAATGTATTAATCCACTAATAGGGAAAATGAAGAGATGGTTTGACCACAGATTTAAATCATCTGATAAACTGATCCAGAAGAGACTTTCTGTCAGATGTTGTTGAAATTAGTAGTGGTGTTAGTACAGCACAGAGGACTGTTGTAATATCAGGAACCATTGTGTTTAGCAGCGTTGCTAGGTACTGAGAGATAACAATAATCACTGAATTTTTTCACAAGCCTCTTGTTTGGGGACTTTTCTTAAACTAAAGCTCCATCAGTGACCTGATGTGGCATTAAAATTACAGGTGCATATCTACTTATATTTGAGTATGTCACTCCAAATAATTTCTTGTCTGGCTTATCAGTTGCTGCTAATTCATCAGGAATAAGAGAATTCCACGCTGTTTTTATTTTATTACCTGGTTGGAGGCAACAACCTCTGTGTCACATCCCAGAGAAAAGACATACTTGTGTTTTCTCAGTGAGTTTCCATCATTCCTTCTTACAGACTTTGGTCTCTTGCTTTTTCTTGACAAGAAGGTGAATAAATGTCTTTAAAATGGGAAGGTGATGACTTGAGAAGATAAGGCCTTATGGTATTTCAATGTGTAGATTTTTTTTTTAATTAAAGCAAAACCCATCTGATGGGGAAAAGGGCTTCATTTTCTCTTTCCAGTAAGTGCATGGAACTTGGGCTGTGTGTTTCTGTGGAATTTTTGCTGGTGAATCAAAGGCCTGAGCGCACAGAAGGGCTGGTTCTCACTTTGTGTCAAGGTGTTGGTGTTTGACATTTCTTGGCTGCTGTGGCCTTGCTGTGATTCATCTCAACATGTTAACATAACAGAACATGACTGATGTAACAGCCTGTGACATATCCAAACAACACCAGCAGAGGCCAAGGAATTCCATTTTTAATACTACTGCAAACAGGTTATTAATTTTTTTTTAAGAGTCTCTTTTCCCTTTCAGGCTTCCTAAATTTTTTGTCATTTTGATCTGAATCCAAGTTAACTTCTGAGATGTTATGAGTAGAATGTCTATTTGAAAAGTCAGAAAGTCCAGAGAGAAAACCCTGAAACAAAATGAAAGGCTGAATGTGGAACATTTATAATGAACAAAACAGAAAGAAAACTCCAAGTGTTTAAATTGTGGGCTTTTCAAAAGAGCCTGGTTTGCATATAAACAATTTAGAAGTTTCCTTAACCACAAACCTGAAAATAGGATCTGCTTTCAGGACTTTTGTTCACCTATAAGCTTGTGAAAACATCATAATTGTCAGTACTTTGGTTTAGTTGATAGGGTTTCACATTGAGGCAGAATTTCACTGTACTCAGCCCTTATCATTGGCGTGCAGGGCTGGCACTGGAAATGCCATCACCATCGGGCTGCTTTGGTTGTTCCTGAGTTTCCTAAGCTTTCCCAAGCTTTCCAGCAGTTTATCCAGCAATCCCCCCTGTAAAAAGAAGGGTTTGGGAGAAGGATTGCAGTTACAGATGGACAGCCTAGGCCCCCATGAGAGCTCATCCATTTTAAACTCTTTTTGAGCTCCAGCGTTTTCCTTGTTACCTCTTTTAAAGCATATTTTTCAGAGTTTTGTTTGGTTTCTCCTTTCTTCAGTTGGATGCAATCATAAAATTCTTCTCTGCCCCTGCTCTTTTGGATACATCAAGGGATGCAATGTCAAATTTTAGGTACATCCCTACTTTGGAGGGTTGTGTCTCCCCTGGGAGGGGATCCCAACCTGCTGGATCACCGTTAAAGCTTGAGCAAGGTCTGGATGTCAGGCTGGAGAAACTGAGCAGCAGTGACCACTCCAGTTAAAAGTAGCCAGGAGATCATGAAATCAGAGGAATATGTTAAAACCATCTTTCCTGCAGGATGTTGATCCAGAAGCTGATCACCCAAAGAGAGCATTTTTTATTACAGTTAAGAGAAAAAAAAAAAAAAAAAGGTGAAAATACCAAGAAACTTGTGGGGTTTATTGGGTTCAAACTGGAAGCTGAACCAGAATAATCCTTTTTTTCTGGTCTCTGTGTACTTTCTCTAGAAGTAGAAGTATTGCTTGGAACATTTGCTCAGAATTTCTTCAGCCGTGTCATAGAAAATCATGAGTTTGAGAAAACTTTTTATTAAGAACAGTTTGAATATTTCTTTCTTCGGCATCATTGGAAAAAAAAAATGGGTCTTTTGTTATTCTAATGTGATTTTTTTCTATTGGTGGTTAGTCCAGAAATAGAACAAGTACTATCCTGGAGATCAGAGTTTTTTCTGTCTCAGAAATTCTGTATCTTAGAATTGTAGCATATAAAATAGCAATCAGTGGCTATTGTGCTTTGTTTATTTATTTATAGCTCTGATGAACATAATCAAACCAGAAAAAACAGAGGCACAGTAGAAGGAAGAGCTGAAAAAATGAAATGTGAACAGGAAAGGGAAAGCAACCATTAGAGAGCAGAAAGATGACTGCTCATCTGACTGGCACTGGTTACAGGATATGTTACAGGATGTTCTGGAGCATATTAACCCCAAATCAGCACAATTATCAACACTTGGATTATTGAAGAGTGGTCATTTTAAACAATATGGAGCCATATCACCCCTTCAATACAGATTGTTACCTGATGCCTTGATTTTGATAGGAGATACATTTTTTTTCCACATAGATTCTAAAATACTGATATCTAGTTTGGTTTGGTGGTTCATTTCCTTATTTGTGTGTGGCTCCTATGCTTTGTTGGTTTTTCAGATTATTTGTGGAAATAAAGTGATCATGGGGTGATGGGATTTGCTTGGACTGCAAGTAAAAAATGAGACTAGATTACTTTCATTTCAGTAGACTTTGAGAATCTGAAGTACCTTCTCTGCAGTTGTCCTCTGCCAAAGGTCTGGTGTAGAATGTATAGGAAAAGTTATATAGGGTATATAATTTTTAGGAAATATTTTTTGAGGAAGAATAGGGAACAAATAGGAAAAGTCTGGTGAATTGTTTGTAAATTGTGTCTTAGTTTTGTTATGCTTTAAATGACAAGATGAACATACATGATAGGACTTGGAATCTTCTGGCCATCAAGTTCAAATTTACATATTGCAAATGTAAATGTAAGTTATTTTATAAATGGAAAAAAAAATCTATCTTTCTTTTTTTTCTTCTTGGTGTTTTTGTTTGTTTGGTTGGTTATTTTTTGTTTATTTTTTATTTCTTCCTCCCACTATCCACCTCAGAAATCTTTTCCAGAAAAGATATTCATTCCCTTTTATGGCAGGGAGTTTTTGTCCAGTCTCCAGCAAGTTCCTATAAATATGCCAGTTCCTCTTCTACTGGAAATTGCTTGGAGATTCATTTATTTATATGAACTTACCTTTGCCAACCAGTCAGCAGTAACGAGTTCCATGATGTGAATATCAGCATTCACATCTCAGTGTTCACAAAAGACACAAATAATAGAGGATCACTGAACAGTAATTGCAGTCTTACATCCATAATGTACTTTACTTACAACTGAATTATTAAGATGCCTGACTCGAGCCCCCAAATGTAAGTACTTCTCTCTTACCTATTGTCATCCATTCAGCAGCTGCTGCTTCACCTGGAGGATTTTGATAACCCATCACTCTTCCATCATGTGCAGTTTAAAAGAGAACCTCTGTTTTGAAACAGAGAGAAGAAATAACCATCTTTGGAGTGCTAATCAGCTGCAGCTGATAGAGCCTGTGCTCGTTTCTGAGGAGCAGAGAAGGTGACAGTTACATTAGTTCTTACAGAAATAAAAGAAATGTTGGGAAGGCAGTATGGGAGTTTATCTTGTCCTCCCCCATCTCACATTAGCATTAGTTACTGTCAGAGTTTTGTGGAGTTCCCTCCTGCTGGGATAGAATCTTCTACCAAGAGATTTGCAGTCCCCAAATTCATAACGTACCATGTACCTGCCAGTAGATATTTTTAAAAGCATTATTTTTGAGAGATTTTATTAGGGGTTTGAGATAAATAGTTTGTCTTTAAAATAAGGCTATCAAGCACAAATCGAAGAATTTCATGTGATCTGATTCATCTTCATTTTGCTCAAACACTGGTGATGGGTGAGTGCAAGGAAGTCAGTCCATTTTGTTGGGTGAGCCAAGTTTCTGGATTAAGTAGAATATATACCCTGCGTGGGTCACGGCATCTTTGCTCTACAATTTTAATAAATCCTGTTGAATTCTTGCACTTAATTTAATTTTACAGTTTTGTTTTGCTTTTTCCTACCTTTGAAGTGATGGCATAGGAAAACACAAGATCTAAAGAAGATTGACATCTACCTAATATGATTTATTGTGTTTTCACAGCTACTGAGTTTGCCTGGGAAATATCTGCAAATAATCTATGTTAACATGTACTTATGCCTCCCTAGTTCCATGCACTATCCTCATTTACCTGAAAACTGTGAGGGAAAAGAGATCTGCAGACTCTCAGGGGTGCACACCCATATCCAGAATATCAAGGGCCAAGAGCATTTTCCAATACCTCTAGTACAAAGCCCATTATTTATCCATAGTTCCTGTTTTATCTTCAGTGTAAATATTGGGGAATCTGCATAAATCTCTTTGTATTTTAAATACTTCAGTGTGTAAAGGTTTCTTTTTTTAATGATCATGAATACTGGGACAAACCCTTCTTACCAGAGATGTCATCACATGCCTTTCTCCTACATCTGGTGGAGGATCCAGGTGGCAGAGGATGAATTTATCTGAATAGTTTTGATCCATGAAGTTCCATGACCTGATATAGGTCAGTTCAGTTGTTGCTATTAATTGTGAGTAAGTTTCCACTCTTACTCCCATACTGGTCTACTGGGTTTCTTCCAGGCACATCTCTGCAGCACTTCCTTGATTTTTAAGAGAGCAGAATTTGCATTTCACTGAGAGAATTTTTCTTAAAGCTGGATTTCTACTTCTCTCTGTCATTGCCAGAAGAATCATTAGCAAACGCTGCAAGATTTATAGACTTGGAAATGTCTACAGTAGATCATAGTCCTTAACTA
Source organism: Rhadina sibilatrix (assembly GCA_013400275.1). Taxonomy (NCBI): domain Eukaryota; kingdom Metazoa; phylum Chordata; class Aves; order Passeriformes; family Phylloscopidae; genus Rhadina; species Rhadina sibilatrix. The sequence continues at coordinate 150,718 of VWYO01003754.1, forward strand.
CTGAGGATGATGCAGGGGAAAGAGAATGTGTGTTTAGACAAGATGAACTGTGTTTGTCTTTCCACTTATATTGAAATATTTATGTGCATTCTTGTAACATTACGTTAGAGAATTTGCATGTTACCAGTGCGTCGCACCAGATTAAAGATGACTTGACCTTAAACACAGAAGTGTGAATAGCAGTAGGAGTACTTTATGTGTAATGTGTTCTACTCACAAAACCAATTATCTTTTAGAGTTCTTTTTTTCCTCTGGAAGATTTTATTTCCTAATTGCATTCCTGTGATCACCTTTGTACGTTATCATATCTCATGGCAGTACACAGATATAAAGTATAAATTAATTTCTGTGCTAGAGCAGCTGTGGAATCAGCCTCATCCAATATTCTGTTTGGTGGTAGTAACCAGGAGCAGAGATTTTAAAGAAAACTGCAAGAAATTTTTGAAGTGAATAATAATTTCATTAATTACTCAGAAGGTAAATTTCCTCCTGAAATGCATTCCTGATTGATGATATCCTTTATAATCATAGACTTCATTTGCCGATACTTTATTGGGGAAAAAAAAAATCTTTATTATTGTAAAACTCAGTGTTATTGGAACTCTTGATATTTTTAGGTTTGGTTGTTGTACTGTACTGTGCTTTTTTAGCGTTGCTGAGTTCTCGCAATTCAGTGCCTAATTTTATATGATATAAACCAAAGAACTCTTCTCACATTAAAAATGCATTTCTTTGTAAAAAAAATTGCCTCAGCAATTTGTCCAGACAGGTAATTCAGGTGCATGAGGCAGTGAACAAAAGGTGATTAAGGTGTGTAGGCAGTACAACTATAGAAAAGAGACATGCTGAAAATCCAAGATCTTACAGGCTTTGAGAAGTTTGCAATAATCTGTGGTTTATTTAATTTGGATGTTCCTGAATGTCTGCTGGAGAGCTGGGCCTGGCATCAGAGCCACCACAAGCACTGAGTGGAACTGCTCTCAGTTCCCAGCTCTGCCAGCAAATCCAGTTATTTTGCTCTGCCCAAAGAGTCAATCCCAGAAGAGCCAGGAAACGCAACCATCCACCCTGCCCAGTGTCCAGAGCTAAAACAGTCAGGATGGAGTGTGACAGAGAAAATAGCAGCAGTAAAATCCTCTCCATCACCTTCGTTATGGCTTCACTCTGCCCTGAATACAAGCCAAGCTGAGCCCACTGCTCAGTGATTCCTGCTAATGGAAAAGAGGCTAAAAATGTCACACCTTGTCCCCTTGCTTTTTTCTTTTTTTTTTTTTTTTTT
>VWYO01003754.1:152045-167545 GCA_013400275.1 Rhadina sibilatrix
TTTTCTTTTTTTTGGTTGGTTTAGTTTTGATCTCTTTTGTGGGCTGAGGCATTTTTAAAAAAAGAAAGCTCAAGTATTTCTCACTTTTCCTATCTGCATTTATTTATTCATTAAATCAGAGCTACCACTGATTGTGCTGCAGCTCAGCCACTCGTTCCCCAGGTCACTGTGTGTCTCACACAGCTCTGAAGTAGCAACACTCATTTATCTCAAAGTGCTATAACTGATATTTAAAGGTCAATATTGGCTCAAGTCATCTGTGGGTTTGAGTGCTCAAAAACAACAGCAGCAATGCACCCACTCACAGAGGAAATCTCTGGTCAGCTACTTTAATTCTAAACAATTGTACTTATCAAAAGTGAAGACGTGACTTTTGGGAGCTGATATTTCCCTTTCCCTATAGGCAGGAGGCATTGGCGTAGCCTTATGAGAAACATTTGTGATCTGGTATTTCTTTGTGAAAACCCTGAATTATTTTTTGTCAGGAAACTTTCTTATTTTCAATTGCAATAAATGTGGCAAAAGGCTCTACTCTTTGTCTAGATAGATGTTATTAATGTCTGCCACTTAGGAGGAGGGAAAAAAACCCCAAAATGCTCAATAAAATATTCTTCAATTTTAAAAGAAAATATTGATTTAGAATATAATTAGAAACATTGTGAAGGGGCAGTATAATTGGAATAAATATATTTTATTACATATAGAATCATAGGATGTTTTCAAAGAAGGAATCTTAAAGAACATCCACTAGACCAGGCGACTCAACATCATAAGCTACAGGAAAACTTTCTTCACTCTGTTCAGTGTAGACACATGGAAAAACAGGATTTTCCCTGTCCTAGCCACCATGGTTTTAAGGTATAAACTTCTCCTTTCCATTATTTCTGTATTTCTGCCTGCATATTGGATAATTCTGTATATGGAGCTATGCACCTACACTTACATCCTGCTAGTTCAGGTGCAAAAAGACACACTTAAGTGCTATCTTCATTGTTTCTTTTAGGGATAGCAAAATTATTTGGTTTGCAGGGAGAGAGATGAGGTTTGTGGTGTAACTTTAAATTCCTAAAACAATTCTCTGCGTAGGAACCAAGAGAGGAGGGGAAAAATTAGGTAAAGAGAAGAATAGAGAACAAAAAAAGGTGTTTATGAGGTTATTCCCTTGGTGCAGATCTGTGCATGGGCCAGTGAGTGCAGAAAGCCTCGAAGTTCCTGATCAACAGTTCTTTAATAAAATGCTCTGAGGATCAAGAGTCCCCTACAGTGGGTTTTGTGCAGGAATCTCCAAGTTCCCACAGAGGTGAGTTTAGCTTTCTGGACTGCCACAGGTGAAGTGCTGCAAATATTCAGCAGTCAGAAAATATTCAGCAATAGCTGCTATCAGGAGATGAATATTTTCAGAGTTTTTTTCTTTTTCTTTTTCTTTTTTTTTTTTAATAGAATGATGTGAGAGGATTTTTCACAAAACCCTTTTGTCACGCAATCTGTGAATTCAACCATTTTCTTTGTAACATTTGAGTGTCTTTCTCATCCCTTATGTATTCCACAGCTGAAGTCAATGAGAACCTTCCACTGACTTCACCCCATAACTTGACAGGGGTCACAACAAGAATTGTTTCATATTTTGCCTAGAAAGGAAGGATTAAAGGTGCTCTCAACCCCATGGCTTCCAGTAAATGCTTCAAATATTTTAAATGTAAATTTGGTTAATTATTTTTTTTTTCAGTTTTTTTAACCTTATTTATCAGAGGTATCTAGAGTCAAGCCTCCATTGTATGAGCAAGGCTGTTGCCTCAGCGAGATGGCAAAATTATCAGTGATTATGGCACATGTTATGCTACTGTACATGTGTGAGGATCTCTCACCTGAGAGTTGATCTGGATGACCCTGAGGCACACTGGACACAGATTTTGGGCTCCATGGGCCTGGAGCTTTTGATATTATGGTTGACATGTCAAATATTTGAAATTAACAGTCAAGCATCTGTTTAGATGTCAGGTTAAATGTGTGCTTCTACACCCAGACAAATAATGATTTCAGTGCTGGAAAAAGCTGTAAATTGGGACACAAGTCTGAAAATACTACAGTGAAATGAAAAAAAAAGATTCGATTCCTGGTCTTGGGTTGACCTTTCGCATTTCTTACAGATGCATGCCTGACTCCACATGGCTTTAGGTGAAGAACTCCTCTCAGATTTAGGGATAAAGCAGCATTTGAGTAGGACAGCTGCTCAGCTGGTGTGAATTAGCACAGCTCTGCGGGAGTCAGCAAACATATGAAGGATTAAGAGCAGCTCACTGCCTGGCCTGGCATCATTCTAAACATCATTTCTTAACATAAGCCTTAAAAACCTTTCTTTGACATGTAGCCAGGGAAAATACTAGGTAACAGCACAAGCCTGGCAAAACTTGCTGCCCATTAAGAAAATATCTTACCCTAAGGAATGAGCTTTATAAGCTTCTCCAAGCAGCTTGATAAGTAACACTGGGGAAGCTGGCTCTGAGTGTCAGGTGTGAGTGTTGTGGACACTTGCATTTTATGCATTTAGCATTTGTTTGGCAAAAGGAATGGATTTTTTTTTTCCCCTGCTGAGTTTCATTTTGGCAGGGTTGCAAACTGGTATTGTATGAGCATTACTGAGCTCCAGAAGAGCTGCTCAGTAGCTGTGAGCAAGCTTAGTCTGCCTGAATTCTTTAAAATGCCTTGTGCTGACCTGGATCTTGTCTTGCAATGTCTGGAAGCCGCAGTTCAGGACAGAACATGAGCTTCCTGGGCATATGAGGCTCAGCATTCAAGTCTAAATCCATATTTTCCCCATTCCTTCACATTTCAGAAAACCCCAAAAGGTTGACAGAGCTCAGTCAGACAGGAACATCTCCTGCACACATCATGCTTTGTGTACAAGGAACTCATTGATGCAGAGAGCAAGTGCCTCTCCATTTTTCACATGCAGCCAGTCAAGCTGCTTGCAAATTGCACAGCTCCTCACCAAATGAATCCACGCCCTTGGTGTTTTTTATTTAAACTACCTTGTATATATTTGTGTATTTCTGAAATGCCATCGTGGAGACTTCTCAGCCTTAACTGATTTACAGAGGTACAGAAAGGAGATGCTCATTGCAACTGTCAAATGTTGTTTGCTCTTTGGACAGGTTTAGTGCATGATAAAATATAAGTTTTGGTGCTACTGCTGAGAGTTCCAGGATTAGGTAATTAAAGATGTAGAATAAATAATGGCCATTATGTTTAATCTAATACTTGCACTATGATCTATAAGGAAAAATATTAGAATGTTTTGGAGTAAGGAAAGGTCGATTTTTATATTTCAATTTTCAATAATAGGATTCTACAACAAAATCTTTATTATAGTGTGCCTGTAGAGCAGCATTCCTGTGCTGGTGTGCTTAGTGTAACTCTCTGGATACAAAGTCCATAGAAATCCACACTTACATAAATCTCATTTATTCCAACACTTTTGTTTCTAGCAGCTGGGGTTGGATTTTCATGGCAGGGTTTTGGGGAGTAGGGTGGTTTCTGTGGGAGGCTGCTGGGGGCTTCCCCCATGGCCCACAGAGCCACAGCAGCCGGTGACTGATACTGATCTCTCTCTGACCTTATCTTCACCCACAAGCTTTTTGTTTTATTTTCTCTCCCATCCAGCTGAGGAGGGCAGTGATAGAGGGGTTTTGGTGGACACCCAGCTGGGATCAACTCATCACAGAGCTAAAATGAAAGCAGGTAAAACATGGGCTAACAATGACATTCATTGCATGAGTTAATTTATCCAATATTTGAAGAGATTTACAGTGGAATGAAAAAAATAGGTAATGTAAAGGCACAGGAGTATTTCCCTCTGCAAGGAGATATTATATTTCTGGTTTGTGGGTTTGTTTTTTTGTTTTTTTTTTTTTTTATCAGCTTATGTTTTATTTAAATCTTGCCTCAGCCATCTCTCTCTCTCCATGCTTATGAAGTGTTGAACATGTCTGAAATGTTTCCATCGTATGAAGAGTGACCTCTGTTCTATGTGGGAGTAAAATCCTTTGCATAATCCGAGTCAGAGGAGAACGCTCCCAGAATGTCTTGCGTTTTCCCTTCTTCCCACTTTTAATTTAAATTACGAAAGATCAATTCCTGTTTTATCTGCAGCAGGGGAAGCAAGTGAAGGGAGAAGTTTCCTTTTTAGTGTCAGTTTTCCTCAGCTCATTTGGCTTTGGTGGCTAATATGTAATTTGCTCTCTCTGACGATGTAATTGATGATTACAGTGTCTGCCTCCCTTACTTTGTTGGAGGATCAGAGTTCTCTACTTCAAAAAGACACACATGAGAATCAGGTGCTGTTATATTCACTAGTTAGCAAAACCAGGCTCTTTTAATAACGGAATAACCTTGTTCTTCTGACTTCAGCAGTTTGGAAAATAACTTAAATTTAGTCTGTCCAGAGGGCAACACACTGGCTTCTAGTTCCAGTAATATTATTGATTTGGATTCCTTTGTGGAAATACTCGACAGTAATTATTCATCAGAATCTATCTGAAAATTATTTATGACAGGAAATTGCTCTTCAGTTATTTAAAAATTAGACTCTTTTGTGTTTGATTTGGTGTTTAGAAATTAGACACTTTTGTGTTTTATTTGGTATTTTTATTTGCATGTATGAAAGGAGAGGCAAAGGCAACATTGAGTGAAAATGTCTTTGATCACTGGCCCTTTTTTCTTTGAAATCATCTGGTTAAAAACTGGTTATCTTTATTTTTAAATTATCTGCTGGACATAACACTAATGATTAAACAGGGATTTATGTAATTTTTCTGAGATATAAAGAGGGGCTTGGGATTTAAAGTGTTCTGAGGCCAGATAGTCATCTGATGTAAATTGGTATATATCAATGTAATATTAGATGTGGATCTGGCTCATTTTTGCTCTTTGGAATTGGTACTGGCATAGAAAACTCCTGAAATTGCAGCTAATTTAAATAATTGGGGCAGGCATGGGAGATCTGATAGCAGGGGGCTTCAGCAGTTTATCAGATGTATAGCTTCTGTTTTACTGCAGAAAAAAAAAAGGCCAAGAACTCTCCATTTGATATAGGAAATATGAATGCTGTTGTTATCATTTAATAATTAAGTGGAAGTTAAAGCTCACCAGTTAGGTAAATAAGTGAATATTAACCAATAAGCTGGTTCTCAGGAGAGGGGAGATGCCTTCTACTTTTTCTCTCTACAGAAGAAAATAAACCTTAGCACACTTGGGATGCCTTTCCTGTTTTAAAACAAAAGGAAGCTTTTGTGCTTTGTGCACATAAGTCCAGCATCAAAGACTGCTCTTAGCTTTTTCCTTTCAGGTATTTTAGAGAGAAAAACTCTGCAGATAATAACGCGATAGTTCTTGAGACTAAAGCAGATGATCCTGGGATGATCCTCACCAGTGTCAGACTCTGAGGTTTAGAGATGTGCTTTGGTTTGCTCTGGCTGTGCAGCCCAAGTTGTAACCACAGGACACCTTTGGAAAGTTTGCCTTGGGGGAAGATAAACTGAAATTGGCTGGTGATTAAGGAGGAGGAGTGTGTGGGAGGAACTGGGCTATAGGTTCCGCTCAGTCTAATTCTGGATGCTTAATTAAAGTCTTCTGAATTTAAGGCTGAAGTCTTAAAGATAAACATGTCAAAAAATGAGAGGGTCTTTTCTTTCTCCAAGAGATAATTTTGTGAACTGTTTTGACTGGAAGGAAGCAGCGATTTGGTAAAATTTTATTTAGCATAAATTAGATAGGGCTATTGGCTGCCTAGTGTTTCCTCCAGATCATTTAATATTCTTATTTCTCCATCAGGCTTTCCTTGCATTTTTAGTAATTATGTGATTGCCATTTGGAAGCAAGAAGTAGATAAATAACATTTGGAGATCTGTCTTGTTTAATGTTTCTCAAGAAATTTTACTAAAGTTTACAGATTTCAGGTCTTTGCTTCTCAAAGTGCAGGTCCATATAATTCCACTGTATGTGAACCCCCTGTAGTCTCAGTTTATGTTCATGAACTGTTATTGTTTTCTGACACTTCTCTGCTTAAACCCATCCCAGAAATGTGACTTGGCACAGCCCAGAGCTAACTGTATTTGGGTGGGTTTTGTCCACTCTTGGATAAACATACTTTAAAGACATATTTACATGAATTGTAGGATGTGTTTTAAATGATAATGGAGGCTTGGAAAGAACTTGCAGCCTGTTTTTTTCTTCTAATGCACAGTTCCTATCAGTAACATTTGACAATAAGTGTGACTTTTTATAGCAGAAACCAGTTCACAATTTCTTAATGTCATCTAGGGGTAATTTGGTGATGAAAATTCTGTATTGAGATGAAAGATATTAACCTGCTTTCAGCCTGTAGTCACAGAAATTGAACAGGGAATATGTTCCTCTGAAAACTGTATGCAGATGATACAGAAATGGATCCAAAACTCAGTGGACAGGATCGAGTAGACAAAATTTCTTCCTCCTTGTCATTTTGAACGTTTTTTCATTAATAACCTATGATGTGGTTTGAAAGGTCACTAAAAAGCTGATGCTAGTAGCAAATATATCATTTAACAACCCAGAAAGCATAAGTAAGGGGAGAATTTTATTTGCTGTTGTTACATATGTCTACACCCCTCTGCAGTGGCTCTGCCTTATGCTCCTCATTAATGAAACCCTCTGAGTCTTGTGGCATTTGCAGTGGAAGGTGAACAGATAAAAGCCCACCCAGGAGCTCTGTTCTGGTTGGGGCAGGGAGGTCCCTGTGTTCAGTAAGGGTCCTCTGTATTCCTTGAGGAAAGGCAACAAGTACCCAAGCTGGTGACACCAAGAAAGGCCCTTACCTGACTGGTAGAGGGCAAAAACTCACTGCAGATGCAGCAGGACCAAGGCAAAACTCACTTCCTCACTTTTGCAAAATTCACCTCCTCCTGGAAAGTGTCCTGCGTGAGAAACTGGGCATCTTGTTAACATTATTTAGAACAGACAAAGGGATTAAACATTAAGTAGAACAGAATAAAAATGAAGCTGTCAGGAGTGGAGAGATCCTTCCTGTGCTCTCACCCTATCAGGAAAAGGCAGTGATTAATCTGCCTTTACAGCTTTTCCCAGATGCCCAGTGCATGCTGCAGGGTTTTGCATTCAGAAATATGATGAGATGCTAACGAGCTTACAGCTTTTGGGAGACAAAGCGAAAGGGTTTCTAGATGCCAGGAACATCCATCTTTTACAGTCTACCAGGAAACAGTGGAATTACCCCATCCCACGTGCAGTGCTAATTTTCTGCAGGTTTCCTGGAGAGAGGAGCTGTCATTAGACAACACAGAGTTTCTGCAATCAGCTGGTTAAGCAGCGTTTCTTCTTTAAAGTAGCATAAAAATGACATGTTCAGGCACAGCACATTAGATTTTCTTCTAAGTGGCTATTCCAGGGAATGGTATTTGTCCTAGAACAGAAAGGTCAATGATAATTGAAGAATGTCAATAATGGCCAGAGTCACTAGAAAAAAAATGAAATCATATAAATCTGTTAGATCATTTTATATCAATAATATCACAGGAGGTGATAGTCTCACAAGTCAAATTCTGTAAGCAGGAAAGCCCTCAACCTATCCTTCAAGTGTTTGGCTTTTAGAAAGAAATATGTTAAATTACTGCATTTATCCTGTAGCATATTTCTTATTCATTGGTATTTCTAATGAGTAGAGTCAGGAGTGTTTAGTATATCAGCTGTTGTACTGGGCAGTGGGTAAGGTGAGAAGAGCATTGAATTAAAACCCTGTTGACCCATTTTCAACAGTCTTGATGGAAGAAATATTCAAGTTGTATGAGTTGGCAGCAAAAATGCTACAAAGAAGAAAAAGAAACAAAAACAAACAAACTAAACTAAGAGGCAATAAACAAGCAAAAAGTCAACACCTAAAAGAACCCAGAATAATAGACAGGGGAGAATCTCAATGGACAAGAGCAGCAAGAATTCAGTCATCTTCAGTTTATCTGTTCACACAAAAACTGGGTTTTGAAGTTCTCCATCAGTTGGTATTTGTCAAAAGTCAGAACAAGAAAGTATTTTTTTTTCTCCTTAGTTTTGAGTTTGAAATTCAATGGACTAAAGTAATCAAAGGTACCAAAAATGACAAAAAAGATTCATTGCGAAAGTTTTTGCATTACTCTCACAGCTACAGTGGTAGTGAAGCTATCATGGAATATAATCCAAAGAAAGCTGTGCTGGACCAGTTCATTTTGGCAGCTCCATCTGGAATGATTCCAGAGCAGCTCATCTTTTATTCAAAGAAAATTTGAAAAGGGATTTGGCTTGGCATAATGTCTCATCTATAGAACAGTGAAAGCAAAAAAGTAAATAAAAATAAATGCAACAATAAAGGCATGTCAAAACACTAAGCCACACTAAAAGAAAAACCAAACCAAAACAAAACAAAAAAAACCACGAAACCCTGCATAAAATTGACAAACAGAAAGGAAGATGAAATAATAGAAAAAGATAATGAAAAAACAGTAGAATGCGTGAATAAAAGCAAGTAGGAAATTACATGTCAGGAAAAGGAGCAGCAGAAAATAGGAAACAGAAGGAACCATGTGGAGAGAGCAAATAAAGCCCCAAAATATTGAAAATAAATTTAAAGGTGAAAAATATATTATTTACTTGGGGTTGTTCCTCTTGAAAGAATTTCAAACATTGAATTATCTATTGTTTGAGATCTAAATGGAAGTTGTGTTGGTTTATCCAGTAACACACAGATTATTTTTGCCTTGAAAGTAAGGAAAATACAAAGATAATTCTGTCATATTGCAACTTTTGCAATTAAAACTAAATTTTTTAAAAATTAAAATAGCCAGTTAAGGATAATTCTAACAAAGTATGTGCTTTTGAAATAATCGAAATTTAACATTAAAATCAGGGAGGTATATTAGTTATGACTCTTTTATCATACTGCAAACCAGTAGTTTATAAACCAGTATATTGGTTTATAAAATAATATAAATGAGGTGAAAATTAATGAACGAACTAACAAACAAGTAAAATGCGAGCATCATAAATGCAAAATTTTGCCACGTGGATTTCAGACTTTTAACCTCTGAGTTTTGCTGCTTAGTCAGTCTCTGTGGTCCCTCAGTCACATCAAGTGAAGGCCCCTGTGGCTGCAGCAGCAAATGGATCTGAGCAGGGACTGGGAACACTTTTCTTCAGGTGGCAAGAGGGATCTTGGTGCAGGGAGCAAAGCACTGAGCACAGGTGATTTATCCCTCATCAGGGGTGGGTTTGCAGCTTGCTCTGAGCTCCATGTCCTGGCCAGGCTCTGGGACACACACAGGGCCACTAAACTGGCGCTGCTTGTTCTGATGCCTTAAGTTTGAGCTTTCCTGTATTTCAGGTTCTGTGCTGCCCAGGGGTGCAGCTCTGAGTTCACATTCAGGGTCACTCAGCTCTGCACACAGCAGGGACACAAAACAAATCCTGTTCCTGCTGCACACCAAGGACAACTTTCAGCCCAGCAGCACAAACAGGGGTGGCTGGAGGGAGGAACAAGAAGGATGGGACCTCACAACCCAAAGCTGGAACTGGACAATTAAACCCCAATGTGCAAATGGACCCAAACTGATCAAAGTGTCAGACCTCATGGCCATTTGTCCATTTTGTGACCATTTTGGGTCATCTTGGGTGTAGCCCTGGCCAGGCTCTTGTGCTGCCCAAGGTGTACCCTAAAGGTCTTTCAATAAATATCTACTTTATTTTCTGGCTCTGTCCAGTCTCTGTTCCAGCTCAGCCTTCCCAAGGCATCAGTTTCACAAGGGAACTCGAAGGTGGCTGCTTGGAGCAAAATTTGGGAAATTTTGTGAAGCAGAGAAGAGAGTTTGTTATTGTAAGTTTTTAGTGCTGTGCTATTCTAACCTACACATTCTGAACTGGTGTACTCCAAGTGACTGAAACAGTGAGTTCCAGTGCCAGGTCATTTGGAAAAGGCTGGGGTTTGTCTCTGCAAACACCTGCTCTTGGATGGGTCCAACAGGGATAAAATCTTTATCAGAACTCTGAGTTCCTTTAGGCTTGTAGGGGAAATCTCAATAGTAAAAAAGGGTTGTCCAAACCTTTAAAACTTATCCTGGAATAGTAAAAAAGTAGGCTCATAAAGCACTTGCTTGGAGCTTGGAACTAAAGCCTTATTTGCTTTTTCATACTGAACCTGCTTTTCGAATACTGACAGCCACAAATAACTTTCATCCAGAGGCAGTTACTAAAGTATGAGTCCCAAACTTTAGGGCAGAAACCCATGAAGGATTTATGAAGTCAGATACAGATACATAAGAGACTTGCAGTCTGTCAAATCACCTGAGGTTTGTAGGTTGGACTTCGCTGAATTAAACTAAAACTCAGAAATCTGCTGAAACTATACTCTGATCTCTTTGATCCCTCCCCACCATTCAAATCAGGCTAATGGTTTGGTTCTGCTGAATGTCCAATATAGGCATTTATAGGAGGCACAGACAATGTGAACAATAAACAACTTCATTAATAATTACATAAATATTATTCCCATGTAAGCAGATTCTTCCCCATCCACGCTCATTCCGGTTATTGGGAACAATGCAGTGTTCAATTTACTAAACAGAGGATGGCTACTTATTATGGTGGGAACAAGATGCAGACTGCATTAGGATGGCATTTCATCTTATCTGTTAGAGCTGCTGGGATTATTCCTTTCCTCTCCCGTTTCAAAAGGAATTCATTATGCTGTGATGTACAGCAGGAGGATGGCTCCCTTTATAAAATCATTAGGCAGCTTTACAATTAAAATTGCCATCTTTTGTCCTGTTGCTGTTGTTTATAAGTGAGAAAAGAGGAATGCTAAGTAGGATTATTGTAAAGTACGTGCTTATTCTCCAGGAGTGTATTTTCCATTTTCTTATGAAGTACTGATGCTGCTCTAGCGTGTATTATTAATCACATATATTATTTATCTCAGAGCAGTGGAAACCCCCAGTTGGCACTGGGAGTCCTACTGTGTGACTGCTGCACACACATGTAGTAATAAAAGAATAAAAGGGATCCTTCCCAGGTCTGTGCAGAAGGTTACAACCAGCACAGCTAAAGGTCTGCTGGCTTCAGGCCTCGTGGGCCAACAGCTTCACTCACATTTTGCTAACAACATCCTCTCACTGTCATGGAGCCCACACAGAGCAATTGCTGCATCCAGTTAAATCACTATTAGTAAATGGCAACAGATTTTGTGAAAAATAACAACAAAAAACAACAACAAAAACAACACCAACAAAAAACCTCACAAAAACAAACACAAACAAACAACAACAACAAAAAAACCAAACAAAAAAACCAACCAACCAAACCAAACCAAACCAAACTAAACCAAAAAAAACCAAAAAAAAAAAAAAATACATTTAAGGTATTGCAGCCTGATTTCCCCTTGTATCCTTCTTGATGTTGTTGTAACCCATGCTCTGTAAAGCACAGCTTATTTTTTATTGGATTGTTATTCATAACTGGGATTCTACTGGGTTTAAAGTTACACATGGAGCAGTTGAATGCATTAGGATGGAGGCTGGGAGAGCTGGGAATTTTCACCTGGACAAGAGGAGGCTCCAGGCAGAGCTCAGAGCCCCTTCCAGTGGCCAAAGGGGCTCCAGAAGAGGTGGGGAGGGACTTGGGACAAGGGATGGGGTGGCAGGACACAGGGAATATCTTCCCATTGCCAGAGGCAGGGAGAGATGGGATATTGGAAAGGAAATACTTTTAGTTTGAAGTGTGTCTTGTGCATCTCTAGCAGGAAACCCACTTTAAGTGCTGATGAAGAGTGTGATTTGTTGTGGTAGAACCAGACAGGTACAAATATGCAGTCAGAAGGACCAGAATGGGTTTGTAGCTGGACTGTGAAGGCTGAACTGCCTGGAAACCCCTTGTGCTAATCAGCAAATATGAGACAAACATAAACAAATGCCTTTATGGTTGCAAATTCCCTGCATAGAGCTGTACAGACCTTTGTACAGATCTGCTCCCTGTAGATCAGGGAGTCTGTAACCCTTGAATGCATGTTCCTGATGAGTGTGCTGCCCTCCAGCCCAAGCAGGGTTAGCAAGTCACAGGTTTCTCTGTGACTTGGTCATTGTCTGCAAAGGAGGAGTCCATGAGTGCAGCATGGAAAAATGATGGACTCCTCAGCTCTTTGGCACAGAGACTCATGTACCTTCCTGGGATCAGCAATGTAATTTTGAGATTATAATTTAGGAAATAGAAAGAAAATGTGAATTATGCCTAAGTACAGGAGCCAGGAGACATTATGAATGCTGTAGCTATTAATTCTCTACAAGGAAGAATAAATAAGACAAAGTCTTTAATTACCTCTCTCTCTGGGGTGCATTTGACATTCCCCCTCTGTCACAGCATGAGCTTGCTTTTTGTTTTCTGGGCAAATCAGACCACCTCTGCCTTCAACAATGCAATTTCCAGTGATGCAGATGGAGAAGAGCCACCGTGGCTTTAAAATTAGTGTAGTCTTATTTGTCTTTTCAAGTTCATTTATGTCAGTTGCCACTGGAGCCAGAGTGCAATCTCTTTTTAATCATTTCTTCATTCCTCCTTGAATGGTCACAGTGTAGCCAGCTAGGAACAGAGATGAAAAACTCCACTTAATTTGGTTGATTTTCATCAGGAAGTTCACTTGCTAGAGAGCCACTCTATTAGACCAGCGATGTCAAGGCAGCTCAAGACATTAGCTGTCAAAGGAACTCTCCATAACCACCTGCTATTTACATGCAAAACATGCCTCCCTGGTGAGCCTCAAACTGTAATCACATTTCCAGAAGAAAACTAGTGACTTAAGCAATGACAGAAACTTTTTTTTTTTCTCAGTTTTTTTCTTTCATGTGATCTGGGAAAAAATTCCCTTGTTGTCAAAAGACTGCGAGAAGCCCCATTAGGGAAGAGCTTTTATTGCTTTAAATGCTTCCACAAAACTGCTTTGATTTTACTTCTGCAAAAAGGTTATAATTTATTTGTCTCTTTCTTCACTCCTGTCTACCCCATAGCAACTGTGATTACACACAAATAATAAAATCTGATTGTCTTGCCTTGCAGTATGACAGAATCGCTGCTTCTGCTGCAATACTAATAGCTGGTTATTTATAGTTCTGTGCTAATTCAGCTCTGCTGAATGATGGTCTGGAAGGTCAGCTTCCCATCCATCTGTGACTGTTTGGTGCTCAGCTCAGCACGTGGGGTGCCTGTTTTCTCCAGATCCACCCAGCAGCTCTTGAATGAAAGATCAGCCTTTTAGTTCCTTCCCCTTCCCTTCGTTCCCTCATCCTCAAGGCACGTGGGAAAAAGGAACTCTTTTTTAGCATGGCCTAAAGCCTCTGACAGTGCTAACACCTTTTGATGATCTGCGGTCTGGAGATGTTTGATGGCACCAGATGGGTGTGGGTAGGTACTCTGTCACAGTTTCTGCTGGTGGAAGGGATTGAATAATGAAAATTGATTAAACATATGCCCAGTTCAGAGGCCATTTAATGATCTGAGCTCCTACTTACGACAGTAGCACAAACAAAATGTTGGTATAACTGAAAAGTTGCAGAACTAAGCCAAGAGCAAATACAGAACCTATTAGCTTTTGCAAACAGATTTTTTTTTTTTTTTTTTTTTTTTTTTTTTTTTTTTTTTTTTTTTGGTGGGTGTGAAAAATTGTGTTTTTTTTTTTTTTTTTTTGAGAGGGACTGCAAAAGTGTGTCTTTATATATTGGTTCTCATCTAACTGTGTAAGAAAGTTCATTATTCAGGAATTTTAAGATCTTGTCCTCCTGATATGAGTGTAAGAGAGGTGTATTGGAAAGGTAGCAGACACTGCTTTGGCATCAGATGGAATTTCATTAAGGTTAAATTTATTCCAGTACATTTAGAAAGTAATTATTGCCACAGAAACGTTATGCCAGTCTAATTTTTTTTCCCCCCTGTTAATGCAGAGCCCAAAACTCTGGGTTATGTCAGGCTAAGTTGGTGGTTTTAATGTTAGAGCTCTCTGAGCTTCTCATCCTTTATCCTTCTATATTCTGAATTTCAGCTCCTCCTTGAGATTGAAAGGGGACATGGGGAAGAGCAGTAGGACTGCATTGCTGGAAAGAAATCTGCATATGGAATCCCAAGCAGGCAACTCCTTAACGAAGTTGAAGCTGTTTCAACTATGCAGAAACCAGTTTGTGCAGAAAGATAGATTAGGTGACCTATTAGGAGTTTTTCCATTTCTGGTTTTATGCTTCTGAGAATACAATGCTTGCCACCAATGCCTGAAAGTCATTATTCCAATGTTCCTTTCCTGCTGATGAGAGATACACCCCTCAGAGATTTCTACACATTCTTGGCATCTAAGAGATGGCAAATTAGGCAGGGAAAATGGGAGTAAAGCTACAGAATATTGTAATGCCTAAATGGAAAAATAATGGACTTCCATCTCAGAATATTCCATCTACCTACGAAGTACCTGAAAGGTTATTTTGATATGAGGTTTTGGACTCAAATTTCCTCCTGTGTGTATTGAGGGTAGAAAATGAAAACGATGCAACACATTTGAAAATACGTAAATAAACCAGGAGCCAGTAAATGAAAACGATCGGTTCTGGCAGTGCTGCCCACCAGAGAAATTCCCCTGTGCTGGGAGTGAAGAGGGCAGATTGTCCCAAGGGTGGTCACAGCCATGCTCTGCTCTGAAGGAGCAGGGACTGCACATCTGGGGCTGCACATCTGGAGCTGCACATCTGGGGCTCCAAACCTGGGACTGCCCCCAGGGAATGGGCACAGGGGCTGAGTCCCCTGAGGAAGTGACAAAGAGACAGACTCAGTCAAGACTACAGAGGAATCACAGGATATTCTGAGCTGGAAGGGACCCATCAGGATTATCGAGTCCAGCTCCTGGCCCTGCACAGGCACCCCAGCAATCTCAGCCTGTGCACTGCTGGGAGCGTTGCCCAAACACTTCTGGAGCTCTGGCAGGTTTGATGTTGTGACCATTCCCTGGGGCGCCTGTTCAGCATCCCACCACCCTCGGGGAGAAGAACCTTCTAATATCCAACCTAAACCTCCCCTGACACAACTTCAGGCTGTTCCCTCTGGTCCTGTCCCTGGCCCCAGAGAGCAGAGATGGGTGTCAGCCCCTCCTCTCACCATCATGGAGCTGGAATTGTGGTGAGTCTTCTTGCTGTCTCCTCTTCTCCAGCTGAACAAGCCCAGCACCCTCAGCTGCTCACACTCACTTCCCCTCACAGCCCTTCACCATTCTTGCATCACTTCACTGGAGACTCTCTAATACTTTAATATCTTTTCTACTGCCCAAAAATGTCTCAGCACTTGAGGTGAGGCTGTCCCAGTGCAGAGCAGAGTAGGTCAATCCCCTTCCTGGGCCTGATGTACCCCAGGACAGGATACACTCCTGGCTGCCAGGGTGTGTATGAGGTTTGTGCACAAATGGGACG
>VWYO01003757.1:3312-23997 GCA_013400275.1 Rhadina sibilatrix
GGGAAGGGAAGGGAAGGGAAGGGAAGGGAAGGGAAGGGAAGGGAAGGGAAGGGAAGGGGTCATTGCCCAGCTGTGCCCCAGTGGGACGTGTCCCTCCCTCAGCTGTGGCCACCCCGGCTGCCATGCCCATCTCCCGTTTGCCCTGTTTGGCACCTCTCTGTGGTTAATGACGCTTTAGTGTCGCAACAAATGGTCTATTCAAGGTTTCGCCTGTGGGGTCCGGAGTATTAATTAGACTAAATTGGTCGGGCACTAAAAAGCTGCTTGCAATTTCGAGATAAAGCGCTGTGGTTGCCGGGCGGGTGCAGGGGGCCCAGAAGAGATCCTTTAATGGGTTTTATTGTGCGCTTCTAAAGCAGCACAGCTGGAACACGGATGGCAGCTCCAAGCGGGAAAGCCTCCACCACCGCTCACCTCCTCGCAGCCTAGGCAGTTGCTACGAAATATTCATTTGCCCACGACAAACGTTGGGATATTTTCCCTGGTGCGTGGGAGCAGGTTCTGCTTACAGGGCTCGTTCAGAGCCCGTTTCAAAGCTCAGGGCAGAGCAGCACCAGCAGCTCCCGGCCCTGCCGCCCTTGTCCCGCCACTGCCACAGCCAAGGAGGAGCCTGTGGTGGGGGATGAGGGAAGGAATAATGCCCAGAGCCCCCTCGGAGAGACGTGGCTGTTCTCCTCTAGCAACACACCAAAAAACACTCCTCCTTTTGGAGGGGGGGCTGCAGTTTGCACAGTGAATTAAATATGTTCATTTCTGTCTATCCTCAGGACGTTTTTAACTCGCTCACCAGGACAGTTCCCCCCTGCAGCCCCGCTCACCACAGGAGCTGGCTGAGGCTCCAGCCTCGGCTCCTGCTCATTTCCACCCAGAAAGGAGCAGAGCAAGACCCAGGAGCAGGTGTTTAGGAGAGCGGTTTTGTCTGGATGCTTTGGCACTGGGGGGATTCTACGCTCGGTGAATCGGGCAGGGAAAGCACCAGCAGCAGCCTCACAAGGTGCTCCTCTGAGCACGGAGCAGAAGATAGAGTATCCCCCAACCTCACGGGGCTGTTGGGACCTCCTGGCCCAAGACCCCACAATGCTTGAATACCCCGTGGTCAATGAGATGTGTAAAACCCCTGGAAGGAAGGGCTCAGCTGTGATTTCTGAGGTGCAGCAACTCACAGGTGAGAAATGAGCCACTGCTCTCTGGAATAGAAGGGTCTGACCCAATTAAAACAAAATAATAATAACCACCGGCATGCACTGCCTCTTTGCCACACACCAGGGAAGCCCCACAGCAGATGGCATCGTGCTTTACCTTCCCCCGGTCCCCGGGCGCTGCTCCCTGTGTCCTGGGTATCCGCTGCTCCCCGCTGTAGCGTCCCGAGGTTCTCCTCTCGCTTTTCTTTGGGAAACACAAAGCACAAGACATGGCCTGAGGGAGCAATCAGCCTTCAGCGGCCGCAGATCACAGACTCTCAGAGCAGATTCAGAACTGCTCATTTCTTTAGTTGTGAGCTTTCCGTTGCATCCCTCAAATGTGTCCCAGATTCTGAAATACTCCAAGTCACTGTTACAGCTACCTCAGATCAGGAATTCTGACTAACACACAGCACATCCCGCTATTCATCGGGCCACAGATAAAACAGAACTTTCCTCTCCCAACACTCAGAGACAGGCAGCCCCATACGATACCTTGGCATCGCCTCTCTCCAGCAAAATTCTCAGCAGTGATGTCCTCTGCCGGTGAATTTCTATTTTCCTCCAGGTTTTCCTTCTCAGGTGAAGCGTCAGGGCTGGTTTCTGCCTTTGCGTACGGCGCCGTCCCAACACATTTCGCAATTTCTTCGATGCCACCGATGACCTGGAGCGGGCCGTCCTCCGAGGGAACGCTGCCGTTGCACGCCGGGGTGGTGGCAGCTGCGGGGGCTTCCTCTGTCATGCTGAGCGCCGTGCCGAGCCGTGCCGTGCCGGGCCGTGCCGTGCCGTGCCGGGCCGGGCCGGGCCGTGCCGGGCCCACTGACCGGGGCCCTGCTCCTGCCCCGGGGTGGGGAGCCGCTCCTCGCCCCTTGGCCCCGGGGTCCGGTCCCCTGCGAATGGCCCTGGCGCGTCTCCTGTGCCCAGCCCGCAGCATCGGCTGTGCCCAGGGCTCGCCGGCCCAATCAGCACCTCCCCTGCCGGCCGGGCCCTGCCCGTTGCATAATTAAACGCACCATTATGATTTACATAAACAAACAATCTGAAGCAAGGAAGCTTTTGTGCTGGCCTGGAGAGCGGGGCCGTGGGCATGTCAGCCCCGCGGGAATGAACAGCAGTTTGTGCTCCGGCACAATGGCTCTTTGTGTCCCCGCTGGTCACAGGGACAGCCATTGTTCTGACCCCTAATCCCCACAGGGTGACCACCTTCCCAGCGCCTGCCACCTAACCCGCTTAACATTCCCCTCCGGGTTTGTGCCGGGGAACCTCGCGTGGGGGAACCTCACCCGCCATGGATGAACCTCACTGTGGGGGAACCTTGCTGTGGGTGAACCTCATGTGGATGAACCTTGTATGGGTGAACCTTGCATGGATGAATCTCATCATGGATGAACCTCGCTGTGGATGAACTTCACCATGGATGAACCTCACAGTGGATGAACCTTGCATGGATGAACCTCACCGTGGATGAGGTTCATCCTCGTGTGGATGAACCTCAGGTGGATGAACCCTGCATGGGTGAACCTCAGGTGGATGAGCCTCACCCACCGTGGATGAACCTCATGTGGATGAACCTCACCGTGGGTGAACCTCACTGTGAATGAACCTCACCAAGGATGAACCTTGCATGGATGAACCTCGCTGTGGATGAACCTCACTATGGATGAACCTTACCAAGAATGAACCTTGTGTGGATGAACCTCGCATAAATGAACCTCATGTGGATGAACCTCACCGTGGATGAACCTCACTGTGGATGAACCTCACCATGCTCTGGGGCACAACGGGCACATTTTGCCCTCTGGGGAGCCGCCCTGGCAGTGGGACAGGCACAAGGCCCTGCACAGGGAGCGGTGTCATGCTGTCCACCCGTGCCTGGCCATGCCATGGACAGCCAGCACTGCTCAGAGGGGCCATGACTGCCCCTGGAACCCTGGAGGTGCCCTAGGCCAGGTTGGATGGGGCTTGGAGCACCCTGGGATAGTGGGAGGTGTCCCTGCCCACGGCAGGGGGTGGAACGGGGAGAGCTTAAGGTCCCTTCCAGCCCAAGGCATCCCGTGGTTCTCTCAGTAGCTCCCAGTCAGACCTGAGGCTGGCAGGACTGGGAGGGGAGCGTTTTGCAGAGGGAAGCTGGAGAATCACCCGAGCAGCACTGGGGCATTTCTGACCAGAGCTGAACTCAAGCCTGGTGCCCAAAGCCAGGTTTACATAACAGGGTAATCTCCTGCTGTGCTTGTACAATACAACATTGCTGGTGTCTTTGGGCTTTAGGGTTTGAAATCCTCTTGGCAAGTTCAGCCCCTGATTAGAAATGGACCCAAAGACTTTCCACTGCTTCTATTCATCTCCTGAGCTTGTGCCTTTAAATCAACGAGTTTTCATTATTGTTTTCAAACGAGTGTGGTGTGGTTGATTTATAAAATCTGTCCTTTGCTGGAAAACTTTGTCCAAGAGAAGTGAATGATAAGGTTTGAACGTGAGCTGACAAGGTGCAGGGGTTGGTGCCCTCAGGAGGAGAGGCTGAGTGCCCCGGAAGGGCTGGGGGCTGGAGAGGAGAAGGATCCTTTCTATCATCACAGAATCACAGAACCGTTTGGGCTGCCCCAGCACCCCCCAGGACTGCGGAAGGAAAAGGCAGCTGCGGGTTCCTCCCACCGCAGGCAGCTCTTTGTAAACGGCTGGGCAAGACCTCCTCTCGAGGGCAGGGAAACGTTCCTTCTGCACAAATGGGGTGGATTTCTGCCTCCTCAAGCTTTTAAACACACAACAGCTTTTCCCGTCCAATCCGGTGTGGCACAGCCGCGGCTGGACGTGACACCACCAACAGCAGCGGGTCCCTGCCGGGAGCCCCGGGCTCGCCCCTCCTCTGTCTGTGGATGAAGAGTCAGCGCCCTTCGCCTCGGGGCGCCGGCAGGCCGGACTCTGCTGCCCTCGATACCCGCGTGTGCCACCTGCTCGGAGCCCCGAGGGCTGCGAGGGACCTGCGGCTGCCCCGGGAGCGCGGCCCGGCAGCCGCGGGGGAAGGGAACTGCTGGGTGTGGCTGCAGGAGCCGGCCCAGCACCGCAGCAGGAGGGGGCAGCACCTCCGTCCCTGGCTGTGGGGCAGGATGGGACCCCCAAGGCAGCACCTCCATCCCTGGCTGTGGGGCAGGATGGCACCCAGGGAACAGCACCTCCGTCCCTGGCTGTGGGGCAGGATGGCACCCAGGGAACAGCACCTCCGTCCCTGGCTGTGGGGCAGGATGGCACCCAGGGAACAGCACCTCCATCCCTGGCTGTGGGGCAGGATGGCACCCAGGGAACAGCACCTCCGTCCCTGGCTGTGGGGCAGGATGGGACCCCCAAGGCAGCACCTCCATCCCTGGCTGTGGGGCAGGATGGTACCCAGGGGGCAGCACCTCCATCCCTGGCTGTGGGGCAGGATGGCACCCCCGAGGCAGGACCTGGCAGGAAGGCCTGGGCAGTGGGCAACACTCAACCAAGTAGTTAAGTCCCCTTAGAATGTTCATCAAATGAATTGAAATGCTCAGTTTAAAATCCAATTAGATCCATCGAGGACCGGCTGCACTTTCCTCTGCATTGAACTTGTGTTCCCCCCTCAGCCCCCGGGGGACCAGCAGAGAAAGGGTCCCCCTGGCTGCTGGGAGCTCTCCAGTCCCTCCATCGCCCCTGCTGGGTGATCAGGGGGAGCACCTCTGCTGCCAGGGGCCCAGAGCACGCGGAGCTGTCCCCCAAGCCCCGGTGTCACTGTCCCATGGTGCCCGTGCACCCGCTCCCCTCCTGCCCCACTCGCAGCAGGCAGGGCAGGATGCACCCAAAGTGCTCTCTGCAAGGAGAAATGCCATTTGAAAAAGCTGTTGCTTTTCTTTCCGAGCACTTTGGCTGGCCTGTGAGCTCCTTCCTCCCTGCAGGCTGGGGCCCAGCAGAGCTCAGGGCTGTCACCCACATCCTGTTTGTGATCCAGGCTGAGCACGTGTCACGCTGTCCTCCTGCAGCACCCACGGCCTGCTCTCACCCTGCCGGGGGGCACCACTTCTTCAGTCTGTCTGGGGGCTGTTCAGGCTCCTCCAGCCTTCCCACACTCACAGCAGGTGCCTGTGTCCCCAGCAGTGGCAAATTAACCTTTCACACCAAAGGAACCACACCTTTGGGCAAAGCTGCAATAATTTAGGGTCCCTTTCTCCATACTGGAGCTGTCCATTCCCTCTGGGCACTACAACAACTCTCACCAGATGTTCTGGTTTTCCTGCCCCTGGTTGCTTTTGGACACCCCTACATCTGCCTTTAACTCAACATTTTGGCCAAATAGAACCAATCTCTTGTGTATTTTCTCCTTTCAGCTGGTGCTAGTGGCAATGAAAAGCAGAACTCTGTTTTGACACAGCACATCATGGGCAAAATATTGGTGCCTAGTGACAAGCTCCAGAGCCCAGAGCAGCACCTGAAATGCCTGGACTGGGGATGGGCTTGGACTCCACGTGGGTGATGGAGCAGAACCTCCTCCAGTGCAGAGGCTGGGGCTGGACCCACAGCAGTGGGGCTCTTGGGCTGAAGTGCAGGCCCTCGGTGCAGCAGCACAGACAGGACATCACCCTCAAGTACAAACCATGTCAGCTCCTCCCCTGGGTGCCCTCCACCTCCCCTTACATCCTTCCAGCTCCCCTGAGTGCCCTCCACCTCCCCTGAGTGCCCTCTACCTCCCCTTACATCCCTCCAGCTCCCCTGATCATCCTCCAGCTCCCCTGATCATCCTCCAGCTCCCCTGGGTGCCCTCCAGCTCTCCCAGATGTTCCAAACTCCCAGCTACTTAATCCTTCCGGCAGCAATGGCAGGGGCCAGCGCTGACCCTTCTGTCCTAGCAATGCTCGTGACTTAGAGAAGTTTTGGGAGCAGGTTGTTGTTGTTTGGAGCTCGTCCCGGAGGGCAGCTGTTGGATTTAGGCTGCGGTCTGTGGGAAGCCCAGAAAAGCCTGGCACGGCGGTTCCCGAGGGCACAACTGCACAGGCTGCCCGGGAAACAGCAGAGTGAGTCACACAAGGTCTTTGAATTGTATTTCAAATGCTCCCATTTGTATTGGGAAACATCATTAGGCTGCTCAGGCTGAACAAACAGCCTGTTTCTATGCACTGAGAGGGAGAGAGAAACCTCTCTCTTCCTTCACATCTGTGCCCAAGGTTATTGAACTGAACTTCACACACGCTCGGGTGTGATCCTCACTGCCTGGAGCCCCTGCCTCTGCAGAGATGAGCGGGTGTGGGGTGCTGAGAGCAGTGGGAACACGGGACCAAGGGGCAGCTCCTGCTCCCCGGGTCCCCAGCACAGGGGGGGTCCCTGCGTGTCACCAGCCTGCCAGGGCAGAGCAGTCCTGCTCAGCCCTGCAGGACAACCCTCTGCCTTTTTTCTCCCTGGCCTTGGAGAGGTCAGAGACGCACAGAGCTGCCTGGGCAGTGGCTCTGCAGAGGAGTCTGGGGGCATGGGCATGCTCGGGAGGGTCCTTTCCACTCCAGGTCCCCTGGAATGAGACAGCTTGGCAGGACATGGAATACCAGCACCTGGCAGAGAGTGCAGCTGGCCAGGTCAGACCAGCACTGGGCTATCAGACAGTTTGTGCAACTGCTGCCAGGGTGCCAACCTGCCATTCCAGAACACCATGCCCGGGCTCTCTCTGCCACGAGCTCCAGGCTGTCCTCTTCCCAAGGGGACTCTGCAACTGCTTTTAGTAGAAGCATTCATTTTATTAAAGACCTTTGGAAGGCACTGACTCCGGTAACAGGAAATAAATAGCTCTCAATTTCGCATTCAATTAAAAACTGTTATTAGCAGCAAAGTTCGCTGAGGAAGTTCTGCAAAGGTTCTTCACATTTTGGAATTTGGAGTCACTCATTTTTCACTTAATTAAGAGGTCCGCAGCCTGCTCTGATTAAAAATGCAAGTGATTAACGCCCCAGAGCTGTGAATCTCATCAGCGCTGTTGGCTGGGGGGGGGCCCTGCGGTGCCCCCAGGCTGCACCCGCGGGGTGCCCCAGGGAGCGGCAGCCCCAGGGCCGCAGGCAGAGCCCGGGTGACATCGAGGTGACATCGACGTGTGACATCAGACCCGGCTTTCTTCCTCTTCTACTGCCCGCTGAAAGCCCGGAATGAATTTCAAAAGATGCTTCCGCACGCTGGCTCTCCTGCTCTTCCGCGGGAGGGTCCCGAAGCTGCCGGAGCAGCCGCCGCTGTCCCAGAGCGGGGACGCGGAGCCGCTGCTGGCCAGGCTGATGCTGCGGTGCCTGCGCAGGGAGCTCCTGGCCGCGGCTGCCTCCCCGTCCCCGGGGAACACGCAGTCCTCGTCCGTGCTGGCCTGGCGGCTCCGGCTCTGGGCCGCCGAGTCCTCGAAGGCGCTGCCCTGGTAGAAGCTGTCCTCGCTGCCCAGGGTCATGGAGCTGAGCCGGCTGCGGGAGCTGCTCTCGCTGGAGAAGCGGGGCTTGGCCGGCCCGAAGGGACCCGGCGAGCCGCAGCCGCCGCACGGGCCGGGCTCCTCCAGCTCCAGGCCGCCCAGCAGAGCGTTGTCGTTCAGCTCCCCTGGAAGCAGGAGACGGAGAGCAGCGCTGGTCAGCGGCTGCCCGCGGCCGGGAGCAGGCGGCCTGTGCCGTGGCAGCGCAGGGGAGCGCCCTGCCCAGTCCTGCCCTGCCCTGCCCTGCCCTGTCCAGCCCTGCCCTGCCCTGCCCTGCCCTGCCCTGCCCTGCCCTGCCCAGCCAGACTTGGGCACCGGGAGCAGCCCCTGCCCGCCCGGGCAGCCGCTCCTGGCCGCTCCCTGCACCGGCTCCCCGGGCAGCCCATCGAACCCAACCCAGCCTCTGCCCCGCTGAGACCAAAATAAGAACGGAAAAGATTTTGCCACCCACCCACACCAACCCACATCCCCGGAGTGGTGCAAAGAGCCCTGGGTGTGCGCTGGTCAAACAGCGGCCAAGTTCATTGCCCTGGGGACAAAAGCGTTCCCAGGCCCAGCCCCTGGCCCTCATTAAGAGGGGAAGGGAAGCAAAAGGCGGTGAGATTGCAGAAGCTGTTTCCGCCGGGGCCCCGCACGTACCGTGCAGCAGCAGCCGCTCCCGGGCCAGCAGCGCCCGCAGCTCCCCGCACCGCTGCTGCAGCGCCTGCTGTGGGACAAGGAGGAGCTCTGTCACTCATGGAAACAGAGCAGCCGCCAGGAAAACAGTCTGCAAACGTGCAGGTCACCCACAGGAAACACTTTTACTCGGACGATTTTCCCAGAGTTTAGCAAATTTCTTCCCGAAAACACGAAAAATCATGGCTGAGGGTGCTCCGGCTGAAGCACTGGCACATCCAGTTTGGGAAAGGAGCAGCCTAAAACCTGGAGAGCGTGCAGCCTGGAGAGCATGGAGCCCACCTCCAGCCTGGAGAGCATGGAGCCCACCTCCAGCCTGGAGAGCATGGAGCCCACCTCCAGCCTGGAGAGCATGGAGCCCACCTTCAGCCTGGAGAGCATGGAGCCCACCTTCAGCCTGGAGAGCATGGAGCCCACCTTCAGCCTGGAGAGCATGGAGCCCACCTTCAGCCTGGAGAGCATGGAGCCCACCTTCAGCCTGGAGAGCATGGAGCCCACCTTCAGCCTGGAGAGCATGGAGCCCACCTTCAGCCTGGAGAGCATGGAGCCCACCTTCAGCCTGGAGAGCATGGAGCCCACCTTCAGCCTGGAGAGCATGGAGCCCACCTTCAGCCTGGAGAGCATGGAGCCCACCTTCAGCCTGGAGAGCATGGAGCCCACCTTCAGCCTGGAGAGCATGGAGCCCACCTTCAGCCTGGAGAGCATGGAGCCCACCTTCAGCCTGGAGAGCATGGAGCCCACCTTCAGCCTGGAGAGCATGGAGCCCACCTTCAGCCTGGAGAGCATGGAGCCCACCTTCAGCCTGGAGAGCATGGAGCCCACCTTCAGCCTGGA
Organism: Rhadina sibilatrix; assembly: GCA_013400275.1. Taxonomy (NCBI): domain Eukaryota; kingdom Metazoa; phylum Chordata; class Aves; order Passeriformes; family Phylloscopidae; genus Rhadina; species Rhadina sibilatrix. The sequence goes on from VWYO01003757.1 coordinate 12,436, forward strand.
GAGCATGGAGCCCACCTTCAGCCTGGAGAGCATGGAGCCCACCTTCAGCCTGGAGAGCATGGAGCCCACCTTCAGCCTGGAGAGCATGGAGCCCACCTTCAGCCTGGAGAGCATGGAGCCCACCTTCACCCAGCAGTGCCAGTGCTCTCCTGCAGCCCTGCTCAGCCCTGCTCAGCCCTGCAGCACCCACCAGGACCAGGCACCCCACTGCTCCCCCAGGGCCTCACAGGTGGGACTGGCACAGCCACCATCCCTGTCCAAGATGGGGACACCCCACCTGGAGATCCTGACTGTCCCAGGGCCACCAGCCATCCAGCTCCCAGCAACCTCTCCTTCCCTCTGCTGCAGGTCAGCTCTTGGGGTAAAATAAACCACTGCAGGGTTGGTTAAAAACACCAGAGGGGTGAGGCTGTGCCTGGGGACAGCCACGGGAGGCACCTCCCCACCAGTCCAAGGAGCTCTGTGCAGATGGACATTCCTACACCCAGACTGACCAGCCCAAGCTCACCTGGACTGTCCTGGGATTGTGACAGCATTTCTTCTCTATTCCAGGTTTCCAAAAATTAACACCAGAGGGACCAGGGCTGGGGTGGCTGGGGCTGCTGGCAGCAGGGAAGCCCCGGGTGTCAGCCCTTGCCAGGACACCCAGCTGCCCCACCAGCAGTGAACCCAGAGCAGCCACCTCCCTTGGACAGGGGAATAAGCAGCTGATCCTGTTACCTTGAGAGCCTGCAGCCTGGTCTCCAGCTCCATTCTCCTCAGGAACAGGGCCCCATTGATGGTCTCCAACCTGTGGGCACAGGTGATGCTGGCCTGCAGCACAGAGGCTCCCCAGCCCAGCCCCTGGGGTCTGTGCCTCTCAGGCCCTGCAGGGCTCTGGGGCTGCCCTCAGTCAGAGAGGGTATCAGGCCAGACCCCACCTGAAGGAGAGAGCCCCACCTCAAATAGTTCCCTGAAGCCTTTATCAAGTCCACTATCTGCTTGTGGCCAAAGCCCTCGATGCTGATGCCGTTGATGCTGGTGAGGATGTCACCTGCCAGGGACACAGAGAGTGAGCAGAGCAGCCCTGCACAGCTCCAGCTGCCCACAGGGACAGCAGCAGGCAGAAGGGAGGATCAGGCCTCCCAGGCCAGGAAAACCCCTGGGTAGTTACCAATCTGGAGGCCGGAGAGATGGGCAGGGCTCTCCTCTTGGATCCTGCAGACACAAGTGCACACCTCCAGGGAGAAATCGTTTTGGTGTGGAAACCTAATGGTCTGTCAATGCCAAAGGGACAGAGTTACCAATCCTGCAGCCATGAAAGCATTTAAAATTCAGTGCCATTTCAACGAGACTGCTGTGATGAGCGGAGTGCATTGCATGCAAGTGAGATCAAAATGCTATAACCCAACAATTAAAGAGTCGCTTGTGCAGCAGAAAACAAGAGACACCTGACAGGTGCCTGTACACTGGGTTTGGGGGGAAAAACCAAACAAACTTAATTTTAAAGCAAGGTGGTTATTAAAAACTCTGTAACTTCAACCAAGAATATGCCAGCATGGTGGGAATGGCTTTCTGGGAAGATGTCTCATGTTCCCAGGGCGGCGTGGCAGGAAGGGACTGGGGCTTTTCAAGGGATTGACTCCTGTTCATTGGGAATGCTGTGTGGAGCCAGCTGCTGCTCCCAGACAGCTCAGTTTGCGTGGGAACTGGAAAGACAGAAGATGTGAACTCACTTTTGCTCTTCTGGCCTCTGAGACTCGTCATCTACACACATCCCCACACTCCTCAAAGTGATTCCTATTCTTGACTTGCCCATTTAAGTAAACACTAAGTCACTGTAATTACTCTAAATCCCCCGTGTGGTTTTGGGTGCTGACATGAATTCAGAAAGATGCAAACCCCTGTGCCTGAGCGATCCTGCGAGAGCAGGAAACGTCTTCTGGTGACATGCAAATAGCAGGTCTGTTTCCTGGAAACCTGGCTGCCACTGCTAACCCAGAGAGAGCTCACTTGGGGCTCCCAAATCTCTCAGCCAGTGTGGAACAAAGGGATGCAGGCTGGGGATGTTCAGAGCTCCTCTGGGCAAATCTCTCCCCCAGGGCAGCGATTCCAGCCTCTGGACCAGCAGTGAAATTCCTGCTAAAGGAAGAGTGACAGTGAAGCACGGGCTCCCTGCGGGTGTAGACCTGAAGTTTCACACCATCTTATTCTGCTTTGCCTAAATTTATCTCTCAGTGATGGAACTACAAACACCCCCCAACATCCTCAGTAGCTGGCAGCTGCTGCCTTTCTGCAGCCCGGACTTTCTGTGCACTGCTCACGCTGAATGTATGTTCAGGAAGAAAACGTGCCAAGAACAATTATTTTTAATCAGAATGCCACATAGAATGAAAATCTGCCCTGACAATTTACACAAAAGCCCAATGATTGACTCAATTATTCTCCCTTCTGAAAGCTCTCCTCTGTTCACAGGCTGAGCGCTGACCCACTCATTAGTCAGAGACCCAAACTGGGCAAAGTTAAGCTTCTCCTAATGCACTAATTTCACAGAAAATACTTTTTCCCTTTGTGTGCAGAGGGAGGAAAGCATTTTGAAAGTGCCCTGCTGCTGGCAGGCTGAACGCTCTGCTCCCAAACCACATCCCTTTGTTCCTGGGATCATTTTTTAACCACAGCCAGGATTTTAGCAGACCTGCTGATCAGGAGTTACCTTTCTCACAAACACCCACAAACACCAAATCTCCCTCTAGCAGTACTCCTGGTAACATCCTGGTTCTCCTACTTGATGACTTACTGACTTCTACACCAAACACAATCTCTCCCTGTATGATTTGGCTCCTGCCCCAAAAGCCATGCTCAGCAGGTATTTATGGAAAAATATACCACTCTTGTACATCCTCTTCAAAAGTACACACCTCCCTCTGCATATTAAAGGGGATAGCAAAAAGGCAGCGTAAGGTATTTTTAAGAGAGTTTTTTGATCTCTCTCATTTGAAAACATTCTCATATAAAATTCTCCCCAGAATACCCGTTATGGAGGTAAGGAGGCACTGTCAGGGCCTCTTTTTGGGATTTGGATGGGATTTCTCCTCCATTCAGCACTGTGACTTGGGAGAAGGCCAGAAGTTCTCATCTGTGACCTTTGCTATGGAAACATCCTCAGAGAAACATCCCTGTCTTGTGTGAGGGCTGTAAGCTCTTCCAATTCCACGGGCTCTGGCAGACCCCTCCTCTGCAGGCCTGCCTTAACCTGATTTTGAGGATATGACACTTCAGACTCTGCACCACATCTGGTTGGTAACGAATCAGCTTGTCATTTGAGTCTTACCTGGATTTCAAACCCAAAGGTCTCTTTGTCCTCTTTCAGTACAGCAACGAGGCACCTGCATGAGGAGCACACGGACAGAGTTCCTGTGAGTGTGGGGTGCAGCTCCTGTGGGCCTGCACTGCCACCCAAAGCACTGCTGTGTCCCCAGCACTGCTGCCTGTGTCCCTGGGTGTCACTGTGCAATGGGGTGTCACTGTGCTGTGGGGTGTCACTGTGCTGTGGGGTGTCACCGTGCTGTGGGGTGTCACTGTGCTGTGGGGTGTCATTGCCGTGGGGTGTCACCGTGCTGTGGGGTGTCACTGTGCTGTGGGGTGTCACCGTGCTGTGGGGTGTCACCCTGCTATGGGGTGTCACCGTGCCATGATGTCACCCTGCCGTGGGGTGTCACCACGCCGTCCCTCCCTGTGCAGTGGNCATGGGGTGTCACCGTGCCGTGGGGTGTCACCCTGCCATGGGGTGTCACCGTGCCGTGGGGTGTCACCCTGCCATGGGGTGTCACCCTGCCATGGGGTGTCACCGTGCCATGGGGTGTCACCATGCCATGGGGTGTCACCGTGCTGTGGGGTGTCACCGTGCTATGGGGTGTCACCGTGCCATGATGTCACCCTGCCGTGGGGTGTCACCACGCCGTCCCTCCCTGTGCAGTGGTGCTGCCTCTTCCCTTGCTGAAGCCAAAGGTCCCCAGTGCACCTGCAGACCCCAGGTGCCGGGTGCCACCCTCTGCCTCCCACCCCAATCCCACTGGGGCTGGCACAGTTCCCGGGACACACATTTCATGCAGAATGAGCCAGAACAGTGACTCTTGGGTCACAGGGTAATGGAATGACAGAATCACAGGGTCACAGGGTCACAGGGTCACAGGGTCACAGGGTCACAGGGTCACAGGGTCACAGGATCACAGGATCATGGAATCACAGGGTCACAGAATCACAGGGTCACAGGGTCACAGGGTCACAGGGTTACAGGGTCACAGGATCACAGGATCACAGGATCACAGGATCACAGGGTCACAGCATCACAGGGTCACAGGATCACAGGATCATGGAATCACAGGATCACAGGATCACAGGGTCACAGGGTCACAGGGTCACAGGATCACAGGATCATGGGATCACAGGATCACAGGGTCACAGGGTCATACCTCTGTGGTCTGGAGGAGTCACCCAAGGAGCTGGATCTGGCTAAGGCGAGCTGTGGCCACAAAGTGGAGAGGAAAGGCGTCAGTAGGTTTGTGGCTTTTTGGGGCACACAGATAAAACCAGCAGTTCAGAGAGGAGCTAAAAACAGCTGCTGGCATCCCACCAGCACCCTGCACCAGCACAGCCTCTGCCCTGGCCAGAAGAGAGCTTGAACTTTCCAACCAGGAGCAAAAGCATCTGGAGCTCAAATCCTCCTGTCAGCTGCTGGTGGCGAGCTCAGAGCACAAATCACAGCCCCGTTGTGCCAAGAGCTCACCTCACATTTGTCCCTTTCCTCTAAAACCCTGCGGGCATTTACAAACTGCCCCCCTGCCAGGAGAGGCAGCGAGCCCCCCAGCGCAGGGGAGCGCAGGCAGTGAGCCCTGCAAGGTCTGCACAACACCCCCGGGCACCCAGGGCCCTGCCTCAGCCTGGGGACACCTGGAGAGCTCTCTGGGAGCAGCCAGGTCAGTGCTAAACACGGGTTCTTCCCATGCAATCCAGCCCTGAGTTCGGAATTCCATTATCAGTGAGGTGTCTGTGCTAGGTACAGCCGGTGCCTGCAGCAGGATAAAGTGCTGCGCCAGCTCAGCTCCGACAGAGACAGCGACTGCATCCACCTGCATTTACCTGTCCGGGGGCCAAGGGGAGGAGGGAGAGGCCACGCATAATCCGCCTGGGAGGAAGGGAGAGGGCTGAGAGCAGGGCCTGGGGGGCGCGGTGCCGCTCCTGGCAGGGGTCAGTTTATAAATGCCCGCAGGGTTTTAGAGGAAAGGGACAAATGTGAGCGCAGGGCCACAGCTGGCCCAGGGACCCCTGCTCCGGGGACAGCGCCTGCAGCCTGAGCCTGGCTCTGACGTGACTCAGCTTGAGCAGTCACAGTCACATCACAGCCACCACCCCCGGCCTGGCCCCGGCTCCAGCGCGGCCACAGCGCCCGGAGCCGCCCCGCACTCGGCTGCCGCTGCCTTCCCCTGTCCCCCAACAGGGGCACCAGGAACAGGCGGGGTGCGCTCCTGCAGCCCGACGAGGCAAAGCCTCAAGCGCACAGGCACTGCCGGCGGTTCTCCTGGTTATGCTCTCAGGTTGTCGCGTCTCACAGACACTTTCTGCTCAGGCTGCTCACGTCGGACGAGCAGCGCCCAGCTGGAGCTGCTCAGCCGGCACTTAGGGTACAATTTCTGGCACAGCTCTGCGGGGATCCCGCGGCAGCTCTGCTGCCCTGTGCCTCTCTGGGGGAGCGCAGGGACAGAGAGAGCCCCAGCAGCCCCAACAGCTGCCCAGAAACATCCCCAAGTGCACAGGGACATGGTGCCTGCTGTCACCGCTGTCACCTTGCAGGCAGAGGGCGGCCAGGCCGCCCGGCTGAGGCAAAAGCGCCTCCAAAGGAGCGCCCGGACAGCACAAACCCTTCCTGGCTCCCAGCGCGGCTGGCAGCGGAGAGGAGCTCAGCCGGGCCCGGATCTCAGCTGCCACCGCCCTTCACAGCCCCAAGCATCGCCCGCTCCTGGCAGAGCTCCCCACCCTGCCAGCGCTGCCGAAATCCCGCTGCCATCCCCGAAAGCAGCCGGGCTCTCGCCCTTCCAGCGCCCCGCACCAGCGGCACGGAGCAGCCGGGCTCCGTCCCGCAGCCGGGGCTGCGGGGCTCCCCTGCCCAGCCCGTACCTGCCTGCGCCCTCGGGGCAGCGTCCCCGCCGTGCCGGCCAGGGGCTGCATCCTCCTGCCGTCCGTGGGCAGCGCCTGCTCCCCGCCCGCGGGGCCGCCGCTCGGGCTGGGCTGCAGCAGCCGCCGCAGGGCCATGCCCGGGGCTGGGGCTGGGCTCGGGGCTCGGGGCTGGGCTCGGGGCTGTGCCCGGGGCTGGGGCCGGGCTCGGGGCTCGGGGCTGTGCCACGGCCCCGCTGCCACGCTCCGAGAAGGGCGAGAGCGGAAGGGGCGCCACGTGATGCGTGGTTTAGGTGCGAGTTACTCAAATCCCTCCCAGCACAGCCCCGGGCTCTCGGGGTGCCTCGTGCTCACACGGGAGTTAAGAATCGGGCTTGGCACTTACGGAAATCTGCTTAATTTTTCCGTTCCTGCACACAATTCTCACCAGCAGCTGCGGCCCTGCCAGGATTTGTCCTTACAGCCCTGCCGGCCTCGGGCACACACCTGACCTCAACCTGCTCATACTCTTGACTTGCTCGGCATCCCCGGCATCCCTCAACTCGCCTTTTGGCAAAGGTGGGAAATATCACTGCCTTTTGCCAAGGGTGCCAGCGCAGGAGCTCCAGCTGCAGAGAGGGGAACACCAGCTGAAGGCCCAGAGCAGGAGCTGGGAGGGTGGCAGAGCGAGGGCAGAGCAGTGCCCTCGGCACAGCCCTCGGGTCTCCGTGGGCACCAAGGGCTTCCCTGGCACAGCAGGTCTGGGCACACACAGCAGAGTCTCCAGGACAAGAGGCTGCTGTGGCAGAACTGGGACAGGCACGGTGCCAGAGACAGCCCTGGCCAGATGTCATCACTGCACCTTTCCTGGGTGGCCAGAGCTCGAGGAAGATTCATGACTGAAAACTTCTGGCTGGGTTGTTTTTTCTCTCCCGTTCTTACCTGACCTGTTGTTATTCAAGCGTGGCTTTGAGCAGCCCTCAGACTTCCTGCTCCTGATGTGATGGAGCAGCACAGGGAGCACCCCGGGCCAGGGGGGTCACTGGAGTGGGTGCCTGTCCCTGCTGCCCCTCAGTCACAGGGCAGCAGTGCAGGAGGACGGGCGAGCCCCGGGCAGAGCAGTTTGCCAGCCCTGGCAGCCACCCAGGCCAGCCCTGAGCACCCAGGGAGCTGGGGCCACCCCAGCAGCCGTGGCTGGAGCCCTGTGCCCCAGCAGCTGGCACTGCTGCTGTCAGTGACCTGCAGCAGCTGCTGCCACAGGCCGGACATCCCAACAGACCCTTCTGAAACACACTGGGACAGCTCCTGTTGGGAGCCCTGGACAAATACCAGGGACAGGAACTGCACAGAGCAGCCAGACCTGGGCACGATTAACCTGGCTGGGATGTCAGCCCGCAAGGGGGAAAGCAGGGCCCCTGTTATCAACACAAAGTCATAAAAACATACAAGTTACAGCCGTTTTTCTGAGTAGAGACCTTTATGCACCTTTAGGAAGTACTGCCACACACACCTGGGACTGCCAGCTGCAGGAGGAAAGGCTGGCAGGGGCACAGGCAGGAGAGGGGGGCAGCCAGGCCTGGGGGGTGGGGCTGCTGGGTTCTGTCTGCCAGCTGTGTGGAAGTGCAGTGCAGGCTGGCACCTGCTGTCACAACAGAGCCAGGCAGAGCTGCTCTGCACCTTTGGGGAGGGCCCTGCCTCTGCCAGCTGCAACAGGAGGGCTGCAGGGATGGGTGTCCATGGAGGAGGCACAGGGATGGGTGTCCATGGAGGAGGCACAGGGATGGGTGTCCATGGAGGAGCTGCAGGGATGGGTGTCCATGGAGGAGGCACAAGGATGGGTGTCCATGGAGGGGCTGCAGGGATGGGTGTCCATGGAGGAGGCACAAGGATGGGCGTCCATGGAGGGGCTGCAGGGATGGGTGTCCATGGAGGGGCTGCAGGGATGGGTGTCCATGGAGGAGGTGCAGGGATGGGTGCCCATGGAGGGGCTGCAGGGATGGGTGCCCGTGGAGGAGGTGCATGGCATTTGCTGATGCAGATGAGCTCTTAGTGCCAGGGAAGCCCTGGCACGGAGTTTCCCCCACTCCAGGGGATCCCCTCGTTGCCCTGGATGGCTGAAGCGTCAGTACATCCCCATCCTAAACCTTCATCTCTCCGAAACCCGGCATGCCGTGACAGACAAACAGCCTGCCAGGGAACATCTGCTCCTCCCAGCTGCAGGAGGCTCGGTGGCCGATGTGTGCCCGGTGCCTGCGGTCCCCGAGCTTCTCCTGGCGGACAGACAGCGACAGGGGAGTGCTGCACACCACAGCAGCCCCGTAACAACGGCTTAGGATGCCTGTCCTCCACCTCCGAGTTCCTTGGGGAACCCCTCCGGGTTAAGGGGAAGAGGAAAGATGTTTAAAAAGCACGGCAGACAAGGGGGAAAGCACTCTCCCGTTTCCTGAGAAAACCATCTGCGCCCCTGGGTGTCATCGGCTCTGCCAAGGCGCGCTGAGCAGGCGGGGAGCGGTGACTCAAAGCCTCTTCCCCTTTTCCTGCTCACCGCTGAATGCTTGAAAACAACGCGCGTTTCGCTTCCCCCGGCAGCCCCTTCTGACGTTCCTGAAACCCAGTGACTCATCTGCGAACGAGCTGGGAGCAGAAATAAACGGCATCTCCCATCAGAGCACAAAGCAGCACCTCGGAGCGAGCTGCCCCAGCAGCCGCTGTGCCCTCCGCTACCCCGGCAGGTGCCCCACATCTCGGACAGGCACCCCACACCTTGAACAGGCACCCCATACCCTCGGCAGGTACCCCACACCTTGAACAGGCACCCCACACCCTCTGCAGGCACCTCACACCTTGAACAGGCACCCCACACCTCGGACAGGCACCCCACACCCCTGGCAGGCACTCCACACCCCTGGCAGGTACCCCACACCTTGAACAGGCACCCCATACCCCCGGCAGGTACCTCACACCCCCAGCAGGCACCTCACACCTTGAACAGGCACCCCACACCCCCGGCAGGCACCCCAAACCTCCTACACGCACCCCACCCCCGGCAGGCAGCCCGCACCACCGCGGACACCCCCCACAGCCGCAGCCATCCCTCCCAGCCCTCCTGTTCCTCCCCGGCAGGGCTCAGAGCCGCCCGGAGCCGGGCCAGAGGCAGAGCCCAGCCCGGCAGCGGCTCACGCGTGTCCGGGGGGCTCACACGGGTGCCCTGCCCCAGCCCCGAGCCTGGCACGGCGCTGTTCTCTGCCGGGGCTGCAGCGATGGGCGCCTTCCTCCAGAGCGGGTCGCTCCACACCCGGTCCGACCTGGCCTTGAGGGCTTCCACTCATCCCTGCGAGGCTGCAGCGCCTGCAGGGTCTGCCCGAGCCACCCACCCGCGGGAGGGAAGGAGCCATCCCATCCTCGGGGGGACAGCAGCCCTCGGGGGCCCAGGGGCTGGCTGCTCTCCGCAGCTGCCAGCTGTGCACCCCCGGCTTCTGGGAAGCTGGTTGACTCAAAGATAACAAATTGAAGAATGACCCAACCCCTCCACCGAGCCGTGTGTCCTCAGGGGCCGCCTGGTGCTCTGCTGCCGCGGGGCCGGGCTGCAGAGATCGGGGCAGAGCACCCAGGGACAGCAGCACCCAGGGACAGCAGCACCCAGGGACAGGAACACCCACCCGGGGCAGAGCACCCAGGGACAGCAGCACCGGGACAGCAGCACCCAGGGACAGCAGCACCCAGGGACAGGAACACCCACCCGGGGCACAGCACCCAGGGACAGCAGCACCCAGGGACAGCAGCACCCAGGGACAGCAGCACACAGGGACAGGAACACCCACCCGGGGCACAGCACCCAGGGACAGCAGCACCCAGGGACAGCAGCACCCAGGGCCCCTCAGCGGCGGCGGCTGCTCCAGCCCAGCGCTGGAACGCGGCGTGTCCCGGGGCAGGAATTGCTCCGGCTGCCGGAGGAGCCGCTCTCCTGCGCACGGACACGGGCGGCGCTGCCGCGGCCAGGGGATGGCAGCCGATGCTCACCGATGATCCCCTGGCTGCTGCTGCTGCTCCATCGAGCCCCGGCTGCCCGGCCGCAGCCAGCACCGAGGCAGTGACACCTTTCCGGAGACGTGCGGGGACGTGAGAGTTCACAAGCCATCGCTACAATGCAAAGGTCTCCTTAAGAAGAAGAAGAAAATAAAAGCCCACAGCATCCTTCGAAAGCCACTGAAGTTTCTTGGGTCACAGCATGGCAGATTTCATTTTGACATGCCTTAAGTTAAAGAAAAGCCTGACTTAAATTCCCAGGTCATGGCTATGTCAAGGGGATTTCCAAGCATAAACACTGCAGAGCTGAGGTGCTCAGGACGAGCTGGTCCCTCAGATTTACACCACTGAAAACCTCAATAGCTGGAAGAGCAGGATCAGGGAGTCTGGCTTGAAAGGGAGCTCAGCGAGAGCCCACACTGGTGCGGGTGCAAGAGCCACGAGTGAAGGTTCCTGCGGGTTCAAACAGGCTCAGCCCTTCTCCCCTCACACCAGGAACATAAGAACAGTTTCAGGCCACAGGAATGCAAGGGCAGAGTATTCAGAGTATGCTGAATTTATTAAAATTGCCACGTCTTCCCCAAATCCACATACAAAATAGAACAGCTAAACCATTATTTACATCCAGGCAGCTGCAATACCAAGCAATAACTTTAGCAATAGTTTTAAAAATAACTCCGCAGTGTACACAGATCAGATATTTCACAACACAAGGGTTGAAGTTAGCACTGCACTGCTATACTTAGTTCAGAAATATTACAGTGTTCCAGATAAAATACTAATGCTTCTTTCAAAAACAGACAACACAGGAAGTGGTTTGTAGATTGACAAAACAGGACACGTTTTTCTTAGGGAGTGAGAATCACAGCAGGCTCAGACACAATGTCATAGCTACATTCAAAATACATCTGGTCCGTTTATGCCAAAAATACATTCAGCCTAAGTTACAATTTATTGCACATTTCGTATATTCTGCAGGAATACATTGTACCTCAATGCTTATTCCCTGTACATTCATAAATATCATGGTGCCCCTTAGAGCAGAGCACGGAGGTCTGTCCCTAGAGCCTTTGGGGGGTTGGGGTCCCACAGCCTGTGGGGGTGATCCCTGCAGTCACAGACACACAGCTGGCACAGCCAAGGGAGAGGAGGGGACGTTGGCAGTGCTGCTGGGGGCACCCGGGTGCTGGCCCAAGGCTCCCCAAGGACACCCCAAGGACACCCCAAAGACATCCCAAGGACACCCCAAGGACATCCCAAGGACATCCTCACAGAACCACAGCAGGGGGGGTGAGCCGTGCCTTTCATCCACACCAAGATGTGTTTGTGCTTCTCCACCGGGGCAGCCAAAGGGGCAGCGGAGCCGGGGGCACCCGCCCTGCTCAGAGCCCTGCAGTGCCAGCCCTG
>VWYO01003757.1:36799-59663 GCA_013400275.1 Rhadina sibilatrix
ATTACGTTTCTTTCCAGTCTAGTAAGAAAATTTATCACATCCTGTTTATGGGGAGGCTCTGCTCAGCTCTACAGGTGTATTCAAAAATACAGTTTGGGCTAGAGTCTAAAATTAGGTTTCTCCAGCTTCCACCATGACTACAAACTCCACTCACCATTGGGGGCAGGCAGAGATCACAAACCCTGTCCCCCAGATCTCAAATATGGCCCAAAAATACTGTGAAGCACAGATCTACAGCTGGAAACACCTAGGCCTGATTAGCAGCTACTCAAGGCAGCCTGCTGCACACTGAGGGCATGGAGGTGAGTTCTGCAGAGAGAACAAGAACGAGGGATGCACAAGGGATGATTTATCATGGGGAGGTCTCCCCAGGCAGCAGCACCCAAGCTGTTTTCTGCAGCCCTGCTGTGACAGGAGAAGCTCATCTCAAGTCACCTGCTGGGGCAGAAAGCACCCCAGTTAAACCAGCAGAAACCTGGAAAGGAATCCAGGGTGACAGGGGAAAACCAATTGCTGCAGACCCATCCTGCACTTTGTCACTTTCACCTGCTAATGCCATGTGCCACAACGAAATCCCTGCCCAGAAGGAGGAGGATATAAGAGCAGAGATCCAGGTTCAATCCACCTTTAAAGGTTTTCAGACATTGTAAAAAAACCCAAAACCATTCAAAGGGAAAGTCATCCCCTGTCACCCAGGGCCCCAGCCCCAGCCTGTGCTGAGAGGGGCAGGCGTTGCCATCTGCAGCTCTGCCATGGGAGTTCAGGCACTGGCACCAGAGCACTGCTCTGCCCTCAGAGACCCTCACTCTGCTCTCCAGGCACTGCCTGACAACACAACCCTCTGCTAATTACAGTCACAGAGCCCCACGATGCTTTGGGTTGGCAGGGACCCTAAAACTCAGCTGTTTGCAGGTCTCTGCCATGGGCAGGGACACTTCCCATCAGCCCAGCTTGCTCCCAGCCCCGTCCAGCCTTTGAGCCTGGCCAGCTCCATGGAGAGGAGCTGAAGGAGGGGTCTGTGTCCCAGAAAGACACAAAGGAGGTCCTGCCCCCCCCCAGCAGGACAGCATGCTGGGCCTTCTCAGGGTTTCTCCTCCTCCAGGAGAGTAACTCCTGCCTAAAGGCAGGTTTTTCATGCCCACGTGCTCTGCTTCTAAACTAGAATTTGCTTAATGGAGACAGGTCAGCAGGTCAGGGGGTAGATATAATATATATATACATAAAGGAATATATACATATATACACACAAAGGTAGATTAGGAGATTGATACAGAAAATAGAGATAGAGAGACAGAGTTACAGTTAGAGGCAGACAGAGATAGATGGAGACAGAGACAGATGACACAGACAAGGCACAGCAGACCTTCCATATCCAGGTGCCTGTACCAGGTGCCCCTTGTCAGGTGTCTGAGGCAAGGGACTGACCCCAGGGCTGTCCCCACACCACTTCCTGGCAGCATGAGGTGTGTGAGGAAGGGCTGTAGGGAAAGGCCAGCACAGAAACCACGCTGGCACTGCTGCCATTCCTACTGACATCAGCTCCCCTGAGCCTTTAGAGCAAAGGGCTCAGGGTAAGCATTCAGTCTTTCTAATATTTTGGGTACTGAGATCTGAAACTAGAGGTTTTGCAAGCCCCAGTTCAGGTGCTGGAGCAGCAGATGTGCCCCTGCAGCTCCTCTAGAAACAGCAGCTTTCTTCCCAGCTTGGAAAAACCACCGTGGCATTTTGTTTCTGCAGCATGGCCACAATTAGTGTGTCCCTTCTGTGGTCAGCTGAAAGAAAAAACATGTCCTAGGGTGACCCAACCGTCTGTGGGGATACAAGCATCATACAAATGCTCCTTGGCAGCAGTTAAATCAGCCCCACTCCTGCCCCCTGGCACAGGTGAGGTTGGGTACCAGGGTTCACCAGGAGGTGACAAGCTCCCACAGCAGCTCCCCACGGTCTGCCCAGCAACAGCCTCCCAAATTCCATTAAGAAATACATGATAGCATCTTAAAGTCAAGTTATAATTTTAATTGTGGATTAATTTGCACCTTTCTTACCCATAACAGATCTATGTTGTTAGTGTATAGAAAAGGTTTCATCTGATATTTTACACCTGCTTATTAAAAAGCCTGGAATAAACACAAATCTTGGAAAGGAGAAGAAAAAATGAAACTAAAATGATGCTAAAAATAGTACCAATATTTCTTTTTAGGAAGCACCAAATCAGCTCCACGACGCAGTGTGAGCCTGGCAGACACACCAGCAGGGTAAGACGGGGCTCCTGGCAGTGCCACCCTCTTCCTCCCTCTCACCAGGGCCAGGGCTCCCTCTCACAGCGGCTCATCCCTGCAGGGGAAGGCTCCGTGGCACCCCGGAGCAGCTGCCCGGGGCTGGGGATGCCGGCGCTGCACCGGCCAAGGGGGGCCCGGCCCCGCTCCTGCCCCCGGGGGGACCCTGTGCTCCCGGGACCGCGGGGCCAGCCCTCGGGACACCTTTGGGAGTGCAGGAAATTCCCTCTGCTGCAAGCAGAGCTGCAGGTTACATTCTGCCGTCTGAAACCAGCAGGGACAAACGCACTGTGTGCTACAGCCAGACCCTACAGCCCCAGGGACGGGTTCCTACAGCCCCAGGGATGGGTTCCTACAGCCCCAGGGACAGGTTCCTACAGCCCCAGGGACGGGTTCCTACAGCCCCAGGGATGGGTTCCTACAGCCCCAGGGACAGGCTCCCACAGCCGTGTTCCCTGGAATGAGCAGGGACAAACCCCCTGTGTGTCACTACAGTCACTACAGCCCCACAGACAGGCTCTTGCTGCCGTGTTCCCCGGAACGGGCCGGCACAAACCCCCTGTCTGTCACAGCAGCCCCAGGACGGGCTCCCTGGAGGGGTGGGAGCAGCCGGAGCCACCGCCCCGGCCGAGCCGTGCGGGCACTCACCGAGGGGCAGGCGGAGCGTGATGTTGTTGCAGAAGTCGGTGTAGCAGCACTCGGTCTTGGTGACGTTCTTGGAGCTGTGGCAGAAGACCTGCGCGTTGAGCTCGGGCAGGGACACGCAGGACTTGACCACCTCCTCGCGCCCGTTGCTCAGCATCACCGAGGCCCAGCAGGCGCCCTCCGTCTGGCAGGTGAAGTTGGTGTGCTCGCACAGCTGGCACACGCACTGCAGCCCTGCGGGACACACAGCAGAGCTGGCACACGCACTGCAGCCCTGCGGGACACACAGCACAGCTGGCACACACACTGCAGCCCTGCGGGACACACAGCACAGCTGGCACACGCACTGCAGCCCTGCGGGACACACAGCAGAGCTGGCACACGCACTGCAGCCCTGCGGGACACACAGCACAGCTGGCACACGCACTGCAGCCCTGGGGGACACACAGCAGAGCTGGCACAGGCACTGCAGCCCTGGGGGACACACAGCAGAGCTGGCACACACACGCACTGCAGCCCTGCGGGACACACAGCACAGCTGGCACACGCACTGCAGCCCTGGGGGACACACAGCAGAGCTGGCACAGGCACTGCAGCCCTGGGGGACACACAGCAGAGCTGGCACACACACGCACTGCAGCCCTGCGGGACACACAGCACAGCTGGCACACGCACTGCAGCCCTGGGGGACACACAGCAGAGCTGGCACAGGCACTGCAGCCCTGGGGGACACACAGCAGAGCTGGCACACACACGCACTGCAGCCCTGCGGGACACACAGCACAGCTGGCACACGCACTGCAGCCCTGCGGGACACACAGCGCAGCGCAGCTGGCACAGGCACTGCAGCCCTGGGGGACACACAGCACAGCTGGCACAGGCACTGCAGCCCTGGGGGACACACAGCACAGCTGGCACAGGCACTGCAGCCCTGGGGGACACACAGCACAGCTGGCACACGCACTGCAGCCCTGGGGGACACACAGCACAGCTGGCACAGGCACTGCAGCCCTGGGGGACACACAGCACAGCTGGCACACGCACTGCAGCCCTGCGGGACACACAGCACAGCTGGCACACACACACACGCAGCCCTGCGGGACACACAGCGCAGCGCAGCGTGGGCAGCGTGGGCAGCGGGCACACGCAGCCCCGGGGGCAGGAGGCCGCTCCCAGGGCAGCCCCGGGGGCAGCGCGGGCCCCCAGCAGCCACCCCTCAGCAGCGCTCACATCTTGGTCCCGGGGGACTCCACAGATGCCACCTGCCTTTTGTGCTGCCGAAGCCTGGCCACCCCGAAAAGCAGTTCCCTGTTGCTGGCTCCCCAAACCACGGCCCCCCCAGCTGCCCGCAGCAGCAACCCAGCTGTGCCACAGCTGCCTGGGGACAGCGCCGAGCCCCTGACAGAGACACAGCGCCCCAGGGCAGGGGCGGGAATGACAGAGTCCTCCTCCCCTTGTCTCCTGAGGTGAGGCACCTCGTCCAGGCAGCCCCTGCTGGGTCAGCTGCAGCTCTGCAAGCTGAGCCCTGCTCTACTCAGGACAACCATTTCAGCCGTAGATCTTTCTGTTTCCTTCGGAACTGGGGGGAGAGGGCCTTTCTCTTATTTAAGGATAACAGAGAGTTGAAAAGTGAACACGGGTGAGTGGTGGGCTTGTCAGAGCTGGGCTCGATGACCTTGGAGGGTTTTTCCAGCCTAAACCATTCCATGGTCCTGCAGCCCCAGAGTCCCCGGAGGAGCACAGAGCTCCTGAAGGACATCAGCACCAATCTGATTTCTGTCTCTGTGACACTCTTTGCTTCCCTTAAAGCAATCTCCACCCCGTGCCACCCTTCTCAAATAACAAATAAATAAACAAAGGTGGTGTTTATCTTCAGCTGGGGCCCAGGACAGCTTCCCTGGCTCGGCGTGTCCGTGTCTGCCCCGGGTGTGCCAGGAGCAAGCACATCCATCACACCCAGCACAACAGGCAAACCTCTCCCTAAAGACATTACCCTGGTCCCAGGACTGCTGCCAGGAGCAAGACTCATCAGACCCAAATAAATCAGAGGTCTAGCAGAAGGAAAACAGACACATCATCACCAAAACTGCAAAATAAAAGCATTATTGAGGAAATGAGTCTACGATTGTTGCAAGTGTCTTCGGGGCTTTAGACACATCATTGTGGTGTTTTTCTTCCTTTCTCACTGTGACACTCACAGTCTAAAAATAAAATGGAAAATTATCTTTATTACGTCATCTGCAGTGGGTAACTGACAGTTTTATCCTTATTCTGTACTTGCAGGTTACTTGGGAGCAGAGCTGATCCAAACTGTCCCTGCACACCCTGAGCAGCCCTGGGGACCCCTCTGAGCCCCACAAACATGGGGCAAGTTGGGGATGGTTGAGGAGCTCTGCAGCCTCACCCTGACCACAGTGAGCCACTGCCAGGCCCTGCCCTCACACAGGGGAAAAATGGAAAACTGTACCTGAATCTGTCCAGAAACACAATCAGAGTTGGAGTTCTGGGAAAGACAAGACACTTTCCTCACAGAAGACTTTCACAGGCCATTTTTAAATATAATTCTACAAAAGCAGACGCCTCAGGTTCCTCAGGTGCCTGCCTGTGCTGCTGGCTGACTTCTCATATGGAAAAATTGACAGAAATCACAAAGCAGACACAAACTCCTGAGCCTGTTTTCAAGAGCATTTGTGTCCACCCAGAACCCTTTGTTAACAGGGCAGAAAGATGATTGAATACAACCAAAAAATACAGGTTCCTTGCACCTGTGCTACCTCAGCTGCCTCAGCACTTGTGGAATCAGGAGGGAGCCGGGGCCCTTTGGAACCTGCCCTTGGGAAGAGCCAGGCTTTTCCTGAGCAGGGGAGGTGACAAACCTGGTGTCACATCCCTGCCATGCCTCCCACAGAGCTCCTCACAGACAGCTGTGCAACCCCTGCTGCTCCCTGTGTCCCCATCCCTGCTGACATCCTTGGGACACAGCACCCACCAGAACTGTGCCCTGCCTGCTCTGCCCTGCCAGGAAAGTCCCAGTGCTGCTCCCTGTGTCCCCATCCCTGCTGGCATGCTCGGGACACAGCACCCACCAGAACTGTGCCCTGCCTGCTCTGCCCTGCCAGGAAAGCCCCAGTGCTGCTCCTGGTTGCTCACAACAGCTCCTTCCACGGGAAAGAGCTGTCCAGGTCAGTTCCACAACCAGTCCATCTACAACCACAAGCCCAAGTTTCACACTACACCTCTGCATCATTTCTGCTCTATTTTGCCTCTGCTGCTGTCCCAGAGGAGCCGGCAAGGCGTTCCCCTCAGCTGACAGAGCAGAGGGGTGACAGCACCACCAAGGAAGAGCTTCCCCTCACTGTCCAAGCCAGCACCACCCTGGAGCTGCTTCCCCTCCCACAGAGCCATTTCACAGCATGAGACAAGGGGAGGAATTTGCAGCTATTGACTGAAATTCTGCAGTCCCTGTGTGCAGCAAGGAATGTTTCCTCCCTCTCCAAACCCATTCCTGAGGACAGTCTTGGCAATGCCATTGGTGATGCTCTGTCTCAGGGCAGAAGTCAGGACTCCCACCACCCTGGAGACCAAGGAATGGAATAAAGTGGCTGTCAAAGAGTTAAAGGATCAAAGATGCAGGAGAAAAGTGTGCTCCCAAACTTTCAAAAGAAGGCACTCTTTAATCTGGTAATGGACATGACTGCTTTATTTCCTCAAGCACAACAATTCCCTCAAAACATTCCATTCCCTGGTTGAGAAATCAGGAGAAAGTGAACAGCTGAAACGTGGCTGCAGAGAGCGTGCCAGGCATCCCAACCTGGCCCCCAGCGCTCCCAGCTCCCTGAGCTCGGCAGCAGCCCCTCCCAGATCTGCCCTGACCCTCCCACAGCCCAGCAGGACAGCAGGACAGGGCAGCCCGTGCCACCAGGGCTGGCAGGAGAGCTGCAGCAGGGCCAGGGCACAGCAGGACAGGGCAGGACAGGACAGGACAGGACAGGACAGGACAGGACAGGGGCTCCCCCCAGCAGGGACAGCCACTGAAGGGCAGAGGGTCCCCTCCCAGGGGCAGGTGCACACATGGCACACAAGGAAAGCGGCTTCTGGATACAGAGACCCCAGGGGCAGATGTTCCCTAGCTCTGGCAGGTTTAAGGCACACGTGGTTTTCAAGGACATTTTTCCTGCTGTTATTGCAGTAGGAGCAGGGACTACACACCAGATTCTTGGATGAGCCCCACCATGAATCGGGGGCAGGAGGACTTGGTCTTCAGAGAAGAAAATAATCTGCCTGACTTACCTAGGAAGTGACATTTCCTGCCTTTCAGTTTTAGTGCAACTGCCAGAAAACACACAGGACAGGCAGACATGCCATGCAATGAGCTTACAGAGCAGGGGGAAGCACCTGATTCCCAACAAACCAGCAGATGAGGTTTGTGTGCTCCCAGATTCCCAACAAACCAGCAGAAGATGGGTTTGTGTGCTCCCAGATTCCCAACAAACCAGCAGATGAGGTTTGTGTGCTCCCAGATTCCCAACAAACCAGCAGATGAGGTTTGTGTGCTTCCAACCCTTCACCAGCAAGAGTCAGCATCAAGTACATGAATCAGGAGATAACTGAGGAACAAGAGGTGGAAGACCAGGAATTTAAACACCAGCTTTATGAAGACAGCAAGTAATTGAAGTACATTGATAGACAGTGAAACTTCAGGAGTTAAAGGGAGGGATCTGAGCACCCAACACCACGGGGCTGACAGAACTGAACTAAAAGCTCTGGGGGAGCAAAGCCCAGCCCTGCCCTCTCCTCTGAACCACACAAGCCCAGACCTTTCAGCACAGACTTTTTACTGCACAGGTTAACAGGGCATTAATCTTCCACTAAGTCATAACCCATCACTACTCACCACAATTAGCAGCAGAGCATTTCAGAATGAAATTGGAAAGCAAAGATCTGAGCAGCCTGCTGGGAGAAAATGCTGAATATCCAGAATGTTTCTACCTTTGCTCATTCTGTACAGTCAATGTCTATTATGCCTTTCTAGATACACTTTCATTTCATTTCCAAATGACAGACCTGGGGCTCCCATGACTGTGGGCTCTCCACACTGCCTGGGTTCCCTGCCTCAGGCACAGAGCCCAGGGCCAGGACACAGCTGCCCCTGGGCCACCTCCACCCCTGGGGGCCTTTCCACACTGCAGGACACACACCTGGACCTGACCAACTGCACTCAGAAGGGTCCCAGGTGACAAAAGTTTCACTGTGGGACAAAGAGACTCAAAGGAGATCCTAAAAATTACAGGCTGGTTGTTTCTCATGCTCCAGCCCCTCACTGGTGATGGAGCCAGGACAAGGACCAGAGGAGGTCCAGCAAAGGTGCCATGGGGTGGCTGTGGGTCTGGCACAGCCCCTTCCTTGTTAAAGGTGCCGTGGGGTGGCTGTGGGTCTGGCACAGCCCCTTCCTTGTTAAAGGTGCTGTGGGGTGGCTGTGGGTCTGGCACAGCCCCTTGCTCTCCAGCTGCACAGCTGCTGGGAACTGACCACGGCAAAGAAACTCTGCCGCCAGCAGGCAGAGCTGCTCTGCTCTCAGCAGAGTCAGCCTGTTTGTCTGGCAGCAGCTGAGCTCTGAGGCAGAGAGGAACAGCAGCTTCACAGCACAGGAGCGTGGGCTGAGTGCTCTGGGAGCTGCAGAGGGGAGCAGGGGCTGCTGGAGGCAGAGGGACTGACTTCAGAGCATTGCAAAACAATTTCACCATGGAACCACAGAATTGCTGGGACTGGAAAAGCCCTCTGAGACCGAGTCCAACAGTTCCTCCATCCCTACCCAGGTCCCTGCTAACCCGAGTCCCCAAGTGCCACATCCACAGGGCTGTCAGATCCCTCCAGGCGTGGGGACCCCATCACTGCCCCGTGCTGAGGCACCAAAAGCCAGAGGGGAGTTACATGACACCGAAAGACCAACAGCCTCAGCTGTGCCCCAGCAGGGACCAACACACTCTTACCCCCACCAGGAACAGAGGCTGTGCCTCCCTGGGGGTGCTGGACAATCCTCAGCTCATGGTGACACCAGGAGAAGATCAGCCCTGTTCTGCCATGTGGGGTCAGATGCTGTCACCCACCTCAAACGGGCACAAGAGAAGTAGGAACACCCAGGAGATGAACGGGCTCAGGTGCCACCCCACATTTACCCCACAGCTCTGGGCAGCCCGGGTACCACCGGCAGCACTCGGACGGAGCAGGAGGGAGCTCTCCTCTCCTCTCCACTCCCTCAGGCACCCTCCCCGACAGCCCTGCGTGCCCGAGGGAGCGCCACTGCTGGGACAGGGCACACGCGTGTGTGCAGGCACTGCCAGTGCCACCCGCGCCTGCTGGACGCTGGCAGCCGCTGCCAGGGGCGGTGACAGGGGGAGCAGCTCCCAGCCGAGAGCCCCGAGCCCCGGGCGCATCCCGCGCTCCCTCCCCCGCACCGCCGGGCTGCCGGGGCCACCCCCAGCCCCGCAGGGACCGTCCGGCCCAGCCAGGGAGGGACACCCTGTCCCCGGCAGATTCCTTCTCTTGGAACACATTTCTTCAGAAGGCAACGCCAGAATTCTGAGCAATGCCAGGCCTTACAAGAACCGAACCTGATTTTGGGGCTGTTATGGAAAATACGGAGAAGTTCCCCCTCTGGAGGGGGCTCTGAAAGAAAATAGTTGGGAGTAAAAGCTCCCCATATAAATAGCCTGTAAAAAGGGCTGATGGCAAACAGGAGAAAAAGTAGAAAGTTGTCGAAAAGAGAGGAAAAGTATTTCTTCTGGAATTTAGGAAAATGCCTTTGAACGAGAGACACCAGAGAGTTCCAGAGTTTTGATTTCCTAAATAAACATCTGGGGAGTGAGTTTATAAACATTTGCAAGTATCATCACATCCTATCAAGGAGGATACTGGATGCTCAGAATCCCCATTCTGGACAAGCTCAGCAGCCAAGGCAGAACCCGGCAGGCAGGAGCTGAGCCCAGGCATTGCAATTGATATTATCAGGGCAGGGCAAGGACTACAACACCCAGGGAAATCCCTTTTCTGGGATAAGCTGCCAAAGGATGTTTTTTCGGTTTGAGCAGGCGAAGTGTGCTCGGGAAGGTTGTGCTCTGTGGCACACGAGTGACAGGGCAGGGGTTCTGTGCAATCTGCACACGCACAGAGCTGAAGGAGAACCTGCTGGTCCCAGCCCGCCGGGGGCTCCAGCACGGGGCTGCGGGTACAAACTCCACGGGGAGGCAGCCGAGATAACCCGGGGCTGACAGCCCTGATCCGCCGCAGGGCTGGGATCGCTTGCACAAGAGAGCCCCGAAAGCTCCCAGAGTCACATCTGAGCCGCTCGACAAGGAATTTTCCAGACAGTCACACTGACTGTCCCCTGCGTTGCCACACAGCCGCCTGTCTGCCCTGCGCGCAGCCCCGAGCCCGAGCCAGACTCCGGGCAGGGTGAGGAGGACCCCGCGCTGCCCCTTGGCACAGCAAAGCTACGCCAGACTTTTACACACGGAACAGTCAAAGGCAGCGCGATTCCTCAGCGCTCTGGACGCTCCCGGGGGGAGGCGGTGACGGCCCCGGCGCTGTCCATGCTCGGGTTTAATTCGGGAAAGCCGGGGCTGCGCGGGGCTCTCTGCCCCGGGGCTGCGCTCCCAAACCGGGACGGCACAGCTCGAGAGGAGCAGGGAGGGGAGCTCACGGGGCAGGGCTCACACCCTGGGCAGGCAGCAGAGACCACCAGGTGTGCAGGGCTACACCGCAGCACCTCCCAGCCCAGAGCCGAGCTTTGTTCCTCCCCATGCCCGAACGCAGGGGTGCCGTGAGCAGCTGGATGTGCCCCGGCACGGTCCTTCCCCGCCCTCGGGGCTGTCACCTCCCCTCCCTGCAGCGCCCTGATGAGCATCACACAAGGAAACTCCGCTGAGAGCACGGAGAGAGCGGTGAATCCAGCAAAGCTCGCAGAAAAGCTGCACAGTGCTCCATGGCGCGCTGCCCTGCTCACCGCTGGTTTGCGGAGAGCTGCCGGAGAGCGTGGGCTTGGCTTTAAAGGGACGATTTGGGGGAGGGAGCGTGCCCAGCACCTGCCGGTGAGAGAGCAGCCCGTGCGGAGGGTCCCGGCCGCCGCCTGCTCCCGGAGCGCTGCGGGGAGCCCGGGCACGGCCGGGCTGTGGCAGCTCCTCGGGCCGGCGGCGATGCCGCTCTGCCCCGACGCTCCCGGGGTGGATCCGCCCGGGACGGCGTGGGCAGCCCCGGGGCTCAGGGATTCCGCTCCGGTAAGTCCCCGCTGACCCAGTTCTGTGCTCGCGGCCGTGATTAAAGGCACCGAGAGCCCGAATCCCCCCGAACGGCGACGGGCGCACGGCCGGGATGGATAAGGGGGATCTAGCGCAGCGCCCCGAGCACCGCGCCCCCGGCTCACGGTGCCTCTCCCGGCGCTCCCGGTACCTCTCCCGGTGCCNGCCCCCGCTCCGCCGGGCCGGGGCCGGGGCTCGGCTCTGCCGCCCCCGGGACGGGCAGCGGGGCCCGGCCGGGCGGGGTCCGGGGCAGCCCCGGGAGTGGGAGCGGAGGGCGAGGGGCGTCCCGGGGCGAGCCCCCGGCCCGGCACAGCGCTCGGGGCTTCTGTCTGCAGAGACGTGCAAAGGCAGCCCCGGACAGGGAGGATCTTTGATGTTGGGAGGTGTCGCCAGATCCCCACCAGTGCCTTCGGCACCTGCGCCGGGACTTCTCCGTCAGGCTGCCCCGAATCGGCCACGAACAGCAAGGTGCTGAACAGTTTGCAGTGCTTCTGCAGCATCTCGGGTGGGTTACACGAAAGGAGGTCTAGATGAGGTGTTAGGAGGAAAAGCACTGGCACAGGGTGCCCAGGGCAGCTGTGGCTGCTCCATCCCTGGAGGTGTCCCAGGCCAGGCTGGCTGGGGCTTGGAGCAGCCTGGGACAGTGGGAAGTGTCCCTGCCCAGGGCAGGGGGGTGGCACTGCCCCAGCTTTAAGGCCCCTGTCAACCCAAACCGCTCTGGGATTCTGTGATTACACCTTCAGAAGTAAAAATCATCTGACTAAATTATTTTTGCAAGAAAACAAATTGCCCCCCACCGTGGTGCAGACACAGCAGAGAGGAAACCCAGGTAGTCTGGGATCAAGTGGCTTTAAACAGCACCAAAAACAAGCTGCTCTTGTACTTCTTTCTTTTCTAATTTGTCATTCAAACAGATCTTGGGAAGGCACTCAGGACTTCCATGTCATCCCATCCTCAATTAATTGTGATGGGAATTGCAGCATCTCAAGGAGTCCAACATAATCTCTCCCAGCAATCCCTATGGGTTAATGTCCTATGCACTGAAACACAGCACAGCAGAGCATTGCACACCTCACTGCTTGGGAAATACTGCAGAGGGGTTCGAAAACACCTGCCAGGACCTACTAAAATCAATGAAGGTTTGGGTGCCAGAGCAATCAAACAATAGAGGGGAAGTTGCTCCCATTTCCTTTCCAAAAGCCTGGAGCGGGTGCCTGCTCCCTGCCCAGGGCTCTCCGTGTCCCTGCCCAGCCATCCCGGACTTGCCAGGTACCTGTTAAGCCAGATATTCCTTTCCTGGAGATTCCAGCTGGCTCTGGGAACACCGGGAGAGAACACCGGATCCCCGGCAGTGCCCAGGCCCTGCTGGCAGGTCAGAGCAACGCAGGCTGCTCCCGGCAGAGCTGTGTTTGCTCCACTCCTCCCCAAGGCCTACAAACAATTCACTTCATCTAGAGAATGCAAATGTAACTCGTTCAGACTCTGTTCAGGTTCACAGCACAGAGTTATTCTGCATTTCCATGTAAAGGAAGACATAAAAGTAGGAATTATGTAATAAGTTTTCCTTCAGTTTAAGAAAGAAGATGTCTATACAGAACATGCTTGCTCACTCTTTGCAGAAGGGATGAAAAGAGTACCTCCTGCACTTGCAAAGGAGGAGAATCAAAGCCTTTAGAAAATAAAATATATATATACACCCAGGGACCTGAAGGTTTGGGTCCTGGTTGTCCATCATCACTGAGCCCTCACCCCTTGCCTGATCCTCCTCAGGCCTTTGACCCAACAAACACCAGCAGAGACCAAAAGAACAACGAGACGAGGGATGGGAGGGAAAAAAGACCCCACCACCCCTCGAGGCTGTTGTGAGACAAATGTGCTCCCCAGTTCAGCTGCTTGCATGGGATGGCTCCTGGGGGACAGAAGCAGCCTGTCCTGGGCATTTGGGGTCTTTGGAAATAGGTAACACCAGAGAAACTTTTGCCGACTGGAGGCACGCAGGGAGTTGGCCAAAAGCCAAGAATTTTGTTTTGTAATTTGTTTTGCTCCACATCAGGACAAAACCAAGATCTACTGAAATTTTGTGCAAGAAAAACCAAAGGGAATCCACAAACACCCAGCATGGGCAGCAGCTCAGCAGTTACCCCTCCCCTTGGTGCTCTGCCTCCCATCAGTGTCCTGGCCTTGCACTCCCTTAGTCCCACTCTGCTCACCCAGAAATGCCATAAAACCATCAAAAAATTCCAATCAGAATGATATATTCCAGCAAAAGCATTATATTGTTGACTGTGGCAATTAGAACAAGAGGTGAAAAATTCTCAAACTGTTCCAAGACACATTTTAAATTCTTTAGTCACCCCCTCCCCAGGTGCTGCTTCCTCAGGCTCTGAAGTCGAACACACACCAGCCCATAAATTGCTGAAAAGGACACATTACAGGGGCTGGGAGCCTCCCTGATGAGGGGAGTGATGGAACTGCTGGGAGTATCTGAGCATCAGGCATAAGGAGTGTCCAAAGAGCGAGCACCAGTGTCCTGAAAAAGTTATTTCATCATGGGTTGGGTTGGGTTGGGTTGGAAGAGACCGTAAAGCCCATCCCAATCCACCTCCCACTGCCCCGGGCTGCTCCAAGCCCTGTCCAGCCTGGCCTGGGGCACTGCCAGGGATCCAGGGACATTCCTTCTACCTAAGCCCAACCCACCATATTTCCAATGGGAAGTTTCCAGTGGCCCAGTTTGGAACCATCTCCCAGGGGAGTGAGAGGAGATTTGCCAGAAACAGCAACAGGGAAATGGAACCATCCACTGGTAATGGCTGGAATGGCCAAAGGCACCAAGTTGGAATAAGGCAGAGGGCCAGAGCCCTTTTCCTAAAGGTTTAATGTGAATTCAAGATCCTCATAAAACAGAGCAAAAGACACTGAGAACATGGAATTGTGTCAAGTTTCTCATGCAAATTTTTTTTTAGGTGCCTGCAGAGGAGACACGATTTTAGGTTCTCTCACTTCAGCAATTAGAAAAATACAGTAAAACACCTTTTTTTAAATTTACTGGTGTCAGTGCCCTTTCTCCCAGTGCAGAGGGGCTGTCACATGTTCAGAATTCCCAGAGAATCTCATGACAAGAGACCTGAGAGGGTAAATCACCCCGGGTGTGAGTGTGTTCTCAGGGCAAGCTGAACACAGCCCTGCGAGCTCCGGCCTCGCTCCGGGCTGGGCCAGGGGCAGGGCTGGCCCTGGGCAGGGAGCAGAGCCCCAGAGCCCCAGAGCTCCAGAGCCCCAGGGCCCCAGAGCCCCAGGGTCCCAGGGCCCCAGAGCCCCAGGGCCCCAGAGCCCCAGAGCCCCAGAGTCCCAGGGCCCCTGGGGCCCCAGAGCCCCAGGGCCCCAGGGCCAGCAGCAGCTGCTCTGGGCTCCCTGCACTGCCAGCCCTGCACAAAGCAAACAACCAAACCAGCACAACGGCTGGCACGGCACTGGGATCACATCCTAAGGCTCCAGGTTTTCCAGAACGTTCCAAGAATGGAAAGAGATCTATGCCATGAATCTGAAGTACTTGTGAAACTTGGGAAAAGGATTTTTGGGTGGTGAAAAGAGAAAACTGCTGCAGAGACCCATGGGGGAGCAGACAGGGGAGATGCAAAGTCATTGGCTCCAGCTGGCAGTACACTAAGGGTGTCATCATCCTTTAAGATCCAAAGAACAAGCTGACTGCAAGTTCTAATGTCTTTAACCAAAAAATCCCTGGCCTTGATAGGTATGATTTCCTTCTGGCACAGTTTTTCACAGCTGACACACAGCTTATCTCTGAGCTTGAACAGAAGAACAATACACAGGGATGAGAGGAAGAAAGGCATGCATGGCCTTTTCCATGCTGTGAAGGCCACCAAAAAACACCCAAAGAAACCTTTTTAAAAAATCACTCCAGGACACCCACGGGAAGAAGAAAAATCCAGGTGTTAAAGCTGAACACAGCATCAGCTTCTCATTTTTTGAGAGGAAAAGATTTCAGTGCAGAAACCAAGACCTGGACCTGCTGATGCCAGCATCCAAATGCTGTGGATTTTAGGACTTTGGGGTAGTTTTGTGACAGGAGAAGTGGACAGTCACTGCACTGGAGCAGGTGGTCAGTGTTTGGGTGGGGGCTGCAGTTGGAGACAAATTATTAATTAGTGCTGTTAGGTAGTTTTTAAAATCCACCTCAGAAGTTCAGACCTGGGAGTGCAGAGCCCCGGGGAGGGGACGGGAGCCCCAGGGCTGCACTCTGGGTGTGACACAGTGCTGGAAGCCACACAGGGTGACACAGGGCAGCCACTGTGCTGCCAAGGGGACACAGGACTGTGCTTTTTTAAAAAACCAACAACCCACCAGCTGACATCTCCCAGGTCTGAGAGCTGGCAGACACTTTGGTGTCCCCACGGCCCTGGAGCCCCCAGCAGTCAGGCAAGTACAGAAAGAGGGTGACCCAGGGATCAGGTGTCCCAAACCCCTGGAAGATCCCTCACAGCTCCAGCACACAGGAGCCAGGGGCTGCAGGACAAGGCCATGCAGAGAGAAGCTGCAGCCATGGAGCAGGTGCCAGGCTCTGCTCCTGCAGCCTCCCTGGCAGGGAGGGCTCTGTCCTGCCACAGCTCCGTGGGGCAGACACTCAAGGCTGTGGGACTTTCCCTTCTAACTGGGAATGCA
This sequence comes from Rhadina sibilatrix, assembly GCA_013400275.1. Classification (NCBI taxonomy): domain Eukaryota; kingdom Metazoa; phylum Chordata; class Aves; order Passeriformes; family Phylloscopidae; genus Rhadina; species Rhadina sibilatrix. The sequence continues at coordinate 52,692 of VWYO01003757.1, forward strand.
AAGCCAAGGTGCTGCTCCCAGGTGAGAGCAGCTGTCACAGCAGCCCAGCAGCTTCAACATTGGACAAAATGCTTTTCCCACACAAACCTTTAAAATGTATTCTGTGTTTGAGATCGTCTCTCTATAAATGGAACAGCACCTGGAATGTCTTTGCTTCTCTTCTCCAGTGCCAACCACTGTGCCAAGGCTGAACATTTTGTACAGCAGACATTTTACCTCACAGGGAAGAGAATTGTCCCTATCAACACAGTTTAATCCAGGTAAATAAAATTCTGGAAGGCTTCAAATGGATTTTTGATGGGTAATTCCAGCCCAGACGGCCTTCACAAGGAAAGTTCCAGCTGAGGGGGAGGAAACCTTCAGTGACTTCCTACAGCAGCACCAACTGGAGTGCCTGGCCCCAGGCTGGTCCCAGCAGCTGTCCATCCCCAGGACACCCTGGAGGACCATGTATTCCTGACCAGGAACAAACCAGCCCTCTGCAGAGAGAATCATGGAATCACAGGAGGGTTTGGGTTGGAAGGGCCATCCCACTCCACCCCCTACCATGGGCAAGGGACACCTTCCACTGTCCCAGGCTGCTCCAAGCCCCATTGAACCTGGCCTTGGGCACTGCCAGGGATAGAGCAGCCACAGCCTCTCTGGCCAACAGAGGAATTCAAACAAAAATCCACATTTCCTGCATCCCCCAAAATCTGACACACTTCTGGTTCCCTCCAGTTTCCCTCCTGTAACTGCTGGGGGTTGTCCCCACCACCAGGAGAGCTGAATCCCGCAGGCAGTGCTGCTCATTAGGGCCGTTTTTCCTGGCAGGGCCTCCTCTCAGCGGGCTCTGATGCCCAGCGAGGCACCGCCGGAGCAGCTCTGTCCTGGCTGCGCGGTGCAAACCCGCCAGACACATGAATAATTCAGCGGCAGGAGGGAACCGCCTGTGCCATCGCCATAGCAATGAGCGCAGCGACGCCCTCCCCGCAGCAGATTATATATAAGAATTCCAAATCTCTTTAGAAGATTAGATTTTTGTGGAGGTACTGGAGGAACACAGATTAATGAATGCACTGGAAAAATGCTGTGGGAGGCTGGGGTGTTCCCTTCACTTGGAACTTCCCCACTGCCCAAGCCCTGACACCTCCAGGGAATGGCAGCAACAGACGTTCTCCTGTGACTGCCCAGACAGGTGGACACGAGGTTAAATCACACAGACCACAGACAATACCTCCCTGGCTGCCTGGGTTTTCCCTTCTCTGCCACCCTCTGGTTCCCAAGGGGGAACTTCAGCTTTTCCCACTGGCCTGGGGCAGCACAGAGCCTGGCTGTCCCCAGCAGCAATTGCACAGCACGGTGGTGAGTGACTTCTCCCAAGTCAAGGGATGAGAACTTGCAAAGAAGTAACTCCCAATGATTACTTTCCTCTTCACTTTCTTGATTCACATTTGCCAAATCATGACCAAATTCCAACACAGTCCAACATTCCAACACCAGCTAACCCTTCAAATAGTCCAGCTGATGCCTGGACCAAAAGTACTTCAGTAGCAGGGGGTGAAAGTGAAATATGTTTTAAATAAACCCTGGATGCTTTGCTATGCAGAAGGCAGTCCTTGCCAGCACTGCCAGGAGCACCCAGACTCCCGGCACTGACAGACTCTGTTACCCTGCCAATGGCTTTTCTGGATAATCTTCTTTACCTAACACAGGATAGAGAATATTACTGGGCTGTTCTTACGGTTTGTGGTTTTATCCTTTAGTTGGTTATTCCCTGTGTGCTCAGAGAAGGGAACGGAGCTGGGGAAGGGGCTCAGCCTGGAGAAAAGGAGGCTCAGGGGGACCTTCTGGCTCTGCACAAGTCCCTGCCAGCGGGGTGGAGAGAGAACTGTGGTGTTCTCTCTGCAGGCCCCATATCCTGCAGCATCCCAAGCAGCCCCAGCATAGCTGACAGCCAGTACCCTGCACTGGGGTCAGAAAATCCCAGTGCAAAGGGAGTACTGTGGAGTAATTGGGTGCCCACTGAGCTGAGCCCCATGGGCTGGGGATGCTGGACCATGGGAGGGCTGGGGGACAGGGACACAGCTGGGACAGGGCTGGGACGGGGACAGGGCTGGGATGGGGACAGGGCTGGGACGGGGACATGGCCAGGGGACAGGGACATGGCCAGGGGACAGGGACACGGCTGTGGGACAGGGATGGGACAGGGACACGGCTGGGACGGGGACACGGCTGTGGGTCAGGGATGGGACAGGGACACGGCTGGGACAGGACCAGGGGACAGGGACAGGGCTGGGACAGGGACAAGGAGAGCTCAGCACCTCCCTGCTGCACCTCTGGAGCCTCAGCACCGTGGAGGGGCAGAGCCCAGGGTCCCCACACAGCCCCTGATCACTGGCAGGCAGGAACACAACTAAAACACTCCGACGTTTGACTCGAAAACATTCTATTTAATTTATACAAATAACTACTAAATAGAAAAAGTAGATTAAAACAAAATAGTTATTTTTCTGGCAGAGTTTAAATGCATATTATATAGCTTAGAAGAAATAAAATGCATTTTCCCCACAGCATTCATGACCTAATATTCTAGTTAACTCCTCCACTGCTTTCCTTTCCCAGATCAGTAAGATGCCAGACGCAAGGTCCTGTGGGAAATGGCTATATATACGTTCCATATTCCAACTTAAAATATGGTACAGACCACACACCTACAAATGTGAAGCACTTAAAATGTGACTATCGAGTTGTAACATGATAATACAGAAAACAATTCATGTTTCAGGTTATATTGTGTTACAAAAATGTCTGTGTAAGAAATCATGAAAGAGGCCACATAAAAATAAGCTTTAACTTTATGCACTTATTTTACAGTTTAAAAAACTGGCAAGTGCACTAGTAATAAATAATTTGCAAGTTTTGGATAAACAAGAAATTCCTAATGTTCAGCATTATTGTAAACATCAGTACACATGTAAAATGCAGCTAAAGTCTGACAGTTACATTTTCAGTTTACCGAATTCTTTTCCTATTACTCAGGCATAGATCAATGCAGGATACAGCCAATCATATTTTTGGCAAGTCATGTCGTTAAAATTAACAGTGACAGTGCAAGTAAGGAATGCAAAGAATTCCTAGTGCAATAAAGAAGAGAAGCACAGGCAATATTGCTGATTAAAATTTACCACTTCCACGTGTTCACCTTGGGAGTGATTAGGAGAATTAAAATAAAATATTAAAAAAAAAAATAAAGAAAAAAAGAAAATGGGAAAAAAAAAAACCAAACCAGGAAAAAAAAAAAAAAAAAAAAAAAAAAAAAAAAAAAAAAAAAAAAAAAAAGCTGTTCAAAGCCATTGTTTAATGCCCTGATCTTGTCTTAGGATTTCTCTGTCTTCCTTCAGGCCACGAGCTCAGCCACAGCACGTGCAGCTGAGTGCTCAGCGCTCGCCCAGGTGTGGTCGGAGCAGTGCGGAGCCCGGGCTCCCCCAGCTGCTCCCCAGAACTCCTGCTCCAAGCAGCCCCTGGGGCATGAACTGCCTGGCCAGAGCCCTCCGGGCCAGCCAAGCGCCTTCCTGCCGGGCCAGCACCACGAGGAGAGGGTCAACAGTCAGCTTTCAGTTTGTCTAAGGAATTGTCAATTTTGGTCAAAGTCTTTTTGATGCGCAGGGCTGTCAGCCTGGCTGAGGGGTTCTGGTACCAGCACTCCTTCATCAGCTTGGCAAGGGACGTCAACGTCTGGGAAAGAACAGAAAGCACACGGGTCAGGCACAAAGAACGAGCCAAGGGAGCCCTGGCTGGGGCCAAGCACTCACACAGGGAGATTTTACTGCCTCGTGAACACTCCATCTGCAGAGCTTCCTGCTATTTATCAAATACGCACCTTCCGTGTTTGAAAAGCTCCTGAAGTCTGATAACCCAATTCAACCAAGAGCACAAGTGGCCCGTGGGCTGACTGGAGTGACCAGCTAGTGTAACTTGGAACAATGGTGTGTGGGGTTTTTTCTAATTAAACAATGGAGTGTGGTGGTTTTTTCTAATTAAGCAATCGTTACACGGAATTCCTCTTCAGTGAAACCAACTCCTGCAGACCCATGAAGGCAGCTGAGAGGGTACAGAAGTTCTGCCTGTGATTTCACCCTGCACAGCAGGATTTAACTGGCTGGGCTCCCACCACAGGGCACAGCTCCACACCCAAACCTCAGAGATGGGCCACCTGCCCTGCCCAGCCCTACAGATTTCAAACTGACTTCCACAGCTCCAGGGGTAAGGACAAAACAGCTGGGCAGCCTGGAGAGGCCAGACTGCTACTGATGAAGAAAAATAAACTTGAGCATCAGTCTTTCAAAAAGAACAACAGCCCCTATCTTGTAAGCAGGAGAGCCCAGCATTCTGTGTGTGTGCTTGTAAGCCATAGAAAGGCCTGGACCAGCTTCTCTCCCCTTCACTTCCCCCAGGAGGGAGAACAACCAGCAGGAAAAGCAGCCGTAAGATTTTGCTCAATCATGTCCCTAAAAGGCTGATCTGTGCCTAGCTCAGAGCTGGCAGTGGTCAGTTGGCTCAATGCTCCCCAGGCAGGCCAGCACACCCCAACCCCTGGAGAGGTGACACTGCTGAGGAGGCCCACCCAGATCATCCCCCCAGCAAGTGAGAGCTGGAAAGCTTCCATGACTCTGCCAGAGAAAGCACCACACTGACCGGGTCTGAGAACCATCTGTTGGGAATGTTGGGCCTCTGCTGATCCACACAGACCACTTTCCTCATGTCTTCAAAACTGGGATCGTTCGGAACCAAGTCATAAAAGGGTGGCTTGTAGTCTTCCACGATACCTGGTGAGACACAAACACACATTACTCAGTGACTGTGCCAGTGAACAGTATTTCTGCAGGCACAGAGGGAACACATAACCCACCTGCCTAAGAGGCATAAAAATCCTTTACAAGTCAACCCTACAGAGTCGTGCAGCCTCTGAACAACAGAACAGCACTCACTGCCCCAGGAGCAGCTTTTTCTACTCAAAATGTTAATTAATTGGCTGATATTGCAAGTCCACAAAGTATGAGCTATACCCACTTTGCAGATGCTGGAGCTGAAAGGACGAGAAGTAAACCCCCTGCCAAAAGGCCATGTTTTGTAATGCATGCAGCTCTCCTGCCTACCAAAAGCTGGGATTTCTACCAGCAAATGCAAAAATCTAAGGTCTGCACTGGAGTTTCTAACAGGCTCAACACACATTAGTGCTTTTGTAATCCCTGAAAGAGTCCAATAAGCATGGCAGCATCCACAGACCCTCAAGCTGGTGCTTCAAAGCATTTCCTTCATTGTTATGAAAACAGCAAAATCCCCAGTGTAACTGGCACCAGATGCCATCACAAAGCCAAACATCCTAGAGCCCGTGGCACTCAGGAGCTCAATGCATCTTCATAAAATCTCAGACTGATTTGGGCTGGGAGGGACCTTACAGTCCATCCCATCCCACCCCTGCAATGGGCAGGGACACCTTCCACTATCCCAGGTTGCTCCAAGCCCCATCCAGCCTGGCCTTGAAACAATCAACCTGGCCATGTCCGAGGCTTTGGCACTGAAACCAGAGTTGGTGTGTCTGCTCCCCCAGCCCGTCAGCCCTCACAGTGTGCTGCCAGCCTGGAGCCCCTCTGCCTGCTCCCAGCACACACCTGCAGCTCTGCTTCCTCACTGGATCAGGCTCACAAACCATCCACAGAGAGCACAACTTTCTCAGGAAGCCAATTTACAAACTGGTGTTCCAAGACAGGCATCTGGGTCAGCAGTGTGGAAACAGCCGGAGCTAATGAGGCACTCTGTGTCCAGCAGGAACATCAAATGGCTGCTGCTGCTGACAGCTGGGACCAACAGACTGAAATCTGCTGTCCCACAGCCAGACACGAAATCCAGGAGAACCCCTGCTGCTTTGCATACCCTGAAGTTGAAAAGAGGTTCTCAATTTTTCCTACAGCCAGTTGAATTTTAGTTTTCCTGTTCTATTGAAGATGAAGACCAAAGTCCCACAGATATTCCGGTGCATACTCTGCAAAAATCTGTCTGTGATGATTAGTCAAAAAGGGAAACAGTCTTCAGGAAACTGCAAGTGCCCTGGAGAATAGTAGAGTGACTTGGAGACCTGGCTACCCAAGCAAGCTCCCACCAGAAGCACTGGGCAGCCTGCAGAGTTTGCCCGCTGCTATTCCGACATGGACGCAGGACACGTGCTGTGTAAAGCAGCATCACCCACCCTTCTGCTCAGAGCAACTCCCAGTAGCACTTACCAAACATCACCTGCTGGGCTGAATTCCTATTCTCACCCTTCTCCTGCCTCATCCCAGAACCCAGTTTACTGTGAGACCTCAGAAGCACAACCCCTCTGTGCCCTTGCTGCCATGCCTGTCCTGCAGGTAAAGCCAAGGCTCTGCAGGAGACAAACAGCCAAACCCAGCCGTGTCACACAGCTCTGAACACATCCCAGGGCCACGAGGATATTACAGATGAACTTTAGCACTGCAGAGAGTGTCTGGCTCTAATTCACTGCTGTCATGTGGTCTTTCCCAAGCACAGGCACACAATGCTGCAGACAACAGGCAGTACTGAACACACAGGAATGGGCTGGCCTTTCCTCCAGTAGTGCCTGTGGAGCGCTCTGAGCTGCTGTCCAGCCCTGTGGGACAGGGCCCCTGGCTCTGCTGCAGCCCTCAGTGGTGCCAGGGAGCCACTCACCCTCTGTCCCACAGTGCCACACTGACCCGTGACACGCTGCCCTCTGCCCGGGGACACCCAGCTCCTGCAGCACAGCCTGCAGAGCCCACAGCCTGCCCCTCCTGCAGAGCCTGCACAGTTCACAGCCTGCCCCTCCTGCACAGTTCACAGCCTGCCCCTCCTGCACAGTTCACAGCCTGCCCCTCCTGCACAGCTCACAGCCTGCCCCTCCTGCACAGCTCACAGCCTGCCCCTCCTGCACAGCTCACAGCCTGCCCCTCCTGC
>VWYO01003760.1:2872-18052 GCA_013400275.1 Rhadina sibilatrix
TTTTTTTCTTCCCTGTGCTTTCCACAGTTCTGTTGCCCAGTCCCCCGTGTCAAGGGAGTTTTTTAAAGGCTGTTCTGCCCAAATTGATGATTTGGGGGTCTCAGGAGTTCATACGTGGAGGCTCTGGATTTTAGACATTCTCCTACTTGACAAGCAGACGCAGTCAGGTAGATTTGATGTTTATTCGAATTGAACTGGCTTTAAATGGAAGAACAAAACTGTGGCTTCCACCCCTTGGTTGTGTGTCTGATTTAGCCATTAGGCCAGCTGAAAGCAGAGCTGCCAAATCAGCCAAATACACACACAGACAGAGAGACACGGGGCAGGGGCAGAGAGAGCAGGAGGGAGTTTCACAGAGGGAACACTCATGTTTGTAAAGCCCACAGGATAATGGATGAACTCAACAAAAGCCATTAAAGCATCAGCAGAAGCTCAGAAATAGTTCAGACAGCTTATCCTAATGAACTCGGAGTGGTTCACCTCGCCATAAATGGATAATGAGGGTATAAAAATGGCAGGCATTAATATATTTGCAGGTTAAAGAAACTGTGTAAATGCTTCCTTGGTTCCTGCAAGTCTCAGGCTCTGGAGCAGTGGGACAGGATAGGTAGGCAAAAAAAGCAAACTCCATCCCTTATTGATGTACAGCAGGAGCCTCCCTGACTTTTTTTGTGATAAATTAGACGTGGGTTTGAGTCTCCATCCTTGGGGGAGGGATGCTGCTCCCTCTCAAAATGCAGATTTGAGGGGGGTTTGGTTAAGTCTGCCTGTGGTTTGTTCCAGGTTTCCCTCCATCCTCCTGCAGATACTCCTCCTAACTGCTGCCAGCTGCAGGTTAAGGAACTTTCACCTCCCTTTTACATCCAGAAAATCCCAGCTCTAATGTGAGAGGAGGAAAAAGGGAGGCTTGCCAGGGGAAAAACCTGCAGCTGAAGAAAGAGTTCACAGATGTGAAATTTAATGCTCAGATCAGCCTGCAGGATTGGAGTGGGAAGTTCCACAACCAGTTGGAACCAATCCCACAAGGGCTGGACTCCTTGTGCCTCTTTTGGGCAACAGTTAAAAACGAAAAATATTCTTTTAAAATCTTATTTAAAGGGGATTTTCCCCCCCACTCTCCAATCTCTTGCAGTTCTGAAAGGATGCTCCTGAAATCTTCATTTTGGCCAGTGAAAACTTCCCTGAAATGCACTTATTTAAGGACTATTAGGAAGTGGAGACCTCAGTTAATCCCTCAAAACCTCCTGACAATAAATTACATGAAATTAACATTTCCAATATTTACTGGTCCCTGGAGTAAACTGAGGTTCAATACCTTTGTAAAGTGCAGGGAAATACTCAAAGAAATCACCGAGAAATCTTTTGGCCCTCAGTGCAAGGTGAAATTACCTCTTAATTCTTACAAAAAAATACTCTTTTGCCCATTTAGAGATTTCAGAGTCAGACACAAAGGAAGGAAATCAATTTTGTGAGAGTTGGGGGCGATGGGTGGAAGGTTTTGTTGTTTTTTTTTTTTTTTCCTGAACAGGTATTGGGTGAGTGTTGGAAAATCCAGTGTTACAGGCTCCAAAGGTGGAATTTCAGATTCCCCCTTAACCTAAAGCAGCTTCCAGAGGGGTGGAACACAAATCTGAGGAGAACTCCTGAGCTTCCAGTACCTTCCTGCAATATCTGTGCTTTTGGACTCTATTTCCTAGGCAAAAAACTACCAAAAACATAGGCAAGCTTCTGAAACACACAGACACACAAAAAAAAATCACCCAGGGAGTTTTCTGAAACAAACATTGTGGAAGAGTTCATTTTAACAGAGTTAATCCACCCAGATATGGATAGCAGCAAGATATTTAATCATGGCATATCCTGTTTAATCACATTTAGAATCCTCTGGAAATTAAGCTTATACAACTTCCTTAATTTAGAGGACAGTATAATGCTTAAGTATTTAATCTCCTTAGGATTGATATTGGGCTCGAGTCTTTTGCAGAGGATGGAAATACAGAAGGGCTCAAATTAACAAATCATTCCTTTGTTTTTCCAAACATTTTTTTTAATTTTTTTTTTTTTTTTAGCCTCGAATTGGGTTCTCAAATCCTTGATTATTGACAATTCTTAGTCCACTGAGCTTTTGTGGAGTCTTTTAGGAGATGGATTCCCCACCACCGTGGTTCTCATCACGATTAAATTAATAAATGCAGACCCTTCCAATGCCCTCTGGAAAACCTTTTCCGTTCCATTATTTTTAGTCTGTGCCTAAAACTCAGCTGCATTTTAAGCCACAGGTTTAAAGCTCTTGGGGAGCTTCAGGATGGAGCTGACAGACCACAAGTTCCAAACCAAAGCAAAGGATGATTGTTGAGCCTACCCCAGATTTCCGTCCTGCTGTTCATTTTATCACGCAGAGATTATGAGGTTTTATGTAAAACGCCTCAATTTTGGTCATTTCAGAGCCACTCCACACTTAAACATGAAAATAACACAAGCAGCAGCAAGTTATTGTAGTAAAAATATTCACCAGCAATTCCTTTTGTCCCTTCTCAATCTGTTAAATAAAAAGAATCTCTCCAAGTGTCTCAGACAAGGCTCTAACACCAGTCTAGCACTGAACTACTCATAAACCAAGATGATGCCTTGTCTCAAAATGTACTTTAATAATATAGTATTTGGGGGGGTTTTATGCCAAACATTAATTTGATTTTTTCTGAATTTATTGATGAAAGAAGGGCTGTAAATTCACCACGAGCTCTTTCACTAAAGAACACCAAATATTTCCTACGAAAGAAGTGGAGGGAATCAAATTGAAATAATAAATTCCAAACTCATCCAGGCAGGCAAGTGCGACGCTGAGGTAAATTCATTGGCAGATTTACAATTAAGATCCGTACGGAATGGAAATAATAATAATCACAAGCTCCTAGAAAGGCTGTAGCAGGTTGTATCCCGGATTCAGCAGGGACAAATCACTCATATTTACTCTCAATAAAGGCATAATTCCTGCTGCCTTCAAATACCTTCTCAGAGTGGCTTCGTTTATCACATTCTTGGAGAAGATGGATTCTGCTTAAAACCCAAAAGGCAAAAAGGAAGTGGGAACAGTTCCATTCCATGGGAGGGAAACTCCTGGAGGCATCACCTGCGAGGGCAGAGCCATCCCACGCTCCTGGAACGTTCTTTTTGCCCTTTTTCAGGGCAAACAGACCCAAAGAGAAGAGCTGCTGATGGCCACACAAATTAATCTGGTTTTTTCCCCCCCTCCAGCAGGGCTGTGGGACAGCAGAGAACCTTCAGCAGTTGCTGTTTTCTAAAGGGTTGTGGGTTTTACTGCCTTTGACGCCTCAGAACCTCTTTTAGAACGTAAATAATCTACAGGGGTTTTGCTTAGTTCCTAATTCTTGGTCCCATTTCTGTCAAACTTCAGCTGGACATCCCCAACCCTTCAGGGTTCGCTGGGAGCTGAAGGGATTTTTCAGAGCATGGACACAAAAGTGATGACAATTGCCAAGAGACGCTGCTGGCCTTGGCTCGGGATGGGATTCCTCCTCTGTCAGTGTTTTATCAGCTCGGCCGAGTCACTAAAATGTAAATCTGTGCCGGAATCCTCGGGCTTGCAGGAGGTGTTGAAGTGCAAAGGCAGCCCCTAATCGCTCAGGAGCTGGAGGCGTTTGTGACCCCCTCTACAGCCCAGTAAAAACCAGTGCAGCTCCATTAACTGCGGGGATTTTACACGGCTTTGCTGACAGCTCCATCATTCTTTGTTTGCCTTCTCAAAGCACCCAGGACTTCAACTCGCACCCATCCACTGACCCACCCAACACCTGCACAGCGATTAAAAAATGTCAGTTCCGGGATAAAAACAAAAAAAAACCAAACCCCACAAACCCTCCTCACTACATTTCTGCAGAGATTTTTGTTGTTGTGAGCTGTTTACAGCTAAAAATACTCTTAACAAGTTGACTGGATGTGGACCTAAGGGAAGGGTTCTCCTGTTTTTTGTTCTGTGTTTTCACTTGGCCTGGAGAATTTGAGCCAGAGTCTTAATACCAGCTTTGAGAAGACAGGTTCTGCTGTGAAAACCGAGTGCTGCGTGCATGAATACGCTTTTAGTTTTATAAATGAGGAGCTGAATTGCTCATAAATACGTTGAGCACACTTTCAGCTCTGGTTCAGGAGGATGCTGAGAAGATTTATCCTTTCTGTGGCAAGGAAATCTTCACCAGAGTAAGGAGGGCATGAACTTCACCTTGTGTCTCTCTGAATACCTGGTTAGCCTTAAAAAGTTCCTTTCTACAAACGCATTCAATCACAGAGATTGATCATAAAGGTGATTTTGTGCTTTTTTTTCCCGGAGTATTTTGGGCGAAACATTTTTATCCAAAGCGAAACACGGGAAAACAAAAGTCACTTGCACCTCGGCTGCCCTGACATTCTACCCAAATTACTCTGCTCTGCCAAAATATGATCCTTTTTTTTNGCCTTGTCACTACTTCTTTTGCCCAGTTTCCTGGCAAACTTTACGTTCTAGGGTTTTAAATCCTCAATTCTCTTTCTGGGTCAGCCCTGTGCCTGCTATTCTAAGAATACTGTACTTGTCCTTGAAAATGCATCCCTCCAACTCAGCGTGCACCTAACTGGTTGAAAGCTGGAGGGAGCACAGCAGACACAACACTCTTGCCAAGGACAGGTTTTTTTTTTTTCCCCTCCCAGTCATCTTTTGTTATGAATCTCATGGTTCTTCTCATTGTTAAGCACCTGCTGCGTTCCCTTGGGAATGCCGGGTTACCTTGGACACTCCTATCACCGCACAGAAAGGGAGATGGGGCCGATCACTTCCCCCATTAGCAGCATTTCCCCTTCTCTCCCTAAACGCGGAGAGTTCAAGGATGAGGCAAGCGACCGCAGAAATTCTGAGCTGTTGGAGTGCAAACTTGTAAAACACAAAGCGGGTCGGCTCTGAGGCCGATTCTGATGCAATTCCTGGTGTTTAATGAAGTTCTGTCATCTGTCAGCCTCAGTGGATGTGAATTCTTTTATTCAGTGTAAGAAATAACAGCCCACGATCCTCCACGATTAGGGTTTTAAAGGGAAAAGTGCCCTTCCAGGAGGGATTTCACTTCACTCCACAGCCCTGGGACTCCTCACTCTGCTCTTGGTCACAGCCAGACCTTGACTGACATTCCGGGCTCTGAGTGGGGTTTCTGGTAAGAACAGGAGGAATTCTTTTCACTTAAGGCTTGAATAAAGCTGTTGCACATGCTCTAGGTGGTGATGGAATTGAACTGTTTCAGGTTAAGCAGTTAAATGTCGGATCGCACCTTGTATGTACACTATTTTAAATCTCATTACTACAGAAAGCTTCACTCTGAAAACGGGGCCATTTGCTTTCCCCGGGTCACAGCCTGAAACAAACCAAAGAGAGCTTTAAGAAGCCTTTCCAACTCTTGTTTGGCCTAACAAGAATAATGGAATGTATTTTAAAAGGTATAGAAGGAAAAGCAGCTAATCCATAGGATTACAAGGAACTGGAAGAGATTAAAAAAAAAACAAACAAAAACTCTCTTGGGAATTCATGTTGTATCCTACACCGTTAGAGGAAGGCACAAAAATCTTGAGGAAAAAATAATGGAAACAAATTGGACAAAGATTCAATTCTAAAGAACAAGAAAAAGCCAGAGCAGAAGCGAGGCCACCCGTAATTAACATTCGTGTCACAAAAGCGAACAAACCCATTCCTGCCAATGGCTCGAGGCATCCCCTGTGGACTGAAGGCCCGAGAAAGGGAGACGTGTGCCCATTTTCTACCTCAGGGGAGAACACGGCTCTTTAGGGTGGGCAGGAGGAGCTAAATATTAACATGTCGAGAAAACCAAAGCCACGGGAGAGCAGCGCTGGTCCCCTTACCCCACGGAGCGTTTTAATGGATCGCCTGGATAAATCGCTGTTATTTATTGCCTGGGAGCTCCATGCTTTTTCATCTGATAGGGAAGGGCTGAGCGCTCGGTATTTTCCCTTCCAGCGTCTCTCTAAGAGCTGTAAAAATTAATACAGGCGGAACGGTGGCATTAAAGACTCAGCAGCCAGCCCGGAATGGAGCAGGCAGGGGTGGTGGGCATTTTAAAGGTGAAGAATGGGCCGTTCTTCACTTAGAAATGCAAATGTCAGCGCCGGAAAAGTCAACGGCAGCTGCTCGGAAAGAAAAAAAAAGAAAAAAAAAAAGCTTTTCTTAAGCATCCTTTCATCAGCACCACAGAGCATTAGCCGCGCATCCCGAAGCCTTCATCTAGCCGTGACAATCTCCGTTTGCTCCTGGGAATTTTTGGAATAAAACTGGGAATTTTTGGAGTAGAAAAGCGATATTTTTTTTTTTTTTTTTTTTTTTTTTTTTTTTTTTTTTTCTTTCGTCTCACCGCTTGTTTCTTTANTTTTTTTTTTACCTCAGCGGCACCTCCGTTTTCCTTCAAAATAATTCGGCGTGCCGGGGTGTTTGTGTGTAAAACCTGCTTTGAGGCCGGAGCGCGGGTGTTCTGTGAGGAGCTTTTCGAGACAACACCAAACCTCTTCTGTCAGGGAGGGGTGGGCAGCAAAGAGTCAGTGAATGGTTCGGGCTGGAAAGGACCTTGAATCCCATCCAGTCCCACACCCATCCACGGGCAGGGACATTTTGCATCACCCCAGGCTGCTCCAAGCTCCAGTGTCCAACCTGGCCTTGGGCACTGCCAGGGATCCAGGGGCACCCTGTGCCAGTCCATCCTTGTTGGATTATTCCAGAGATGGGGCAACTGAGAGGCGTTTTAAAAACTTTTCTTTTCAGCCTCACGTGAAGGGTGAGGCAGCGCAGATGTTACAATTCGCGCCATCACGATCAGAAGCCAAGCTATTTCCTAATTACTCCATCTCCACTATTTCCACNCAATTCACGCCATCACGATCAGAAGCCAAACTATTTCCTAATTACTCCATCTCCACTATTTCCTAATTACTCCATATTACTCCACTATTTCCTAATTAATCCATCATAAATGTTTCTTGACGGATCAGCTTTTGCCACACAAAGCCGTTAATGCCCTAAAGCCAATCATCCAAAATTACCCCTCGTGAATCCTACTACAGCGCACCTTTCACAGTTTTATTTCTCCAAAATATCTCATCTTCTTTGCAAGGCCACCCTTTGCAACCTGTTTCCAGCTCCTTTTCTCTCTCAACAACCCCCGTCCCATCCCATGGCCTGTCTCAGTCAGCATTTCTGACCTCAGAGTCTGCTCTCGGATGCACCAGACCCTGTGAGCCTCCTGCCAGGGCTTTGAGAACCCTCTATGTGAAAAAGGCAGATTGTATGTATAGCTCTATGCAGATATTTACTATATACAATAGACTAGTTTAAAAAGTTATGCCATATTAACATTTGAATAATATAGTAAATGTAGTTTTTAACATTAAGTTTTAGTAAAAATTGTATGTGTAAGATATTTTCCTTAGCTCAAGAGAATATCTCACAGAGATAAGATTTACAACAGAAAAGAAAACCCCCCCTTCGGATTCTTCAGACAAGAAAGATGCAAATCTCTTGGAACCTACAGGGACCAGACCCTTGAATCCACAAAACAAAACTCCTTGCAGGAACCAGACATCCCAAATCCACAAAAGCAAGATTCTCCTGTGGCCAAGAGAGCTCAGCAAGGGACTCTTAGAAAACAAGTTTGTCTTAGAGAAAGCATGCATAATTATGAAGTTGTGGGTCCTCAAAAAGGGAAAGATTTCTACCGAAGGTGCCTTTCTCCTGACCGGCATGGGGCCGGGAAGGAGGAAGGACGGTGGGCCACCTTCTTTGCCTTTGTTTTCTCTTTATTTTCTTTTTATTTGTCCTGTCTCTAAACTTTTATTTGTATTCATTTTCTTTTTGTAACCAATTTTTATTCTTTATTAAATTCTCATAAATTTCTAAAAGTGAGTGATTGGCATTTATCACACTCTGCAAATCCATTCCCCACACACCCTGCCCAAAAGTGAGAATCCTCCAACGTGAGCACGGCCAGGCTGGGCCAGCACAGCCTCTCCAGGACAATTCCTTGTCACCTCCAAGTCCCCCGTGTCCCCCCCAGCCCTGCTGAGCAGCACAGCGCTGATCCCTTTAAGCGTTCTGCTTGCCTGGAGCCGTGCAGTTGAGACACCAGTTGAGTGCACTTTAATTAGCCCAGAGGAAATCACAGTAGGGATTAAATGAGTTGGGCTGTTATTCTCCTGTTTTTACTAGCAGCAAATAAAAGCGTGTAATTAGCTTTTTTTTTTTTTTTTAATAAAAAAAAAGGGGTTTTCAGGATCTTAAGGTCATCGTAACTGTAAACAATAGTGTATTTATCTAAGCTGAGAGTGGTGCTGGAAAGTGTTTTCATTCTGAAGAGGAAATAGGAAAATTAGAATTGATCCACAGGTTTCTGAGGATTTTTCAGTTGAAACTCAGCGTAGCAGCAGTGGCAGAAGAGGATTTTAAAGATGGTTTTCAAGCAAGAAATGCACAATTTCCTGATTTGGTTTAGAATTGCCAAAATATATCTTTAGCATAATTTTTTTCCCCTGTAATTAATTTATATTAAAATACTGGTTTGGATAATATATTAGTGTGTAGAATATTACATAAATCGAACCCAGAAACACTCAGATTTATCAAAATAACACTCAAANGAAGTGGTTTGAAACAGGAATTAAAGGATTAAAGTGAAGAGCTGCAGGAAACAACTGCAAATTGGCTTTATCAAGCAAATATTGGATATTTGCTCCATTCTCAGCATAACTGACCCCACCCTGCAGCCACAGCAAAGGTACCTCCTCGGGAGGATTCAATAGAGCCCCACAACAAAGTTGGTTTTGCTGTTTTCTGGGGAAACCGTGGCACAAATGAAGCCTCTGATGGAAAAATCATCACCACCAGGTTCCTTATAAAGGAATATTGTTCCTTTAATGGCAGAACAGTCAGAGCTAAACGTGTCCATCTCCCAAACCTAATGGGACGTGGAATGAGGCACTGAGCTCCTGCTGGCTTCACTTTTGGTCTTTGCTCATCCAAATCCTGCCCTGGATCACCCTGGTGCCAGTTTGGGACCCTCAGCCTGGTACCCTCAGCCTGGTACTGGGGCTTCACTGTGGAAAGACCCCCAAATTTTGCAATATTTAAAATCTGACTCCTAATCACGCAATGGTTTGGGTTGGGAGGGACCTCAAAGCTCATCCAGTGCCACCCCGTGCCATGGGCAGGGACACTTTCCACTGTCCCAGGCTGCTCCCAGCCCTGTCTAACCTGGCCTTGGGCACTGCCAGTGTTAATCACCTGCTGCAAAATGAAAAATACCCAAAAAGCATTCTGTCCTAATGACATATATATATATATATGTGTGTGTGTGTATATATATATATATACTCACATACATATAGAAAAAATTACTGACTGCCTTTAGGAATCCCTTTCCTCCTGGCTTAGGGATATGCAGATACAAAGATTTCACATCTCACCTCAGAAAACTCCCTGTATTTTGCAGTCAGAATTAAGTGACAGATGCATTCACCATCAATACTGCAGATACCAGCCCGGGGGTGGGGGGCAGGGGGGGAATTGAGCTTGTGATAGTTAGTGATCAAAGGAATTATCCCTGAGTGCTCTGGACAAGGATCCTGCAATTCCTTCCCAGTGCAGGTCTGTCCTGTAGCTGTCAGCATCACCCACACACCTGTACTGTGCCGTGGTGACACTGCAGGGACTCCTGATGGTGTCACCCCCCAGAACCAACACCTCCAGGGCTGAAGGGAACATTCCCGAGACAGTTTTGATGGTCCCAGATTTTAGGGGATGAATTCCTGCTGATGATTCTGTTCTCCATTGGAACTGGCGGGGGTCAGACAGGTTCAGGTGCCTTTGGGGGATCAAGGCTCATTGCTGCAGCCCAGCCAAGGATTAGTGGATGCAGAATGAGCAGCTCCCCAGTTTGTAGGGCAGAAACCTGCCAGCACCAATGATTTGGGTCATCATTAGGGCAGGGAAAGTTTCCACAAGAAAGGGGAAAAACCCTCCAGGAACTCATTGACTTTGCAGACTGAAGCGTTACAAGGCAATTGGCTCGGATGGGCATTGCTGGCTGGGTGATCAGTGGCACTTAATCCCACAAAACCTCCTTTCCCAAGACAAATTTTCCACTCAGTGCCTCTTCTCCTCCCAGTGCACCACTCAAAAGCCCCTTAACCCCCAGCAGCAAATCACACACACCCGCTGACTGCTAAACATCACATTTTGAATATCCTTATGAACTTTCCTACGCGCCACTCTGACCTTTTCCAAATAAACGCGGCAAAAACTGCATTTTTTTTTTTTTTGGTCCCTTGGGTGAAAAACACTTCTTCACCTTGCAGTACCTCCGTGATAGATGACAGCATAAACCCTCACAGGAGTGAGTTATCTGCAATCATTTCCCTGCAAAACATCACTAAATTCCTGTCCCATCAGCATATATTGATAACACCGAGGCTGATAACATCGGCAACCCTGCAGAGCCCGCGCTGCTCTACGAGCCTGATACTCCAATTTCCTTTCTGGGCCACGAAAGGAGCCTCAAATATCAGCTTTTGTTTTCCAGCTTAGAGAATGAGGGAGGAGAACGGGGCACTGCTGTTATCCGAAGTCATGGATGCTCCTCAGAGCTTCTGGAAACCCTCCCCGGCCCTGGAGAGGATGGGATGAAGCCTGAAAGGTGTTTCCAGTTTCAGCGGCTGAGAATCCAAATGAGCTGCAGGAATCTGTGATGCTGTGAGCTCCTGCAGGGCACAGACATTGTCCAGCGCCGATGATAGCGAAAATGTTTGATTTTTATACCTGGTGCAGCTTCCCAGAGAAGCATCCTGGGATGCGGCATTCGCTGTTTGCACAAACCCAGCCCCAAAAAGCCAAACGGGCACCAAACATCCCTCGCTCCCTGCCTGCCTCAACGCCTCTTTGAAGCCGGAGTAATGAGAACATTTAGCTCCTAAATTCTGGTTTTACTTCCACAAAAGCAACCGCACATCAACCTAATGTCTTCCTTTGTTCGGTGACACGGAGGTCACTGCTGTGAGATTTATTTGATTTCGCAGTTTGCCTAATTAATTTGCTCATTCTGGGCAAACTCCATCAGCACCGCGCGCCGGCAAAAGCAACAGATTCATTTCCATGGTACAGTGCATCCGGAATAATTATTACCCCCCCAGAACTGTTATTGCTCCGAATCTGAGGGGAAAGGGAAGTGTCCTACTGTGATAAAAGGGCTCTGTTGTGGTTTTATCAGCTGAAAAAAAAAAAAAAAACCCAAAAAACCCCAAAGCAGCATGGACTAAATTACAAAAGCGGCTTTTTGCAAGCGTTAAGCAGCGCAAGACACAAAAGTCCATAAAGCTGTTTCAAGACCAAATTTGTTTCTCTGATTTACTTCTTATCAAGTCTTATTAACAGGCTAAAACCGCCGGGAGTCTGAAACCACTCCCATCCCTGCAGCGATATTGGCAGGCAAAACCCAACACGGATTAGAACACAACATTCTTTCACTGCTGAAGGGGGCTATTGACCCCCAGGTTCGAAAACAATCAGACTTTCTATAAATAAACTCTAGAAAACTGGTGGGATCACAAGGAGAGAAAGCAGAAGACTTTAAGGGGACAGGGAAGGGAGAGAGAAAGTATTTTACATCAGGAGAATTAAGTTGTTTGAGCTCTGGACGCCAGATTGACCGAGAAGGGAGCAGCTTTGTTTTTCTATTGAGAGTTGATCGAAATTCACTGGTTCCAGTTCTTGGGTCTTTGATTTGCTGGAGGCCCTTTGCTTTGACCAACTGATTAGTTCTTTTCACTGCCCTGGGAGAAGAAATCACTCTTGACTTCTCCTTGGACATCTAATTCCTGCACATCTTCCCTGTTCCTGTAACTTTAGCTTACAACTGTGGCCCACAGTGAGAGGTGAAATACTTGATTAATCAGAACTTATCCCTTGGTAGGTTTGGGTTTAGAAAGAAGAGAGGAAAAGTGTGGAGCTCTCTGGTCCAACCCTTTTCCCCATCAGCCTTTCACAGTCACAGCAGAAAATCACATCATCACCTGCACTGCTGCCTCCCTCTCCCACATGATATTTGGTTTTTAAACGTTATCCCCAAATCCTCACGCTCCAGGAAGGCTGGACCTGCCACAGGCTCCATTTCCAAGTCTCTAAAAATTATAGCACCTAAAAAAAATTCACAAAGCTCCTGCCTACCTTGCAGCCAAGTGCTCCCCAGGCCGAACACAGTGGAAAGATCCCAAAGTGCTGTTCTTCCTCAGGTAGCCAAGAGAGCACCTGTGCTAGCCTTAAATAAACCCACGAGGTTCCACCCCAGGGGTTCAGTGAGGTGTGACAGAGTCGAGGGGAATCCCAATCACCTGTATTCACCCTGGATCCACAGCAAAGCAGAGTGCATCACGCAGTAATTGAGATAATCACAGCCACAGGGAGGGGCAGGGGCAGCTGCTGCCTGAAGGGATGTGTGATAAATGCCAATCACTCACTTTTAGAAATTTATGAGAATTTAATAAAAANTGGAAATGAGGTGCAGAAAGAGATGCAGATATCATTATCTCCACATTTATCTCTATATCTACACAGGTGTGTGCCCCGTTGCATGTTTGCAGTGCACAGAGATACAGTAACAACGATATAAAAAGGCGTTTATCTGATCTCTTTTCCTCTCAGTGGAGGCAAAATGAGCAATCGCTCCCCGTGATCACTTGAGGAACTCGTTGCTTACAAACACCTCCCACCCAGGGCACCAGGGGCCATCATTAGGCTTAGCGCTGGCTCTGAGGCTCCTCCTGTTCCTCTTCGTGGTTCTTGGCTCCCAAGCAAGGCGTTAACAATAGATATTTAAAATCCCCCAGTGCATATTTATAATATAAATATTTCTATTATAACGCTGCCCGTGCAGTGTTGCAGCTGCACGAGCCTGGCTGGGGATGCATTGTCTGGCAATGGGGCCTGGGGCCTGTTTTGCATCTCCTGAGCTCTCAGTCTCTCCTTCCAGCCCTGATCAGACCAAAAGCTGTGGCTGCTGAAGGTGCAATTAATAAAGTGTGTAATTAACGAGCTGTGACATCAAAACCCCCTGGCTGGAGGACAGGTCCCACCACCACCAATGAAGTTTGTAGTGCTGCTGCCCAGGATTCCTTCAGGACGGGCACCAGGCCCCAGACTGCTTTACTGGGACACAATTCCTCAAAGCAGGACTGACTGTAGTGCAGAATAAAGCACCATACCAAACTGTTGCTTTTGTTTACCTCCCCTGTAATTGCCCCTGAGGATTTCTATTTTGCCCCCTCTCCCAAGGAAGCTGGTTTTGACTGCACATGAAGCTCTTGCAGCCATCCAGCCCCTCAGTGGGTGTGAGATGTGGTGCTGTTGCCAGAGAATCACAGAGTGATGGGATGGTTTGGGCTGGACTAAGTTAAGATTGTCCAGGTCCTTGCCATTAGCAGGGACATTTCCAAGGAGAAGGTGTCTGGAACAGCAGCATAAATTCACTTTTCAAGCCCTTTGGATTAGGAAGGACAGGAAAGGCCTCGAGGGCTGTGGGGTGGGAGATCATCCAACAAGGCTCTCCCAACAACCCATGGTGTGTGAGGGTACAGCTCCTTGGGTTCCCTCCCTCGTGTGAGCTCCCTGCTTCAGCCATCACCCCCACTGCCCCAGCTCTTTCTAGTGAGTGACGACTTTTAAATTCTCCCTTCCAAGTGACAATCAATATAAATATCCTGTGGTTTTCAGGCTGCTTATACACTTCCCATAAAAATCCACGGGGGCTGAGCTGCGTGCTGAGCACTGCCTGAACTGCATGCAAAGCACTCTGCCATGCTTTTATTTGTTGGGGCTCTCCAAAGTGCAGAGGGATATGAGCTGAGTGCCTGATGAAAATGAAGTGTAACTCCTAATGGTTTATTTGCACTGCAGTGCATTTGCCATATCATTCATTACATTGCACTCAGTGCCTTCCCCCCACCCCCACCTTTGGCCATACATAGCTGCACTTAAATAAAAAAATGTAACATCTTCTCTCTAATATTTGTGTCCTGAGTCTCAAGCATCTGCTTTATGGGGCTTCATCACTTTGTACATCATGCTATGAACTGCAGTGAAAACCGATTTCAACATGGGATTGAGCTGGTGAAATGGATCTGTGCTTTTTAGCAGCGGGCAAAAACTTCAGTGATTGATTTCTGCCAACTTTTCTGCATGTAAAGTTGTGTTGGGGCTTCCTTTTTAATGAGTCAGAAAATCAGGGCGGCGTAAATTTCGCTCAGGCTGAAATTGGTCTTGCAGAGCTTTAGATGGGGGTGATTTTAACTGGAGATGGGATTGCAGACTCACGGGATGTCTGAGTGTGTGTATATCACGGTTTCAGTATTCAAACCATCCCCTCACTGGAGAAGATTTGGTTTTAGCTGAGAAAAATTCCCATTCATCACCTCGTGCATGTCTAGGGAAGTGAGATCTGAGTGCTGACAGAATGATTCTGCTCTCCGGGAGGACAAATTTCCTCTGGGTCCCTTCTGGAGGTGTGAGCTTCGCACCCACCAGATGACCCAAGGAGTCAAAGCCAACACAGCATTTCCAAGGCACCTGATTTTTGCCATTGTTAGAAGGTGATGCCTCAAACCTGTGCCCAGAGAAGTCAGAGAGTAAATATGCCTCAATAAAAGCAATATTTTACCATAAAAAGGGACATTCCCTTGCAAAAAATTACACGGAGATATGTTTATCTGTGAATTCCTGACTGGATATAAAATCAGTGAGCAACATGAGCTGATCACTTTACTATGCAGATTCCTAACTGGCAAAAGACTGGGATAAACTCCCATTTTAATGCTGTTTCTTGAATGACTGATTATTAATGTCACCCTTTAATTTGTAGTACAAACCAGAGGCAAATGTCACCCATCCTCTGCAATCAGCCCCTTAGCTCTGTCACCTTCCCCAAGCTGAAGGATTTGTTCTAATTGCAGCTGCCCCTGAAATTGGAACCAAACACACTCCAAACCCAGTGTGGGAAGTCAGAAAACCTGCATAATCTTTAAAGAAATGTCTTGGAGACAAAAACAAAAACAAAAAACCAAAACAAAACCAAACCAAAAACCCCAAAAAACACAACACAA
>VWYO01003769.1:5770-24962 GCA_013400275.1 Rhadina sibilatrix
AAAAAAAAAAAGGTGGAAAATATCATTTAACAAGGGTTTTCTAGCCAGGTGTTCTAGCCTGTGGCTTCACGTGGGATGTGGAGCTCGAGAGATGCTGAGGTCAGACAGCCTCAGCTTCTTCAGGGCCTGTGAAACCTTTCCCTGTCCCTGGTGCAAAATAGATATCCCTTCTGCCCAGGAGCAGAGGGAAATTCCTTGAGAAGAATTTCTGCGCCAAAATCTGGTCCCTTGTACTGCAGAGTGGGTTTGTGAGGAGCAGGACACAGCACATGGAGAGTTAGGGTGAGACCAAGGCCACCACATTTCCCCTCCACAGTGACCTCCCCAGAGGGGCTTCATTTCTGCTGGGAAGGTGGGTCCAGGCTGGTTTTAAAGCCTGGAGGAGCAGACTGAGCTGCTGCTGGTGACATTGGGCAGTGAGTGGTGATGCTGAGCAGGAGGTTGATTGTGTCCACCCAAGGAGCAAAAATCTTTGGGAAAGAGCCCAAGCACTGCTGCACCACCAGCACCTCTCCTTTGGACCTCCTGCTCTCCCCTCCTCCCTGGGCAGCACACAGCCTGAGCCAGAAGTTTGTGGGTTTCTGGGATTTGTAGAGGCCAAAATTTAGGAAAAAAAATGTTTTTAATAACAGTACTAATGAAAATCAAATTAATTCCTAAAACATGGCAGTGATTTGGGATCCCCTACAAGCAAGCAACAGAGTTCACCTCCAAAAGCCAGGACAGAACAAATGGAGAGAATATTCATGGGATGGTGATGAACAAGTGACCATTGAGGTCACTCCCCCAGCCAAGGGCTGTTTGACCACACTGACTCCCAGGACAGCAGCTGGCTGTGCTTCTACCAGATCCAGTGCCTGGTAGATCCAGTGCTACACAACAGAGGAAAATTGCCCCAAAACCCTTTTAATTTCTGGGGTGTTTCACCAAAAGGTGAGAGACTTAGGCACCAAGGAGAGCAGCCCAAAGGGGAACTTTGCTCCCGACTCTCCAGACACCCCAACCTTTTCTGGCCGTGTCTGAAGTGGTTAATAAAGATTTAGGTGCTGCTCTGAGCAAGGACTACCCGAGGAGCTCTGCCCTCTCCAGGGTTACTCCTGGCTCTCTGTGTTTGTGCAGGATTTAGGAGACACCACGTCCAGGAACGTGGCCAGTTCCCTCACTCGTTGTTTGGGACCCATCAGCCAGAACGGGCTCTTCCCCTGGGGGCTGAGCCTGGACTGCAGGAGTGGGATCAGCTCCAGGAGCCACAGCCTGTCCAACCCCGGCCACTCTGCCCCCACTGTCACCTTGCACATGTCCCCAATTCTGAGATGGCCACCAGCTCGAGCAAGGACAAAGCCACAGCCACTCTGTCCCCACCATCACCTCCCACACATCCTCAGAGTCGTGGTGACCACCAGCTCGAGCAAGGACAACACCATCAGTGCCAGGTTCACCTGGAGAGGCCCACCCTGGTCACCACCTGAGGAGTAAAGTCAGTGTGAGCATTGTGCTCCCACATTTGGGCTTCTAAAAACGGGGAGAAGCGAGGAAAACAAGGAGTTTGTCCATATCTGTCACTGTTACCTGCTGCTTCTGCCATCCCAGGGAGAAGGGAATTTCCTTCCCCAGGGAATACAGCCCGTGGAGGAGAGGGGGTGTTGCTGGAGAAAAAAATGGGATGGGGATATGTTCACCAGGGCTGCAGGGACACACATCAAACTGGTCAAACTGGGAGCCAGCACTGCTCCTCCCTGGAGGCCATCCTGGAGCTGGAGGTGAGGCATGGCTCACCTGGAGGCATCCAGGGCAAGCCTGGATGTGCTGGGAAGGATTAAAAATGCCAGGGAAGGAAGCAAATGCTCTCAAAACTGGAGGATGTTGAGGAGACAGGGACGAAACTCTCAGAATTTTGTCGGGGAGCGGGGTGAGTCAGGGTGTTGCCCACAGAGCTCTTCTTCCCACAGGATATCCAGATACTCACTGGGGCCTCCGATCCCTCTCGGAGATGCTGCCGCCCTTTAAATCAGCACCGACATATGGAAGGCTCCTAATATTGTGCTTCTGTCAGAGGAAACCATTGTTCAGCTTCTCTACAGGAAGGATGTCTCACTGCTTATTACCAGCTTGAATAATTGTTCGGAATGTTTTATTGGACATTTATTCGAGGAGCTTGGAAGCCCGCGCGGTTTCTTTCTCTCGAGAGGATAACAACAACAAAAAATGAATTTAAAAAAAAAAAAAACAAAAAACACCACCAAAACCAACACCCAAGAAAGCCCAAACTGGAGCCAACAGCTTCAGATGGCAGCAAGATTTTTAAAATGTAAATATAGAGTAAAGCAAGTAAAGCCTCCTTGCTTGGGCAGAGGAAAGAGGAAAGAAAGTAGAGATGCAGTATGTAATCCTCTGTGTCTTTAAAATATCTTCCAGGCCTTCGTTATCAAGGATGGTGTGTAAATCTTGAGGTTTGGCATAAAAAGGATTGAAATGAAGAGAGGGAACAGGCAAGGAAGCAAAACATCTCATCACTGGACAGAAAGCACAGGCAAGTCTGCCCTTAAACTCTGACAAACTCCAAATTCCTGATATAAAACCCCGTAAAACTCCTGCTGAGGTGAGTTAAAAGATGCAGAGAGGAAATACTGCTCCATACCTGCCCTGGACTGATGCTTCAAAGGGGGATTCTGGTTGCAATAATGAAGGAAAAAAACACTGGGCTATTTTTTGGATGCTCCACCAAAGGTAGCGGGGAAACATGATTTGCTTTCTTCAAGTCTGGCAATTAAACTTGAGTTGTAGCGAAAGCTCAAGTAGGTTTGAACATTTTCTGGGCCAGGAAATAATTACTGCAGGTGAAATACCAGGATTCACATTGGAAGTGAAACCTGCTGGGGCCACGCTGGAAGATTCCCCTGAAGAACAAAGTACAAGGACCACTTTCAGCCAGGGGAGGAGCTTGTACCAGTCAAGATCAGCTGAACTCCTGCCTGTGGTGCTGGAGAACAACTGAAGAGGAAAAGATCCCCAGATCTTTCTCTTCTCAACCCTGGTCTCAATATTCCATATCAGGCCATCCACTTGGGATAAGGGAAAGAGAAGTACAATGGGACTTCAGACCCCTTGTGTGTCTTTCAGGATCAGGCTCACAGAATCATTTACTCCATCATTCCACTCGGATCATTGAGTCCAGCTATTCCCCCAGCACTGCCAAGGCCACCACTGACCCCTGTCCCCAGGTGCCCCATCCACAAGGCTTTTAAATCCCTCCAGGGATGGGGATTCCACCATGCCATGGGCAGCTGTGCCATGGCTGGGAATAACCCTAGACAAAAAAACCCCTCTGCTCCCCACAAGGCTGGGCAGGCAATCCAGAGCCCTGAAAGCCAGAGCCTGGAAAACTGCTGGAAGTGCCTGTTGTCCTCCAAAATCCCCCTATCAGCTGTGCATGAGCCTTCCTTTCCAATGAGAAATGGAATGGTGCTCCTCCACTGTCCAGAGCTCCATTCCCAGCTGTCCATTGTCCAGGGGCAGCTCTGGAAGGGTAATTGTACCTGCAGACCCAGCAGGCTCCCAAAAACTGTAATTTCTCTTGTGTTTTGTGGAAGAATTTTGTCTGGGAGAAGAAAAATGACTGGCAGAGGGTGCCCAGAGAAGCTGTGGCTGGATTGGGCTTGGAGCCACCTGGGATAGTCGAAGGGGTCTCTGCATGGCAGGGGGAGGAACTGAGTGGTCTTTGAGGTCTCTCCCAACCCAATTCCACGACGCTCAGTTCCCACTTCCATCTCCCTCTCCGTGTCCTCTTCCTTCCCAACCCTCCCTTTCCTGTTCACTTTTGTCAGCTGTGCTGCCCAACCCTCCTGAGCCTCTCCCTGTCCCTGTGTTTACACACACGGTTTTAGCTAAAACTGTCCCATCTTCGCCCAAATTTCAGCAGGCAGGTCACGACCACACGCCTCCAGGGAACAATCCCACTTCCAGCCCAGTGATTAATTCCTCTTTATCCATCATAATGAGGTCCAGATTAGAGCTACCTTGAATTGTGGTCCAAACAACTTATGTCAGAATATAATTACCTGGAGGTGCTGAGCACTTTAATGACACTCCCACGGGGGATTTTTCACTTCAAGGATCTGAAGTCAGTCTACTCGTATTTCCTCTCTGCTCACTCGGGGAGAGCAGGCAACCTATTTTAAATGTCATCCTTATTTAGATTTACGCACCTCAAAGCCCCAGAGCTGGAGGAGCCTCCACAATAAACACGAGCACCGAACTCTCCAAGAATAACAGCCCTGGGCTGAGCGTCGCTCGTGAAACAACAGTGAGAACAAACCCACACATCTCTGCTCCTCTTGCCCCCTCTGCCCAGCAGGATTAAATCAGGGAGGAAGAGATTACAGTGCATACCTGCAGCTATAAAACACACCTTGTTCTGAGCAAACTCGGTTCAAAAAGTCAGGAGGAGGCCTCCAGGCAGGCACTGAGCTGTGCACGGCCAAAAACTGAACAGGAATCACTCACCAGTTACTGCCATGGGTAGAACAGACTCGGCTGGGGGAATTAATTTAATTTATTCCAGCAGCTTCCCCCAAGCCAGTCCTGCAGCCCCTGGCTACCAAAAGCTGGCCACACAAACCCAGTGCAAGGAGGTTTCACCCCACTCTGGGGTCCATCCTGCATGAGAGACTCCCCTGTGCTGCTCCCACAGCCTGGGGGGTGATGGAATTGATGCCTTAAGTTTGAGCTTTCGTGTTTTTCAGTTTCTGTGCTGCCCCAGGGGTGCAGTTCTGAGCCTCACATTCAGTGTCAGTCAGTTCTTCACAGAGCAGGGAGACAAAACAAATCCTTTTCCTGCTGGACGCCGAGGACAGTGGTTACAAGTTTTCAGCACAAACAACTGTGGCTGAAGAGAGAAAACCCAAAGGATGGGACTTCATGACCTGAAGCTGTAATTGGACAATTAAACCCCAAAATGCAAATGGACCAAAACTTATAAAAGTGTGAGCCCTCGAGACCAGTTGTCCATTTTGTGACCATTTTGGGTCTACCTTGGGTGTAGCCCTGGCCAGGCTCCTGTCCTGCACATGAGACAGGTACACCTTTAAGGTGTACCCTTAAAGGCCTTTGAATAAATATCTACTTTATTCTCCAGCTCTGTCCAGTCTCTGATCCAGGTCAGCCTTCCCAAGGCATCAGAATCACAGAATCCTTGAGGTTAGAAAACGCCTCCAAGGTCATCCACTCTGAGAATCAAGTGTAGGATACAACAGCAACAATTATCTGCACAGCTCTAAAAGACCAGACTAAATAAAAGCCTGCATGTCATCAAAAAAGTTCCAAAATTAGTAGAACAGCACAAAAACTTTGGTCAATCAGGTCAGAGAACACATCAGGAAAAACAGGCCTAACATTGCCCAAAGGACTTCAAAACACAGAAAGATGAAAAAAAATTAAAAAAAAAAAAATCATCCACTTCAAGTTAAAATTCAAATAGGCTTCAAACTTCCCCTTGTTGGCCTGACAACTGGGATTTCATGTGAAAATGCAAGGGGAAAAAAATGGGTACAGACAAGAAAAATAGGTGTAAGAAGTTTATTTCTGAAAGCAGAGCTAAGCTCTTTTTTGCACTCACCAGAGACTGTGTAAGTGAGAATGATCTTGTTCAGCGAGTCCCCAGGGGGATCTGGCTTGGGAAGATGAGTGGGAGGGAGGAAGGGTTAAAAAATATTTTTCAGAGAAACCTTGGCTGCGGGATGTGTCTCCAGAGGGCCTGGAGCACAGGAGGGACTGGAGATAAACAGACATCTGGAGGTGCCATCCTCCCCACCAGACTGGAGACACAATATTGGTAACGCGGGGAGAGAGGGATCTGGAAATTCCCTGAGGAGGAGAACGAGGACACAGCACAAG
The DNA here is from genome assembly GCA_013400275.1 of Rhadina sibilatrix. Taxonomy (NCBI): domain Eukaryota; kingdom Metazoa; phylum Chordata; class Aves; order Passeriformes; family Phylloscopidae; genus Rhadina; species Rhadina sibilatrix. The sequence continues at coordinate 11,663 of VWYO01003769.1, forward strand.
TCACAGCTCTGGCTGTGGAAGTCCCACTTCCCACAGGAAAAGGGGGGAAATTATGAGCAGGAATTTCTGCACAGGGCAGGAGAGACCTTCCAGAGCCAAAGGATGGGGGGAAAGCCACAGAGGGGCATTTCTGTAAGAGAACCCAGGTATTGTCCTGCCTGGGCTGAAGATTGGGCAGAAAATACCTCCCAAATCCAACATGATTAAGGATTTAAACCACAACCTCCTTTTTTTTACAAAGCCATCCGACCATGGACACCTCGTTAGCATTTTCAGCCAGAGGTTGTTTCATCTCCATGAGCTGCAAAAACAAATCTCCACGGGATGTAAGTCGGGCGAGAACAAAGGCGAGAAGAAACAACTTCTCATTGTATCAAAGATTGGAACTCCTCAGGAGGGACTTGCCAAGAGCACTGGAGTGATGAGAACCCCGTGACACCACACTGACAACACTTTTCTTGCCTCACCAAAGTCCTCCTTGCTGTGCTGTTTCCCCTCCGTGGGTACACGGAGTGCTCGGAGCATCCCTAAGGGAAGGAGCTCTCCTCTCAGCCTTTCTGCCCACCACAAATGGAATGTGGTAACCAAGGTTACTGGGGTTCTGCTCCTGCGAGTTTTGTTCCCAGAGAAAGCAAAATTCCCCCTCCCTCTTTTGGTGGTGCACTGATGGGATGGAACAGGGCTCTGCCGGGCCAAACCCTGAGCACAGGAAAACAGATCCTGTACCCAGAGCAGTCAATAAATCACAGAATCATGGAATGGTTTGGGTTGGGAGGGGTTTAAAGACCATCTTCCAACTCCCTGCCATGGGCAGGGACACCTTCCACTGTCCCATGCTCCTCCAACCTGGCCTTGGGCACTCCAGGGGTCCAGGGGCAGCCACAGCTTCTCTGGGCACCCTGTGCCAGGGCCTCCCCATCCTCACTGCCAGGAATTTCTTCCCAAAATCCCATCTAACCCTGCCCTTCCTCAGCTTAAGGTCATTCCCCCTTGTCCTGTAATTCCATCCTTTGTCCAAAGTCCCTCTCCAATCTTCCTATAAGCACCCTTTAGCTACTCCCCAAATCCTGCCCTCCACAACCAGAGCTTCACCTCTCCTTACCCTTCCAGTTTCCAGCATTCTCCATCCTCATCCTGGCACACACCAGATTTACCTTCCTGTTTTCCTTCTCCTGAAGGAGAAATTCTCCAATTCTTTTGCAACAGAGCAAGAATTCCTGGGGTGAACTGCAGGTTGTTCCCAAGAATGTCCTGAGGGACCCTGGAATCTCCATCCAGCCCTGCTGGGAAATACTGAGGTATTTGATGAAGGGTTTGTTGTGTTTTTTTTAATCTCAGGGCAGTTCCTGCTGCAAGGAATGGGTGAGAACTGATCCAATTCTCACATGCAATGATGGATTGATGGCATTCCTGATTTTCCAGCTGCAGGAGAGGATGTTGGGCTCCTGTTTCTGGGAATGACCACGAGCCAAGTGAGGATCAAACACCCCTGAACCTCCTGGGAAGCAGCTGCAGATCTCGGGCAGCAGCAAGGGAGCCAATGATCAACAAACTTCCTCATTTTACACTTTCTAGCCTCAAACTCCAAGGATGTGTCTGGTTTCCCCATTCCAAGAGCTGAGAGAGGACTTGAGGGAACATCCAGCTGCTGTACCCAGAATTTTTGTTCACCTGTGCTTTATAAACACAACAGAAGAGATAGATTTATTTGTTTATTTATTTATTAATTTTTTTTTTTTTTTTTAGCTGTTTTAGGCATTTTTTATCTCCAGAAATTCTCCCTTCCTTGGAGAACTTGGTCACCTGTGGGACCAAGATGGGACAGCCAGGCTGGGGGTCTGTTTCCAGGTCATGTTATTAACATTTAAGTTCAGGTTTTACTTCAATAACTTTACTAGAAATGTGCTGAATCCATTCTTTCTTTTTATTTTTTTTTTTTCCCTAAGCCTTCCCCTGAGACCTTCTGAACTGAACATTTCAGGTATCTCAAAAAGGGAACAAAACACAGCTCAGATCCCAAAATAACCATCAGCAGAGGCAACACAGGAGCAGGGGGAAAGCTCTGCTCTTGGTTTTCTTTCTCCTACTCTCTTTTTATCTTCACTTAGGAGGAAAAACAGAGGAATTTCTGCTTCTTGCTCTGCTGATTTGGGGCAAGGGCTCCATGCAGGGGTCTGCAGCCCCACAGGAACTTCACTCAGGGGTCTTTTAAGCACTTTGACCTGGATTTAAACAGCTGAATCAAGGCTGTCCCCTTCCTTTACATCATCTGTAGGGTCAACTAAAAAGCAGGAGCAGATGGGAGGATTTTGGTGTTCAGAGTCTCCTTTAGCTGAGCTTTTCCTCCCAAGCCTGAGAGGGGATTCACTCTGCATCTTTTTCCCATTATTTTGCTTTCCCCCCCACTTTTCTCCTACAAGAGGCAGCTCTACAACAGCACCGAGGCTGAGAATGGATTTTTAACACAACAGAAGAGTCCAAAATCCCCTCTGTGGATCAAGTGACCCCTTCAAGGAAAGAAGGATGAGACTCCACAGAAGGAGGAATCCAGAGGGGTCATTCCCTGCAAACCAGGTGCAAAAAGCTGCTGGTGAAGCAAAGGCACAAACAACTCAGCAGTAGGGCTGGGCTTTGAACCAGAAACCACCATTTCCCCCAAATCCCTGCAGCTTTTCTTTCTGGACAGGGCTCACCAGCTCCCTTTTCTTCCACTGGAAATGAGAGGAAATCTGGCTTCAGATGATACGTAAATAACTGAAAGCCTCTGACTTAGAGACAAAAGAAAGGGAAGAAAAAAAAAAAAAGAGGGAAAAAAAAGGCAATTCAATTAAATCACAATAATTTATCTGGTGTGATGCTCTGGTTGAGACAGGTTTTCCCCAAACTTCAGCCTTGTGCAGGTGTCAGTGAGCTCACCAAGGGCTGACTGACAGCCTTGAGGATGTTTCCAGCCCATTAAGGGTTGAGTTCTTCAGGAAAAGCTAAGAGCATCCTTCACCTTCTGCTTTAGAATCATGGAATCCCAGAATGGGTTGGGCTGGGAGGGACCTTAAGGTCCCACCCCATCCGTGGGCAGGGACACCTTCCACTGTCCCAGGTGGCTCCAAGCCCCATCCAAGCTGGCCTTGGACACTTGCAGGGATCCAGGGGCAGCCACAGCTTCTCTGGGCAGCTGTGCCCACACTGGGGAGGAACAGGAAGGAAAACAGGTCTGGATGAGGTCACACAGACAACTGCACACCCAGAGCAAAAAAACAGGGATTTAAATGATCACAGAACCTCTCCAATGTCCAGATCACAAAGAAAATGTTGATTTGCCCCTCGCTGTCCTGTTAGTAGGATGGGAGTGTGGATTGCTGGCCTGGACAGCAAAAGGAAAGCTGCTGGCAGAAGAAAGTGAGTCCCAAACCAGTGTCTCCATGGCTCAGCCTTTGAAGGCTCTCTGCAACAGCGCAGGAATTGTGCTGGAAGTGTTGGATGGGCAGGACTCCCAAAGGCACAAAAGGGATGAGAACACCTCCGTGGAGAGCAGGAGACGCTCAGCCACGGCAGGCTGGCTGCAGACAGTCAGGAACGTTCACTTCCAACAAAAGGTTGAGCCAGGACAGGGGGAAAATGCCTCCCTGGCCCACTCCAGCAGCCGTCTTCCCCCGCCGCCGGCTGTGCCAGAGGAATCCTCGGGGCTCTTTGTGCACACATTAGGCTTGGATTGAAAACTATTGTTGTTCCTCCCCTCCCCTGCTGCCAAGACAGAGCAGATGGGTGAGCTCAGCACTGTCTGGGAGCCAGAGGCAGCAGGAGCTTCCCAGGAACTGAATTCTGCATCCCAGAGGGATGTGTGTGGGATGGAGTTTAGCAGATCCTGGATGATGCTGAGCTGTCCCTCCTCGTGTCCCTCAGCACCAGCTAGAGGGGCTGGCTTCTAGAACTGGTGTGAGGAAGAAATTCTTTGCTATAAAGGTGGGGAGGCCCTGGCACAGGGTGTCCAGAGAAGCTGTGGCTGCTCCTGGATCCCTGGAAGTGTCCAAGGCCAGGTTGGACAGGGCTTGGAGCAACCTGGTCTGACCTGACCATGGCAGTGGTGGAACTGGATGATCTTTAAGGTCCCTTCCAACCCAACCATTCCATGCTTCCATCATCATAATTTTAGGAAGGAAACGCAGTTTGAGCCCGGTTGAATCAGGGAGAGAAAAGTCCCACAGTCAGGTCAGACTGGATTGCTCCAAGCCCCTTCCAGCCTTGGACACTTCCAGGGATCCAGGGGCATCCATAACCACCCTGCACACCCTCTTCTCTCACTCCACACTGTTTTAATGCCTTTAATGTCTTACCTTGGCAGGAGGGGCTGAAAGGACACAAGGCCCAAAGCGATGACCCTCCCTCACTGTGAGGTGGATGAGACACCCAGAGGAAGGAGCACATCCCAACTCTTTCTGTGCCCACTCCATCCTGCCACATTCCCCCCCAGGATGCCATCCCATGCCTGCTGCTGGTTTGTGCTTTTCCCCTGACCTCTCTGAGAGCCATCACGTTCCCAGGAAAGTTTATTGTTAGAACTTGCACCCACCTCACCTAAGCAAACAAACAGCGGCCAGCGGAAGGGACACCCTTCCCAAATCCAGCCAAGCCCAAACCATTTGTGTTTCATTTGCTCTGCTGCAGTGATTTTAATCTGCAGCAAGCCCAGGCCTTGCCTTTGAGCAGAGAAATCTCTTACCAGCTCTGCTCTGTCATGACCACATCCCACTGCCAGGGATAGGCCAGGGGACAGCAGGGCCTTTGAGATTTTAGGGGGGAGGAAATTGCGTAATTCAAGGAGATATTTTAACTCCATCTTCAGCCAAAAGAAAGCTGCAAGGAATGCAAGGAATCATGGAATTGGGCTGGAAGGGTCATTAAAGCTCTCCCAGTTTCACCCCTGGAGCAGGAACAGCTTCCACCAGCACAGGTTGCTCTGACCTGGCCTTGGACACTTCCAGGGATCCAGGGGCAGCCACAGCTTCTCTGGGCACCCTGTGCCAGGGCCTCTCCACCCTCCCAGGGAAGGATTCCTTCCCAATATCCCATCCATCCCCGCCCTCTGGCAGTGGGAAGCCATTCCCTGTGTCCTATGATCCCGATGGTCCGTACAGGATGGAATACAGTGGATGGGGCAGGTCCAGCTCCAGCAGCTCAAGGCATTTAGGAGGCACCACCATTTGCAATCCTTTGTGCTCTTCTTTGTGCCAGCCAAGGGAGAAGGGATGTGTCTGCTGGTAGGAGGAACCTCAGCACTTACCTCAAGAGGTTCCTCAGGGAAATACAACAAAATTCCCTATTGTTGCACAGGAAACACATCTTTCAGGAGTCGTCAGCATCCAGCCTGCCTCTGAGACCTTTCCTGAGTGCTGGTGACATCCCTCCTGACCTGGAGCAGAGAACTTCCTTCTCATTTCCCTGGGATGAGTGAGGGCTGCCAAGAACCCCCAGAGCATGGGCAGGGCAGCAATCCCAATCCAGCACCACAGCCAGGAGGGTGTGGGAAGCCTCCAGACCCTGGAGAAGGCTCTGGGGACACCTTCAAACACCTTCCAGGGCCTAAAGGAGCTCCAGGAGAGCTGCAGAGGGACTGAGGACAAGGGATGGAGGGATAGGACACAACGAATGGCTTTGAAACTGGCAGAGGGCAGGGATAGATGGGATATTGGGAAGGAATCCTTCCCTGGGAGGGTGGGGACGCCCTGGCACAGGGTGCCCAGAGAAGCTGTGGCTGCCTCTGGATCCCTGGAAGTGTCCAAGGCCAGGTTGGATCCACCTGGGATGATGCCCAGGACAGGAGGTTGGAACTGGATGATCTTTAAGGCCCCAACTTCTGGTTTGATGCACTCAAGCACCTTGGATATTCCACATCCCTGTCCCAAAAATCCTGTGTCCCATCCCTACAGCCCCTGTAGCCTCTCCTTCTCCAGCTCCTGTGTTATCCTTTCTCCAGAGCTCCCCAGAGCCAGCAGAGGCCCAAGGAAAGGCCGTGGCCAGAGCCAGCTCCGAGGCTGACAAGATAAAGAGTTAAAGCAGGCGAAGCCAAACCTTTGGAAGAAAAAGGGCTCTGCAATAAATCAGATATTAGAAGGCAGGAAGGTGCTGTATAGAGGAATCAAAGTCCGGAACAGGATGTATATAAAGCAAATATTGAACTAACTTTGATAACACAGAAAAAAATGGAAGATTTTTTTGGTGGGGTTGAGTGAAGGCTCAATTTGAACCATTAGAAATTTCCTGTTTCGCTCGTGTGGGGCGGTTTTGCAGTGATCTATACAATGCATTGTGTGCCTGCTGATTTCCTAGCCATGAATGGGTCACCCATATTTTACTTTCCATGCTTTTTTCGTTGTTTTTTTTTTTTTTTTCTGCCTGTCCTGGAGCAATGAAGCTATTGAAATCCTCCAGGCCTTGCCCGTTGGGTGTTTTCTTTCCTACCAAGACATCAAACTGCCCTGAGGGTTTATTTTAAGCCAATTCAATTGGAGGGATCACACAAGCACCTTGTGGAACGTGTACAATGGGAGCCGAACCCAGGGCTATTCAATTAACAAGTGCTCCCATTTCCATGCAATTCCTGTTGGGAATTCATTACTTTAATTAGGCTGGTAATTTATGAAGCTAAAGAGGCACCATTTGTTGGTGGACACGTAGGCAAAGAAATTCCAGAGGAGTTCACGTAAAAGGAAGAGGAGCTTGTGAAAAGCTACGGAGGGCTGGAAACCTCTCCAGATACAACCAGACTGACCAAATTGAGATAATTAAGAGCAAGAAACAGGGTTAAAAACCCTGATTTGGGCTAAGTTCAGGAAAACCTACCTCATCTCTTTTAGGAAATGAAACTCAGACAGTTCCCCATCATCTAAACCCTCTCAAAGCATTTTTAACTTCCCATTTCTTCATGAAAAGGGTTGTCCAGCCCTGGCACAGCTGCCCATGGCAGTGGAGGAGTCCCCATCCCTGGAGGGGTTGAAAAGCTGGGTGGATGTGGCACCTGGGGACGCAGTCAGTGCTGGGAGAATGGTTGGATGTGGTAATCTTGGAGAGCTTTTGAGCAATGTGTAATAACCTTTTCCATGAAGGAATTTTCCCAATGTCCAATCTGATCCTCCCCTGGCCCAGCCTGAGGCCGTTCCCTCCCCTCCTGTCCCTGTTTCCTGGGAGCAGAGCCCGACCCCCCCTGGCTGTCCCCTCCTGTCAGGGAGTTGTGCAGAGCCACAAGGTCCCCCCTGAGCCTCCTTTTCTCCAGGCTCAGCCCCTTTCCCAGCTCCCTCAGCTGCTCCTGGGGTTCCAGACCCTTCCCCAGCCCCTCAATGTCTCTCCCGTACGTGGAGACCCCAAAACCACCCCCAGCACTGGAGGTGCCCCAGCAGTGCCAGAACAGAGGGAGGGCACTGCCCTGGCCCTGCTGCCACCCCAGTGCTGCCACAGAAATTCCTGATTTACAGGTGGGAGCTGCTTTCCAAACCATCTGCACAGCAAGGGAAAACTGGATTTCAGTCCAAAGTCCATGCCCCAGAAGATCCTGTTCTATGTGCACACCTGGAATATGCAAAGCAGGCTGGATTTAACAGGCTGGTTTTACATAAACTGTTCATCAAAACAAAATCGAGCCCCAAGCCTCCCCCCAGCGAATGCACAAGTGATGTAAAACAGAGACAGAAAATCAGCTGCAGGCTCAGTTTAATCAGCAAAAATCTGATTCATGCTCAGCCCCTCAGGGAAAGAAGGGTAAGGTGGGATTGCCCTCTCCATGGCAGCCAGATTTGGGATCCATGGATGTTGAAGCTGCATCCTCATTTCTGTGAGCACAAGGAGGAAGGTTTAGCATCTCCCTCTATTTGTAAATCTGTAAATATCAACTTATGCTCGCACACAGCTGCTGAAAAACAGAGACAGCAGCACAAAGCAGATGGATCTTCTTCTAGTTTGAATTTTACCCAATTAAAGCAAGGTCTAAACTTAAAATAGCAGCTAAAAAGAACCCCACAAAACCTTAAGTTTTTGTATTTTAATTGAACATAAACAACTCACCTTTCTACCAGTTTAAAAATTTCAAATGAAAGCAACTCAAAGCTTAAAAATTCCTATTTAGGAACCTGTGAGTTTATTAAAGGAGTCAAAGCCAGGCAGTGGATGGATACTGTTTATTGGTTCTTTCCATCACATCTGAGTTACAGGTGTAAAAGTCACACAAACTGCAGGTATAAACATGTAAAACAATACAAAAATAAATGGAAAGGTAATTTTATATTTACTGAATCAAGTTGTGTAATAAATACGAGAGGCAAAAAGCTTCAATCACACCATTCAGCTGAACTGAAGTTACAGTAGTGTTTTGTAAATAACACGTTTTTAACTTAGAGTTGCAAATATTAAAGCATTGAGAACTAGTATAAAAGTGAATTTTGGCACATTGTAAAGTGAGAAGTGTTAGGTCAGGATCCGGCTGTTGTGTAAAAATGAAGCGATTTCTCACGAGCTCTCTGAGGTACATTTTTAACAACCTAAGATTAGATCAACCTTGTGATTCTACCAACTCACAGTTCACAATTCACTATACTAGTCACAATTTTTTTTTTCCCTTTTCAAGAATACCAAAGTATTCCAGAGCTTAAATCTGTGCAAATTCAGACAAGTTTCAATTAAAAAATAACAGTAATTAAAAAAAAACAAAACAAAACCTCAACTTATCAGGGAACTCTCAGGTGCAACTTAACTCCTCCCTGCAATCCGGTGTGTTAATTGCAAAGTGTAAAACTGGATTAATCCCAAATTGCACAGCTTAAAATTCAGATACTCCTAGACTGCAGAGCAGCTCAAGTTGCAAAGGTTCCCCTGCTAAGTTTGTCACATTTGAATGCCTATAACTTCAGTAACTTCTGATCACACTCATTCTCGGTGAGGAGAAAGAAAAAAAAAACACCACCACAAGCTGCTAACAGAGGTCAGCAAAGCGTGGAAACCCCTTGAGGACTCTTCAGCACTTTCCCAAGCTCAGGAATGCCTGGACACAAATTTTTCCAAGTACAGTAAAAGAGAGAAGGAACGGTGTAATGGCACTTTTGCTGTATCCAAACATCAGTGGGTTAGAAATGGTGCTTTTTTTGTTGTTGTTGTTTTTTTAATTGTACAGTAGCAAAAAAAAAAAATAATGTTCAAACCTCCATCTTTCGGAGTAGCTCCATCCTCACCTTGACTTCCAAGGAGTGAGGACACCAAATCCCCTGGGCTGGGGATTCCATACAGTACAAACAGCTCTGATCAGAGTACAAAAGTTACACTCTTCTAAAAAAAAAAAAAAAATTTCAAAAAGCGCTGCTGATCGTTAGAATTGACTCCCAAAAAATCAGCAACTGCTCTTCAAAAGCAGCAGCATCAGGCATTTACATATTTCAGTCCTCAAAGAGTTTTCTTTTAAACAGTTTAACCATTTGTGCTAATATTTGTCACTAAGTTAATTTTTTAAGTCCTTTCACCAAAACCGTTATTTTCCTTTAAAAAAAAAAAGTGGGGGGATTGCAACCCCTGACATCCATTTATTTGGGGAATAAATGGTGTCATCTGCAAGGCACTACTACATTTTAAAGGATACCATAGTCACAGTTTCACTATTTCGGTATTTTTTTCTGTTTTCTTCTTTTTTTTTCTTCTCTTCTTGTTCTGGTTGAAAGTCACAGTTCAAAAATAAACAATAAAAATTGAGGTAATCAATTTCTTTCAATACCAAAATACATGAATTGAGCCAGTACCAGTCTGGTGAAAGGTCTTTGTAATACACAGCTATGACCATAGAGCACATGCAGCACAGGACAGGAGGGTTCTAGGCCTTTGTTCTGAGCTCTTCTGCTCCAGTTTTTAAGGAACAGCTCAATTTGCACAGTCACACCCCAATTATTTCTTTCTTTTTTTTTTTTTTTTAATGTGTGGGTTGTTGGNTTTTTTTTTTTTTTTGTTCACAGGGCTTGGAATTCCAGCTGGATCAGCCCCCATCCATATTGATTTGAGAGCTGCACAAATTGGAGTTCTTAAAAAGAGTTCAGCAGAGCAAAAATCAGCTACAGCATCTTCATCTATTTTCAGTCAATTGCACTTAAATCTACTCTGTATCCACTCACGAGTTGAGACAAAGCCTCCACCACGTGCCTGCTGTCCCAACCACTGGAATTTCTTCCCACATCACATCCCACTACTCTAAAAATATGGCTTTGCAGATGAGAGAACTGGGACTGGAACAGCTGGGTTTACACTGAGTTAATTGGCAAAGCAATTCCAATTGGAGCTCAATTTCCTAATGCCCCTTTTTATTGCAGCGCTTGCCACCAGAATTTTGGGATTCCTAAAAAATTCTGGGCTGTGAAATAATTTCATGCAACCAACTGGATTTAGCTGTAAACCCCTGGCAGCCCCTCCCCCCCAAACCCCACTGCTAGCTACCTTTGCTCTACAGGCACTACAGGATATTAAGACTAAAATTTAGCCATGCATAGATAAAACTCACGAGCTTTATCAGGATATGCTCCACACTTGTGATCCAGGGAATACATCCCAGGAAAGCCTAAAAACACAAACTAATTGCTGGCTTTTACTGGCCTCTAATAGGATACAAGTAGGTTTTTTTTATATAAAGTCTCGTGGTGTGCAAACAAAAAAAAAGAGTAAAATAAAATATTAAAGTCTTCAATTCAGACAGCTTTTTAAATCTAGGAGGAAAGCGAGGAATGAAACCTTATCAGTATTTCTATCCCAGCCTGCAGCACCTGGAATTCCACCTCTGTACTGTGGAACACTCACAGGACAGGCACCCAGCAATGAAGACCAAAACCACCTAAAATGTGCTTCAGGTCACTGAAATTTCAATTATTTCATATTCCAAAGGTAAAAAATACATCTCTTTAGTAAAGCATAAACTCTTAATTTAGCCTCAGGTTTGATGGCAGGGGTTAAATCTCATTTTCCTGCCACAGGGATGAGGCTCTGCAGATACATTTGAAGGATTTTAAGCTCCTGCAAGAGATTTTTCATTCCATTTCTTGCTGTATCACAAACATCTGGTCAGAAAGAAAAGCTGCAGTTGCAGTAAAAGACTGAGCTGTCCCTAAGGCAAAGGAATATGAAAATAAAAATTCCTGCTGGGCTGTTCTCACCTAAATTCTGAACACATGCGTGCTACAGTAATCTCCTTATTCAAAGAAACTCCAATAATTACCTGTAAGTAGCTGCTAAGGTACTTTATAATCCCTTCAGTCAGGGATTTATAAAGCCTCCTTTCAAAATGATACTGAATTAAGTCAGGACAGGCTGCCAGCATTCCTGTTCTATCGTTTAGGAACTATAAAAATTCTGTTGCAAGTACTTAAAAGCTGATTTCTCACCAGCACAGTGAAATGTTACGGTGTGCAAACTCTTCTGGAAGCTCCACAAACAAACTTCTGCCTCTTTCAAGTAACATCCTTTTGCTATTTTTTACCTTTGGAAATCACTCATCATCATGAAAAGGAATTCTTCAGATGAAGAATCTCCCCCTTGCCTTGCCTTGCTTAGTTTTTAGGACTGAAATAGGAATCCTCCAGGGATAATCTAAGCAACAGCAAGGTGCACATTGCAGCCAGCCAGGAAATATTTTCCAGAATCCCAATGAGACCACTGGGAAGAAATTAAGATTTCTCCACTGATTTCACCCTGAAATGTATAAATAGCTTTTCTTTAAAGTCAGAATTTTGAGTGCAGACTCAAACTGTGCTGAGGTTTTGAGATGGGCTGTGCCCTGGCAAAGGTGGGGGTGGGAGTGTTTCCCCATTTCTCACTTTGGGTACACCCTGACAGCTCTGGGATTAGGAACTCTTCTGAGTTGTTCCCCCTGTTTCCACAATTTTCACTTTGGGAATGCCCTAGCAGCTCTGGGATTAAGGACTCTGAGAAAGTCTTGCCCCATTTGTCACTTTAGGAACACCTTGGCAGCTGTGGGATCAGGGACTCAGTTCTGAGGTTTTTCCCATTGTTCCCCCATTTCTCGCTTTGGGAACACCCTGACAGCTCTGGGATTAGGGACTCTTCTGAGTTGTTCCCACTGTTTCCACATTTTTCACCTTGGGAATGCCTCAGCAGCTGTAGGATTAGGGATTCAGTTCTGAGTTTTTCCTACTGTCCCCCATTTCTTGCTTTAGGAACATCCCAACAACTGATGATTAGGAACTCTCCCAAGTTTTTCCCATTGTTCCCCCATTTCTCACTTTGGGAACATCCTGACAGCTCTGGGATTAGGAATTCTTCAATTTTTCCCACTGTTCCCCCATCTGTCACTTTGGGAACATCCTAACAACTGTGGGATTAGGTGCTCACCCGAGCTTTTCCCATTCCCTTGTTTCTCACTTTGGGAATGCTCTGACAGCTCTGGAATTAAAGACTCAGTTCTGAGTTCTTCCCACTGTTCCCCCATTTCTCGCCTTGGGAACAGATTAACAGCTCCAGGCTTAGGGATTCTTCAGAGTTTTTCCCACTGTTCCCCCATTTCTCGCTTTGGGAACATCCTAACAGCTGCAGATTCAGGGATTTTAAATTTTTTAATCATTCTCCCACTTCTTGCTTTGGGAACACACCAACAGCTCTGGAACTAGGGACTCAATTCTGAATTTTCCCCATTGTTCCCCCATTTCTCGCTTCAGGAACACGCCAGCAGCTGTGGGATTAGATGCTCATCTGAGTTTTTTTCCTCTGTTCCCTCATTTCTCACTTTGGCAATACATCAACAACTGTGGGATTAGGGACTGAGAAAGTGTTCCCCCATTTCTCGCTTTGGGAACACACCAAGAGCTGTGGGATCATGGACCCAATTCTGAGTTCTTCCCATTGTTCCCCCCATTTCTCGCTTTGGGAACACCCTGACAGCTCTGGGATTCAGGATTCTTCTGAGCTGTTCCCACATTTTTCACTTTAGGAATGCCCTATCAGCTGTGGGATTAGGGACTCAGTTCAGAGTTTTCCCCACTGTTCCCCCATTTCTCGCTTTGGGAACATCCTAACAGCTGCAGATTCAGGGACTCTAAAGGGTTTTTTTAATCATTCTCCCATTTCTTGCTTTGGGAACACACCAACAGCTCTGGGATCAGGGGCTCTTCAGAGTTTTCCCCACTGTTCCCCCATTTCTCGCTTTGGGAACATCCTAACAGCTGCAGATTCAGGGACTCTAAAGGGTTTTTTTAATCATTCTCCCATTTCTTGCTTTGGGAACACACCAACAGCTCTGGGATCAGGGGCTCTTCAGAGTTTTCCCCACTGTTCC
>VWYO01003773.1:4251-29688 GCA_013400275.1 Rhadina sibilatrix
TTTTTTTAATGAATGCAGTCTTATTTGCACTGGTAGTGGGTGAGAAGCTTGGAGCAAGAGTTAAAGCTAGCCAAAAAGGTATTAGCAGGGCAGCTGAGCACTGATGGCTGGAGTTATGGCTGTTTTGACCTTTGCACTTTCGGAACGTATTCAACTGCCTTCTGAATTAAAAATCTAGCAAAATGTAGGCAGAGGATAGACAAGGAGTTGGGTATAAGAGGAAGGTGATGAAATAAAGATCAGATCTTATTTATGTTGGGTCTAGAACTGAGTTCTTAGTTCAGTGTTCTCTTATTTCCTGGTCTAATTTGATATGTAATTAAACCCATGTCTTCTCAGAATGCTGCAAAAGGCATCCTAGCATGGCTTCCTGGTCGATATCTTTTTTCAGTTCTCTGCAAACCTTGATTTTGGGTACAAATGCAGGGGGTCTGTCAAGTGCTAAGATCTAGAGTTGAACCAAGTATCCCTTTTGCATCAAAAATATTTTTGACCAGAAAATATTAAAAATATTAATTAATCCTGTTAGATTTGGCAAGCCTTTATAGATAACCAAAAGAATTAAAAAAAGGAAAATTTCTTTTCAGAAAAATCTGCATTATTTCAGTATTTTCAAAAGAAAACATCTTAGTTTTGCCAAATGAGAGATTTTAATATTGTCCTTAGATAAAAATTTTTAGAAAGGTTTTGCATAATATCACACTAAATATTTTGGCTGACCCATTTTCTTCTCTGATCTCTTGAGCAAATTGGCAATGTTTATTTTAAGCAGATCCAAGGTGGGATTTTTCTTTTTCTTTTCTTTTTTTTTCCCCTTCTTCCCAACCTTTAGGTTTTGAGCAGTGTTAAATCAACTTCAATGTAGCTCTGCACTAAGATACCTCATAAACACTTCCCCCTCTCAGTGTTTTATAATGGTTTTCCTGTTTTAGTGCTGGCAATGTGACCCCTTGCAGTTTGCAGTAACAGGGTTAATTTTTCAGTTGAGGGCAATAGAGACTTGTGTGACATGGCTTAAGCTGTAATCACACCACCAGTGATGCTCCAGGTCTAGATAAACACATTTGTCTAGGCCTGACTGGATATAAGCTGCAAATATCTAGAGCACAAATATACTGTTACCATGAAGACCCTAACCCAAAACCCAAAGCAGGGTACTTTACTCCACTTAGCACTTTTTGGTATTTTGTGTCTCATAACTGCAATATTTTCTAGATTCATGTCTGCTGTTTTCCACCACTATATCACCTCAAGTGGCTGAAGAGATTCATTTTTGCATTTCAGACAAAGGCCTAATCTAGTCAACAACTTTTTACATGCTTTTTGAGTTAATGAAGTGTAGCAAGCACAGTTGGCTTTTCTTGCTGAGCTTGTGAGTGTCAGGACTGTGGAAAGAGGCTGGCTAGCAGGTGCCTTGGAACTGGGAGTGACGAGGATGCTGGTGAAGTAGTCATGCTCGGGACTGCTGTCAAGAGCTGATCAGAGCTGCATAGGGAGGTCAAAAATGGGATCAAAGTATTGACTCAATGAATCACTCCAGAATCTGAAAGCCTAGTCAACCTGACCCAGAGGAACTTTTATCTTGACTACGTCTCTTAATGTTGTTGGGAGAGGTTTGATCCTCTTGGTGGCCTTGTGTGAGGTCTCCCTTACAAGCTATTAAACTAGTTGGCAAGTCCTTCCAGGGAAACTGATGCGCAACATCCATAGCATTTTGTTCTGCTAATAGAGATTACCCTGCAGATGGCAAAATTTTGTACTTTAAATGTTGGGCTGGTTTAGGTCATGGGTTGCTTTTGGCTAGAGACTTCCAACAAATCTGTTTAATTCAGTGTAGGCACTATATGTTCCCATGGTAGGGAAAAAAACCTGTCTATCTCTCTGTCTTAAACAATGGTGATCTAAACATAACCAATTTTAAACCCCTGTCTTCCTTATGTAAGAAGTGTGTTTCGAAACTCCACTGTGTGTAGTGGTTGGACAGGACATAAAGGAGTTTACTGGTATATGAGGCTGAATTTCTGAATTGTATCCCTGGTGTCTGTGCTGATATCATAAGGAATTTGCTTGGGCTGTTTCTTAGCACCATGCATATGCATAGAAACAAACCTGAGGTACAAAGGTGTAATGCTTTGTGTTAAAATCATATGTGAGAATAACATGAGTGATACCAACTTTGAGGGTAGTCAAGAAAGGATATGAATGTAAAATTTTGTAAAATTTGTATACCAGAGGTCACTTGATGCATCCAAGTAATTTTTATTTCTGTATTGGTGGGATTCAGGTTTTTCTGACCCATCCTCTGCTCATCCTGTTATAGAGAAACCTGCTGCTGAATTGCTGCTGAGAGAGCTTCTGGCCTGTAGTGTTGTTGAGAAGACACTCTGTGCTGCCATCAATAGTTTTCCATATGTGGAAAGTCTTCTGATATGGAGCTAGCTTAGGTGTTTTTGCACTGCGTTGGCCATTGCTCAGGCACAACTATGAACTGTGCATCAAGGTTTAGCATTCCTACCACCTTGCTTTAGCAGGATTGAATTTGAGTGCTTGAAGACAGTGACTTCTTTTGGTATAGCCACAAATGCACACAGGATGTCCATTAAGAATATAAAATATTTAGTAATAGTAACCCAAAGGGGGTGGTTGGCTTATGCAACAGCCCTACCTGAAATTAGTGTTGCACACATTCTATAATGAATCTCCTCTTCTGCTTTTCTCTCCAACAAAGCTATGAATATCTTGAATTTCTAGAAAAAAAAAAAAAGTTAAAAATCCCTGGTCAACCCTGTGGTGCTAAAAAAAAATCTTTCTTTATCCTTTAAGCTATCAAGTTCCAGCTGTTCCCAGAGTTCACTGATGTGTCAGGAAGGAATTGCTTTAATACTTTAATAAAGAAATATTTGCTCATACAGACTGTTAAGCTTTGACTGTTGTTCAGGGAACATTGTCTCTTTACCACCACTGGCTGTTTCTCTAGCTCTTAAACACTTCACTTTGCTCCACACCATGAGCCATCCTTTCCCAGCCAAAATGGTCATGTGTGATTTTCACATTCAGAACTCTGACTGCTGAAGTTGGATCATACCCTCATGATCCATATAAAACCTGTTATCAATTTCCTCTTGTTATGAAATATAAATTATTAAAAGACCTTAAGAATCTGTTACACCAACTATTTAAAGTAATGATTTTCCCCCCCTTAAACAGTGGAAGCAAAGACATCCCATTGATTTTTTTTTTTTTTTTTCCTGCAACCTAAGTGGATTAGATTTATCATTATTGGTTCAGGTTCCACAATAGTGTAGATTTATTTGTTGTTAGCTTGAGTTAAAAAAGGGAAGGAGGTGTCCAAAATCCTTCCACACACATCTGTTGGACTAGAACATGGGAGCTCTGGTGCTTGCTTTTTACTCCTTTTCCTGCTTCATTGCACTCAGGTTGGAGAGTCAGAATAGTGCTGGTGGGAGAGTACAGCCACTGCTCACAGTGAATCATGGCAGGCAAGCACACAACTGACTGTGTAGTTATATCCTAACATAAAAATAAATGTGAGTATAGATGCTATAGATATATTTACCAAAGCCTTTTTTACAGAAATATGCATGTCCTGCTCCTCGTAAGAACTAACAAATGTGTTGGGCTCTTTAACAGTTTAGCTAATTTTTTTTTTTTTTTTTTTAGGATGATGGGTTGGAGGAACAAGACTGAGCTGGGATGCTGGGGAAGACACTGAAGGATTGGAATTGCTGTCCCTGCTGCTGACAAACACTTTGGGGTAATAATTGCTGTAGTTTGTGTTCCTGCTTCTCTCTCCCTGTAGCAATAATTTGAACGCTGACCCCTCCCCAGGACCATCAGTGCAATCTCACTGCCCACGGGCCTGGCCTGAGCAGCAGAGAGAGGAGGCACCTGGACTGCTTTGCTGCCCCAGCGACTCCTCACACCTCCAGCTGCTAAATGGTGACCTGGCCTGAGGATGCTTCAATGGGTGCTGGCAGGTTCAGAAAGACTGGGAAGATAGCAGCTGGAAGCAGTAGGATGTGCTGTTTCTACCTCTCTGCTACTACCCTGTGGGATCCCACAAAGGACACAGGTCTGCAAGACTAAGCTGTGCATGTCATGAAGGAGATGAATGGCTGAACTAAAACTGTGTATTTGAATGTTATTTTGTTAATCAAACACTTTTTCTCAAAAGAAATAGGATTTTCTCTGGAAGCCAGGGCAAAGCTTGATTGAGTAGTGCATTTACATTAAGTTTAACTGGTTAGTCTTAGCAGTCTCATAGGACATATTTTTAATTTCCTACCCAAAATGTCTGTGTGATGTGTGGCATGTTTTTAAGCAGAAGATGTTTTCACAGAAGATGCACTAGTGCTTCTACAATGAGCATATATCTGATTTGCAAAGTACCCTGAGATCCTCTACATTCCTCCTGGGAAATATTGTCTCTGGCTTGCATTTGTCTAAAGTTGGTAGATTCATTAAAAATCCTGGGAAGTTCTACATAGTGATTTTGTAGTAATGACTGCTGGTTTTCATAATGTCTTAGTATGTCAGTTAATTCTTGCCTCATGACAGGTCAGTTCTTTCACACCACAGTTCTCCATCATTGGCTTGATATACAAGCACTGACACTCTGCTATTTAAAAAGTGTCTAAAACACCATACATAATTATTTTCAAAGTCATAAGGTCATTTTTCTGCTATGAAGAGATCCTGTGAATTTTGCCTACTATAGGCACAAGACGCAATTATCAGACTAAAATTTTCTGGGTTTTTGTGTAATAATTTCTTTGTTCTTATCTGTAAACAGGAAAAAATCCCCACAACAACATCACTTTAAAAATCATCCACTTTCAACTTTGAACTACAATTCATGGATCAGCAGGAACATGTTCTGGTGAAGTGTTGATAAACATTGTATATGATCTGCTGGCTGCATTTAATGCTACAGCTGATTTTTCTTAAATTTGGGGAAAAAAACCCCCAAACTTAAAGATTTACAATTATATTTTTATGGACAATGATTTTTCCTTTCAGTATTATGGACTTTCATTGGAAGAAATTTTCATTGGAACACTTTACAAATCTGTAGAACTACACAGTAATTTTACCGAGTATGTTTACATGGAGACACCGAGTCACACCACACCCAAATTTAAACCTAGGTGTGAAAGAGTCTCTGATGGAGCTCTGAACAGGGGCCTGGAGCTCTCATTTTCATTGACAGCACACTATACTGGACTACAATTAGCTTTGCTGTCTTTAGTATGCATTCCACATCCTCAGGATGGCCTGGCATCTCTGATGTGATTGCCTAAATCTTCCTAGCAAATATTTATGTGAGAAGCATAAGCAATTTAACTGCAATACTGAGAGGAATAGTAGTGTGGGTTTGTGTTTCCTTAGAAAAAGACAAGGACCAAACTCTTACCAGATTAAATAAAAACCCACTTTCTTCTTTGGGTTTATGCTGTTGTCTGGAAAGAATTCATACAGGGATTTGGCCTGTTTTCTGAATCATGAGCTTCTTTGAGGTTTACATATAGTTCCTGTTCCACCCTCTTCTCAGCTAAGTTGAAACTTGATTTCCATGATGTCTTTCATCTTCCTGAACAAATAGCAGTTGCTTCTGTTGTCCTCTGTAGTTTTCCCACCTGACTTCTCTCTGTCTCGAGCAGCTGAGAAAACTAGATATGCCATTTCTGATTCAGCAGGGGTCTCATTTTCACTGTACTCACCCATTTCCCTTAGTTGTTCTGTAAACAAAAACTTCCTTTGCCCTATCTTTATGGCATTCTGTATTAAAGACTCTAATTCTTCTTTCATTTACAGTATGATATATGCACCATATCTGCAGTAATTTCAAAGTTTATCCAATACCTGGAGGCAACTTCAATACGAACTTTGTAGCTGGCGTATCTCTTTGTTGTGCTGCTCTTTAATTTCCCATTGTCTTCTGGGACACATAGAGTCCTTTTTCTGCAGTCACACTCTTCACATTGTCACACTCGTCTGTCTGTGACTTTGCAGCAAGAATTCCCATTTCTTCTACTGGAAGAATGGAGTCCTTACTATGGCAGATATTGCAACAGCTGCTCTTTAGGCTCGAAATTCCAGAGACCCATGAGAAATGCAGATTTGTGTATGTGCACGCTAAACAACTACTGCAACCAGTACCACACATATCGGGAAATGTGATGTTGAAGTGCATAAAGGCTTTCAGAGGTGGATGTTTACTAGTGCTGGAGACTGGACAGCCTAAGCTGCAAGTTTGCTTCTATCTACCAAGTGCTCTCCACTGAAGCTGAATGCACTCAAAGGGCCAGCACTAGTGCCTGTCCCGCTTGGGGGAAATTAGGGTATTACATTAGTTTACCCTCTCTTAGCTAAGCCTAACCTCCAAAATCACAAATCAAATATATTAGAAAACTAGAAAGGTATTTATTCCATTTGTGATACTCACTTGGCCCTGTGGTTCTTCTCTCTCCTGCATAGTACCTTGTTTTGGAAAGTAAACTACACAGGAAAGTGTATCCTGGTATCCAGAAGAGGGTCAAGAGGAGACAAAAAGGTCCCATCTATTTCTTTGTCACCATTGCCAACCATCCAGTAATAGTTTTTATATCACTCCTTCACCATGCAAGAGTCCAAAGCCTTTAAAGATAAATGTTATCCTGAGATGAAGTGCTATGGTGAGTTGTTTTGTGTTTAAAGATCCTATCATTATCAACAGTATTGTAAATTATTATTTCTCTGTTAGTCTTTTGGATTGTTAATAGAATAAAATTTTAATGGGATAGATTCTTTCACCTTTTAGGGGTCTCAAAAGCTGTACAAAAATTTACAGGAATTGCTTAATTCTGTGCAGAGCTGCAGTCATCTCCAGACTAAAATACAGCAAAGATTTACCATTTCTATATAAATTTTTAGAAAGAACATTATGACAAATGTCATTGTAGTAGAACTGCAAGGGGTGCTTTGGTGTGCAGATGGAAATTTCTGGTTGGAAAGTGATGAGGATAGCTGAGCAGTTTCCTAAAACTGCAGCATGGGATTATCAGTGTTTCTGAGCTCATTGCACCTTGTCCAGGAGCAATGTCCTCCAGCATCATGCTGCTGTTTCTACTCACCTCTGACTCAGAAAGGAGAATGTCACCTTCTGAGTCACGGGTGTCCTCTGTCATCTTGGGTTTCACTGGAAATTTTTAAAGCATGCAGAGGGACCACAGTTAGTCCCAACTGCCCTGTGAAAGAGCCTAATGCATGATTTACCAGGCAAAAGTAGGACTGGATTGTGTCTGCAAGGCTCCCCTTTCAATGCAGACCTTGCTACAGCCCGAGCCACTGTTCCCACACTCTTCAACTTTTTAGGACCGGGGCTACTGGCTTTAATTTAGGTGGTGTGGAACATATTGCTGCTCAGCAACTCACTGAAAACTGTGATCTACTGTCATTATTTAATTTCAGTGCCTCATCGGCTCCTGATGTGCTGGCTGATACATTAATAATGTTTTTCACATGCATTTATCACTCCCAGGCTTCATGCAAATATTATGGGGACTGCAGCTGGTTTGCAAACCAGGTAGAAAGGCTGAGCAGAGACAGCTGCAAGGAAGGATTTAATCTTAGCCACAGGCTGAAACCATGACTGTTGGGTTAGATATGTAAAAGGTCAGTGCTTTTGAGATGAAGGCTAGGGCCAAATGACAAGTCATGAATGTGTGCAGAGAGGGATCCTAGGGAACTTAGGGGCTTGTCTACATTGGCTGCTTAAACCCAAGGCCACTACTGATTGTTAATGTAAATTAACTCATTTTACCACTTTGAACGGGAAGTGTTGTTTCATAAAATACTAAATTTTAATCATTTGATCTAAAATCTTTCTCACTGTCAATGAATGCTAGATTCAGTGGTTAATTACACTAATTTATTTCCAATAAATTTCAAATTAAAATTATATATTGAGGAGGGACTTGATTTAAAATCTTGCTGTTTAGTCCCTCATTTGAAAACTTGTTTGCAATTAGTCAAGCTGTCTGATACCCAGGGAATATGTTTATTTATTTATTTTTACTGAGGAATTGTGGGGGAAGGAAAGCTATTTCTGTAAGCATCTGGGAAATCCTGTGGTAAACCTATTGTGCAGAATGTTTCAGATCATAGTTCACCATGAGATAGCTTTTACATTTTGCTTTAGTATGTTTTTTCCAGCGGTACTAGTGTTAATCACAGTACATTTTGTAGCTGCAAGTCCTATAAAAAGAAATCAGGTGCCTGAAAGTAGATGCAATCTTTAAATCCTGCCTCTCATCCTTCCTTCCCCAGACTATGAGCATGGAGTTTACTTCTTCATGTCCTTTGAACTCAGCTGGGGCTGGTGCTGAGCAAGGGCTGTGTGTTGTGCCAGGGCCAGAGCAGCACAGCAAGGTGATGCTACAGTCCTTGTCTAATAAGCCTCTTGGCCACATTTACCCAGACAGTTAGAAGATGAGATTAACTCTTTCATTTTCCAAGAAAGCATACCAGCTACCTGGAATCAAGCATTCTTCCTGCTCATTAGGGCTGTACCAGCAGCAGGGACCGGAGCAGGAAGATTCTAAGGGAAAGCAAGACTTACCTCATAAGCAAGAAACTCACTTGTCTTGCACAAGGAGTCGTGTTGTATTTCATGGCCTGTTGGTACATAACTGCCAATGTAATTCACTTAATGCAAAAATACAGAAGTCATTCTGGGAAGGGCAGAGTAATCTATCCCACTAGGTGCTTTACTACAGAGGTACTGAACTCTTTTCTCTGCCCCAGTCCCTTTCTTGTTACTCACTGTTGCTACCAGGATTGTTTTTTCTCCTTTTTTAACCCCCTGTTCATTTTCATGTTATATCTGCCCCTGGCCTTGCTGAAGGATCACTTTATAGTACACTTTTATATGGAAGTCTGGAGTAAAATTTAAGCTATAAATTTTAAAAAGCATAAAAATCAGAGCGATGCCTTAAGTCATGGTCAGATAATCGCAGTGTTTGAATTGTTATTGTCCTGTATTGTCTGCTGCTGCCCTTAAAAGTCAGAAAAGCTGGGTTTAGTTTCAGGTAGTTCCCAATCCATCTGAAGCCAGTAGGGTTAGGTTGGACCAGGAATGTAAATTGTTCAAGCATGCAGAAGCCTCTGTGGGTCAGGACTGCCTTCTAGAACACCAGAGCCTGTATGAAGTTATGAAAGGGTTGTCAATTAATACAAGAATCTTCAGTTCTGGAAAAGAGATGAAAATATGTAAATAAACCAACATACAAGTGAAAAGAAGGGAGGGAAGATGGACTTACACCCTGCTGAATTCTTATTGTAAACAATCTACATTACAAAGTAACCAATAGAAGAAAAATAATGGGCTTTCATTGTCCTTATAACATTAATGAGAAAATGCTGATAGCAGTGGCAATGATTTTAAATTTGTGGCCAGACACTAAGAAGAGGGCTATGTAAGCTTGCTTAGTCTTAGTGCCAGAAATTGGTTTTTCTTACTGCATATCAACAGAAAAGGAGCTATAGATATATTCCCTGGCAAAATCATCCCATTGAAGGCAAGATACCTTCCTGAATTGCAGAATGACCTCCTTAAAGTAAATGGGCCATTAGTGATTGAATTCAATCATCCAGATGATAGCTCTAGCTGGCATTGGGGCTGAGTGCAGAGTGACAGATTTTACTCCAAGTCATGGGCAGTCAGCAAGAGCTCTCCAGAAACAAAGAAGCAGGTGCTTGCTGGGTCACCCTGAGAGATGGCTGCACCATGCCTAGGTGTGTGCTAGCTGGGATGTTAGCAAGTGATGCTGCAGCATGTTGGCTTTGCTGCACATCACAGCAGCCATGAGGGATCTGCCTACAAATGGGCAGTGGGGAGGAGAGAAGCTGTCTCTTGTGTAACTGCACTTTTGTGGTTATCTCAGCCCTCTGAGAGTCAGCCACCTCTGAATGGGCAGTGACTGCAGCACAGGGGCTGGGGTCATGATGACCTGAGCTTTTCCTTCACATCCTTGGTGCTTTGTCAACAGGTACCTAGAGCATCACTCACAGCAGTCCCACGTGTCTGCCCCTGTGACCCCATTTCTGGGAGACAACTTGCCATTTATTCCTATTGGTTTCCTTGTCTGGATTTATTGACACAGGTGAAAAAAACCCCCCAAACCACACCTTTTCATAGTATGGTCATTTTGATTTAAAGCCAGCCATTTCGCCAGTGCAGGCAGGCAGATCTGGAAGGACAGGAGGGCAGCAATCAAGAGGACCTGTGGGGAAACAAAGCAGCTCCAGGCAGTGCCCTCCTACCTCCAGGTTATTCCACCAGCCCTAGACTAGCAACAGAGAGGATATTTTGTTTACCTGGAGACATGGATTGATGTGCCTCGAGGGATGTGCTGCGTGAGAGAAGTTTGAGATTACTTACCTCTGACTTTCTGTGATAAAGTGCTGCAAAATCAGGGTGGCCACTGACTAAAAAACATGATAATTCAAGAGATCTGCTGGACAGTTGTAAAAAAATCACATGGTTATCTGTGTCTGAAGGGGGGCAACTGACTTTATAAGGAAAGCATTAATTAAAAGCTGCTACCTACATAGCAGACACACAGACATGCACAGATACTTGTTCTGCCTTGAAGGGTAAACACAAGGCTCTCATCTGGAAGGTGCAAATCTTAAAGCTGGTAAGTTAGTGGAGGAGATGCTGGCATGTAAACCACCATGTAAAAAGTGCTATTGGCATCCTAAATTCACATTTTATAGCTGTGGTATTAACATAGGTGGGCTACAAACAAAATCAGAGCCTGCCTTACTGTGATAGTGAATTTCATATTATCTGTTTTCTTCAATTTGAATACATGGGTCAGCTGGACTTCCCAGTCCATTCCTATGTATTTTCTGATTTGACAAGGAAATTACTCAATTGAATAAAAAAAAAATTAATTTATGTAAAATATATTACTTTATCTCTGTTGCTTGACAATGCTTATTTAAATAGCCATAGACTTTTGGATTCAACAGATTTGGAAAAGGAGAGCTGACCATGAAAAGCTGCCATTTCACCACAAAAATCTTCAGGTTTTCTTTGTGAGCAACAAATGGTCCTGTGTGGATGCTACCATTCTACAGATGTAGCTCTACTTTGTCCTCTTAGGCAGTCCCCCTTTCTAGGCATGATTGTAGGTTAACATGCTGCTGTAAAATCTGGTTTGGGCTGCCAGATCTTTGATTAGAAACAACCTGAAGGATTGAGCTGGATCAATAGAGTCAGTTTTAATTAGGGTGTAATAGTGAGTGTCAAAAGCTGCCAGACTCTGACTCAAACAGAATAAGAAAGCATCAGGAGCCAACCTCAAAGGTGAGTAAAAAAGTGAGTCTATAGTAGATGGGGATTTTGAGAGAAATGAGAACATCCCTGCTAAGGTTTAGGAAAGTGAAACAGCAGGAAAGTAGCCAGCATGTAGTCCAGGATCTCAGCATAAAAATGACAATAAACATTTTTCCCCAGTTGTTCTGTAGATGCTGAGTGTATTACTGGTGAAATCAGTAGCACCTCAGCCTGGATCTTTTTCTTGGTGCAGAGTGGCTGCCTTCAGGTTATATTAATCTGAAAAGACAGAAACATTAGATAGTGCCAGAACACGAACTGAATTTTGATAAGTGTTTGCTTTAAAAAGGTTAAACAGAATTTGATTGCAATCAGCAGCTCAGGGTATGCTAGTCATTTTCAGACTCCCTCCATATGCTTTGATATTTGGCTATAGGTACCTGCATAGTCAGAATTTTAGTAAGCAATTCAGATGTTCATACACAACTTTTCAGGGCCTGATTTCCGTCCATTTCCTTGATTGAAGTTCAGGTATTTCACTAGCCTTTAACCCAGTTCTGTAGTAATGTCAAAGCTTTGCCTTTTGGTATATTTCTTTGGCTATGATGTGGCTTTTTGGATAGAAAATTCTTGCAACCCTTTGTAAAATATATGTTGAAATATTAACCATATTTCATTTTTGTTATGTTGAAACAGAATCTCTCAGAAGTATACTTGGAATATTATTTCTTTTAACAAATACTTTAATTTCTTTTAATAATAAAGCTTTTATTCTACATGGCAATATTGGAATCTTATTTACCTAATGTTCTGTTGTCCATTGAAGTTCTGCCAGAACAAACCATACCTTTATTTGCCATTATTAGTAAGTACTTGAAAATTAGATCAGAGTTTGGGTGCTTGCCCCTGATAAGAAAATAAGTAGAGAATTATTATAATTAGTCAAAAGGCAAATACCTTCAAGAGGTTAGGAATTTTGTTATCTTGCTTTACAAAATGAAGGAGAAATCAAGCAACCAGGTGGGCTCCCAGTCAAATGGTTATCATATTGTAACCACATGGGTCAAATTGTTTGCCTAATCACTTTATATTCAAACATACACAGAGAATAAAACTTTTCCAGTTTAGAGGGGAATGTAATATCTTAAATGTCTCAGAATACTCTGTATTTGTCCATTTTTATGTACCTGGCTTTTTATGAAATGTTTTTATATTTGACTGTGGACATGTGTCTTTTCATTAGCTGCAGCTATGTTGCCTTAAAGAAGTTCTTGATCTTTAGCTTATTCTCAAGCACTTATCACTGCCACTCTTTTAGAGACTGCAACTTTCACAATCTACTCGTGGAACTCAACCCATTTCAGTCAAACTAGGTTAGCAAAGATCTAATATTTAAACTGTGACAAGTCTAATGACTTAGTTTACCTTGAAGGGAGAAGCAAAGTCACTATATTGCAAATATCCGTCTGTCCCCGTCTTGCCAAAAATTTCTGAAACCCTCAGCCAGACCAGACAGAGACCCTGAAGAGTCAAGCTTTGTGAAATTCTGTGGCCAGATACTAATTAGTTTATCATCTCCCTTTTTTTCTCTACTGACTTGCAAGAAGAAGAAAAGTTTAACAGTATGGTTAAGTGAAATATGAAGAACACTTTCACATATACAGAATGGAGGGGAATAGTAGTGTACCACGTAATGGAATAACAGCAAATGGAAAAACTTTACATAAGCTTAACTCCATCAAATTAATCTCTGGTAACAACAGTGAGCTAGGTAAAACAGTAACAGGTATAAGAACAAAGTTATCTCCAGAACAGGAGGAGCAGAAGGAGAATTATCACCCATTTTTGCAGAAGAAAAAAAATTCCTCTTGGCAAAAAATATAGTGAAGGAAAAGTCAACAGTAGGAAAAGTAGTATCAGTGTGAATGCTTGAAGCAGGAGCTCTACCAGTAAGTTAACAATGTGCAATGCATGACATCATGTGCTTAAACTTTTCAGAAGGCTGCAGGAGCCTGTCTGTGGGAGCTCACCACTGCACAAGTCCTTGGAGGTTTTTCCATCTATAATATGTTCTGAGTTTTCCCTCTACATTTTTGAACAATTAGCATGGCAGGGAAAAATGGCAGCAAGCAGCTGTTGTGGCATGGCAGGTGATATTTATATTTTTTTATTCTGAATGATAATGGCAAAGGGCTAAATCCTGCCCCTTTTCACACCATTGTCTGTATCCCATTGGAGTCATCTCAGCATTATGAATGAAATTTCATTCTTTTCCAAATTAGCAGAACTCATTTTGTGGTGTTAGCAAAACAGAGTAGAGGTCAACAGAGTTTATGAGACAAGGGGAAGAGCAGGCTGAGAAACCACAGGGTAGGGACAAGAGCAAGCAAGCAAGCAAACCAGACTAGGACCAACTGTGCAATGCAAACTGGAGAAACCCAGCACGAACAAAATGGACAAAGCACAAGAAATCCAGTGCTCTGTCACAGGCCACTTAGCTGACTTAATATTGCACATTTTAGGTTAGTTCCCTGTAATTCTAATTATTATTTCATAACAGGTAGCTAACTGTGATCCTGCATGAAGTTTTATATAATGTTACACTGTTACAGCAATATGTATGGGCTTTATAAAGTTTTATGCATTCAAGATCTCATCCAGATGAGGAGTTGGACAGGAGGTGTGGTGCAGGTGCTGGCTGAGGTCAGAATTTTGCACTCAGGGTGGGAGCTGTTGAGCTCAGGGTCAGGGAAGAAGAGCAGAGGGTAAAACCTGGGCTAGTTGGTGGAGGCCACCATGATACTGTGACACCCATAAGCACAGGAAAATTATGGAGAAGGGGAAATGTATGCACAAACTGCTGCTGTGGAGCCCACCACTGCAGCACTTCTTGGGTGAAATTGTGGCTCTTTTGAAGACACAATTCAATTTATCCTTGAATTTAACGTAGCAAGAATGCCCCCCTTTCCTATTGACACTACTTTGTTTGCCTACTAAATGAGAAGCACTGTTAGGTTTTGCTAAGTTCCCTATTTGTATTTTTCAAATATTCAGTAAATTATAAAAACAGATCTTTTTTAATTGAATGCACATTAAATTGTTGAGTGATTATGTATGGATTACACCCTTTATGAAAGCTAAGCACTGAAAAACAAAGAAACGAGTATAAGAAATCCTTTGCCCATTTTAAACAAAAGCATTACTCCTATAAAAGTGCAAAAGCATTAATTCTCCATTGCAAAAAAATTTCTCTGTCTCATGACCAGTAGGCTTTTAGCATACAATTTTCATTTTGCCATCTAATATTTTTAAGTGACAATATTGATAAGGAAGCCTCCATTAGTAAGCTTTGTTTAAATAATTTCATTTTTTTCAGAATGACTTTTTAATTAATAGGAAGACTTCGATAACAGAATGGGTCAGGTCATTGGCAAGAATAGGGTAGAAACCAGGTATTTCAACTGAGAATCATTTTTCGTCACTTATACTGTCCTTTTTTAACTAGGAGTTTTTCAGAGAAAAAAGAAGCTACTCTTGAAGTATTAGTCAGTTCATTTCAAGAGATTATTGGAACTGTTTTTCCTTCTGTCTCAGCTAAGAATTTTGATACCCAAAGTTGTATCAAAACATAACTGTCTTGAGCATGAATGTATGTCTGTAATGCTGTGATTACCTGTAAGACCCCCTACATTTTTGCCTTATTTGTCTGACAAATCCCTCTCCTAATTCAGGAGAAAGAAAATTATGCAAAATCTTAACTGTCACTTAAATCTAAATTTCTCATTTTTGTGGTTACTAATGGGAACAGAATGTTGTGTTGTTTAAACAAATCCCTAGAGAGTGAGATAAAATGCTTCCAAAAGGATACGAATTGTTCCTGTTAATCTCAATGGCATCTTAACTGTGGTATAAAGTAAATTGAGTATTGCTGTTTAGCCTTTCTTATATAAGAAAAAAGTTTAAAAGTGTCTATCAACCAAATTCATAAGGATAAAGTGAAAAATGAACAAATGAATGACACAAATATGTCACTACCTATGGAACTTGTCTACACATGGTTTCAGCATATGAGAGAAGAATAAAGAACAAAGGAGGATTAAAAATGGAGGTAGACTTATATAAAAAAGAAAAGTCACCACTGACACAAATGTGAGACAGAAACATATAAATCACATTATTATCCAGTAGAAGGACTTTACATTTATTTTTCAAGTTATTTCGATTCTTGAAGTCATTGAGAATATCTGTAAGTGAAAAGTCAAAATATACATCTAAAAATTAAGAGAACTAAAGGGAATAGAGGTTAACCTAGCCCAATATTTAAATCCCAAGAAATTCTGATGACAGTCTTTAACTCCCAGAATGTCTGTAACTGAATGTCTGTTTCTGTAACTGAAAGTTGGACCAGTATCTTTACAGAACTAAAGAAGCTACTCTGTCTTTAAGGTGGAATTTGCTTAGTAAGCCTGCCTACATAAGTGTTGTCCAGAATGATTTCTTATTTGTAATCTTTACCAAGAGTTTTTGATTAAAATCCTGTGGATCTTATTAACAAGAAAAAAAAAAATGTATCAGCTTTTCCAGCTTAGGAAAATTATAAAACTTCTGTGGAAACTAATATGAAAACTTTCCAGATTAAAGAAAGGATCTTTTTAATGTGCATAAATTCTTTAGATTATGTATTAGGAAAAGGTTCTTCACTCAGAGGGTGTTGGGGCACTGGAACTGGCTCCCCCAGAGAAGTGGTCACAACTTCAGCCTGACAGAGCTCAAGAACCATTTGGACAATGCTTTCAGGCACATGGTGTATCTTGGGACTGACCTGTGCTAGACCAGTAGTTTTACATAATGATCCTTGTGGGTCCTTCCAACTGAGGTTCTACGATTTTGTGATTCATTCAAACCTGAGATATAACAAAATTTTCAAGGCAAAGACACTTTCCTGCAATTAAGAACTCGAGGTCTGAATCCAGATTCTTTGTTTGGTACTGCTATTAAGGTAATAAATATTTAATGAGATTTATTAAAAATAAAATTAACAGTATAGTGGAATAATTGAAATATTCTTCTGTGGGCCCCAACTTCTTTCACAACTTCACTCATGGATAGGTCTTTTCAGACCTAAGTGTACCTACTTGTGTCACAATATGCATTAAAGTGAGTAAAAAAAATCTTGAGACTACAGGAAGCCCATGAAATCTCCAGGTTTCCAGAGGGTATGGAAGCTACAACCCTTTGTACTTTGCCTCTACCCTCGCGACTGATATTTCATTAATGCAACAGGACTTGTATATTATGTTACAAGAGTATCATTTTGCATAATTCAAATGAAAGGATACATCTTTGTGTCACATGTATTGAAATTTAGAGGACTTCTTCATTTTGGAAAGACCTCAGAGGTAACTTAAAAGTAAGGAGATGGAGGACAACACTGAGCTTACTCATCGATGACTTCTGACCATCCACCTCTAATCATGAAATCCAGTATGCTGAATTAAGTGCCCAACTGTCCAAGGCCAAGACATTTCTATTTTCTGGGAGCTGATAGGCAAAGAGTTCCTTCACTTCAATGAAAGCCAACTCTACATGCAATGGAAGTGGCAAAGAGAAGGTCTCTGAATCAGATTTTGGATGCAAACATCTGTGAGGGACGACTAGTGATCTGTTGTTTGTCGTGCATTCAGGTTACCAGAGGTTGGAAAGCAGAGACTCCAGTTATATTGTGTTGTTGCATATGATCTGGAAAGCACTCTCAGAATCTGCACAATTCAAGGTGACTGTTTAAGCCTGAAACCATTTGTCAAGGAAAAAAATAATTGGTTTTGAAGATCTGCCACAGATGCAGAATATTTCACTCCATAGATCCATATACTGCATGTAGATATACTGAACACTAGTGTTTCATGTTGATCATTTCTCCAGAGGCTTTGACAACCCCAGGGTGTTCATAATTCCACCCTAGGATTCAAAGAATTGGGATGAGATTTAAATCCATCTTGATCCTTTGAAATTGTTACTCTGCTATTTCCTAGATTTGGTTGCTTCTTCTTTTCTTCATTAACCCTTGGTCTGCACTGAAGTGTATCACTTCCACTGGCAATTCAATGCCAGAGGATTCCCCATTGTCAAAACTACTCATCTAAAGTAAATGGAAATAATTTCCCTCACACAGAATTTTTTTAAAAGTAGAGATATTGACTATCATGGTTTCAAGATCAATGGAATAAGATAGAAGAGCAAAGACTGAGAGAAAACACTTGGGAAGAAAGAATTTAATGCTCTACACATTTGTTTTCAAAATATTCTGATCACCCAAGACAACCCCATATATATCAATAATTTTGAGAAACTGATTTCATTGCTTCTGAACTTTGCATTGTCAGCTCTTCAATGGATAGAACGTAGAGGTCTAGAAACAAACGTGGTTTTCAAGACAATACCCAACTTTAACAATCTGCAATCTTCGTTTGCAGATTGAATTCTCTTCCCCCTCCCCAAATGACAACATTTATAAGGCTGATGAAGTGTTGCAAGGATAATTAGGAGTTCTCTGGGCCTCAAAGCATCCTGCCTATATTGGCAATTAACTCACCTTCCTTTTAGGGGATCGAGGACTTGTATCTATTTTCATGGCCTTGAGAAAATGCAATTTGTATGTCATTGAGAAGAAGTATAATACATTCTTTCCTTCATTCCTTAAAAAACTCCTATATCTCCACAAATGAGATTAAAGGCCTTGAAACTAAACCAACAATTGCTGTCCATTTTTTGGACTTGTGGTATTCATCTGGAGGTGTGGGTAGTTCTAGATGTCTTAGGTGTCTTCAGATAAAGAAAAAAATTCTCCACATCTTTTAGGTTGCATGCATCAAAAAAAAAAAAAAAAACCCAACTCCTTTACTAAGGACCCAAACCCTTCCCAGTACTTCAATAATTTTAAAACTGGAAAAGCTCCTTCCTAGATCAGAAATGCTGTGTACATCCCAGTGTTTGTTGCTGCACAGTTATCTTGCCCATCACACTGGCAGCACAGCATGGCACAGAAAATGGGGTGGTGATCTTTCCGACGGGGGTGAGATTGTAACAATATAACTGAATTGGGTGAACATTTCATCTCTAGATTGTCTTTGTTGGGCAGAACTATGTCATGTGAGCAGTATTCTGATAGTCTGGTGCTGCTTTTGCAATTTTGTGCCACAACCCTATAGATTAATTTACTCTAGCTCTAGCAATTTTAGTACTGAAGGAAATTCAGGCTGGTTTGGTAATGTCAGCTGCTAAAAATCACAGGTACTCTGTGAACTAGTTCATAAAACTCTGGTCTCTTTTCAGGAGGTTGTGTGCCACCAGCGTTTGACTTAGCACAGCAATGGGAATTCAGATCTGCTTGAGCTTGGCGCCAGAACCAAGGGGGCGTTGTGTCTTGGAGCAAAAGTGATGTCAAGGCAGGTGTCCTAGCTCTGCCTGTGGATGAGGTTGATCCCCCTTTTCCATATTGTAAATATAATCTTGCCCTAGCAGGATATATATAACCATGTGCTGTTGAAGAAGGGGACATCCCAAATGACGATGTGCTGTGAGGCAGATAGATTGATCTATCCACGTAGCCATACATGATTGATTTATCCATATGTATTTTTTCCCCTCTGTGACCATTATGCTCCAGGCAGCCGTGGCACCTTTCTCTTGAAGGAGTGCTAACTATCCAGTTTTCTCTGCATCAGGGTTAATAGCCTGCCTGTGAGCAGTTTTTGATCTTTCACAGGTGCTAACTACCCTTTACCTCTCAAGTTGCTCAGCTGATCAGCAATTTTGTGAGATCTTCTGGAGTCACGACATACTTGAGAGCTCCTGTATTTTCCCTAGCTGGTTTTAAATAAAATTTAATTAAAAAAAAAAAAGTCTTTTTGCTTTTCTTCCCCTCGACTCTCAGATGGACAGGGTGTGCGGATCAGAGAGGCAGCTGGGGAGCAGGTGGGGATGGAATGCACTGCTGGAGGACGTGCTGGGGATGCTCTGGGGACGCGCTGAGGGATACACTGGAGTGCGCTGGGAGCGCGCTGGGGATGCAGGGGCGATGCACTGGGGATGCAGATCCGGCTGCACAGCGCCGAGCTGGGGCTCTGCCCTGCAGCACCGGGCTACCTGTCACTTCCAATGACTTCTTGTGCAGCTGTTTCCGTGCCGGAGCAGCATGGCCTGCAGGTGGCCTGGTAGCTGTCTCCCGAGCTGCCGGGGAGCTGCCGCTGTGTGTGACCTGAATGGCAGCGCTGGCTGCGGGCCCTGCTTTGCATGCAGCGTGCGTGAGCAGGAGGCTCAGAGCAGCCCTGCTGATGTGGCTGTTGTATAGCAGTTATTGCTTCAACACATTTAGACACAGCACCTCTGTAATTTGTCTCGACGTGATATCATCTTTTGTCTCGGCAAACTGACCCTTTTATCTGTCTTAGTTCTGCTTTCTCCAGCTCTTTCCATTCTGTGCCAGAAGTGACAACGGGAAACAGCAGAGGAGGGAAGAAATAGCATATTCAGGTGGTGATAGCAGATATAATACTGAATTTAAAGTTATTCATTGTTTTGAGGTGTTTGGGGATCTATTGTTGTTTTGTTGGTTCTCTCTCTCTCTTTTTTTTTCTTTTTTTTTTTCTTTTTTTAGTTGAAGCATATGTCTGTCTGCTAGTATTATATGAGGAATTCTGCTAGTATTACCTGACTCTTCTTTCTTAATTCAGCTGTTTGAAAATTATAGTGAATCTCACTTAGGAGATGCCATGTAGGGGCTAGATTATAGTTCCTTTTTTAAAGCAGCACTTTGTATAATAGCTACTCTTTTAAATATTTGGGTTTAGTTCTCATTGTTGCTTTGCATTTATAGCTAAAAATGGTGGGACTGATGTAAGTGGTGTCTGTTCCCGAAGGAGATTATCCCCTTCTGCTCATGCCCTGCTCAAGCACTACAGCCTACTCTTCCCCAAAACAGGAGTCACTGGAGAGCAGCAGAGACTGACTGTCGCACTGAGGAATTTCCTTTTTGCAGTAAGGACAGTTTATTGTGTCCGTGTCAATGCAGAGATTGCAAAAATGCAACAACTTCAGTCGTCTCTGCTTCCCTCTCCTGTTGACCCTGAGACACTATGTGGGAAATGAGAGGAGTTCAAGAAACCAAGAGAGGCTTTCATAATAGCAATTGAAATGAGTTTTATTTAGCAGCTAAATCTTGTAACACAGAAGATAAATAAAGAGTAATGTAATATAGGTTTGACATGAAAAATTAATATGCAACAAAAAAAAATACCAATAATGAAAATGCTAAAACAAAATAGAAGAAAAAGAAAAAAACAGAGGGACATAGTGAACATCAAAATTAGTATTATTCAAAGGAACTAAGAACAGTTCACCTTTGAATATTCACCTAACTTGTGTTTGGTAAGAAAATTCAAAGGAAAGGTTGAACATGGAAGGCTGATACCCTTTTTGGTTATCTTGATCAATAGACAGATGTTTTCAACCTATACAAATCAATTGGATATAATCAATTCATGTTATCTCAGATAAAGAAAAACAGAAAAAATTTGTCTTTGTTGGCTACTTGCCAAACAAGTGGCTTCTTTTTACCCAAAGAAAGTGCCATTTCATCTCTGTTTTCCACCTCTGACATTTTCTCATCCTAGAACTTAGCTTAATGCTAAATTGACCTAAACTGCCTTTAATATTAGCTCATATTTGTTAAGCCACTATTCATATACTCATACTGTTATATTTCTTATGTTTATCATGTGTGATATCCTATATTATCAGAAATTAAGTACTAAACCCAGACCAGCTAAAAGAGTGAGGATTAAATGATAGGTCTTTGTTGTTCCACGATGGTGATTTTAGGATTTAGGTT
This sequence comes from Rhadina sibilatrix, assembly GCA_013400275.1. Lineage (NCBI taxonomy): Eukaryota > Metazoa > Chordata > Aves > Passeriformes > Phylloscopidae > Rhadina > Rhadina sibilatrix. The sequence continues at coordinate 25,485 of VWYO01003773.1, forward strand.
GGAAGGTTAACAATAATAATAATAATCACCTATTTTTATCACATTAGTTTTGGGGTTTTTCCCTTCTCACTGTAAATTGGTAGTTTGCAGATAGAATTTAAAAGTAGTACCACAGGTTCTTGTGGCACATTCTTTCTCCATTGTTTGAGGGTCTATGAGACATGTCAAAGCAATTATCAGCAGGTTACAATTGTGTCAAGGGGGTGGTCTTGGATTGTTTATATGAACCTTTTTTCTTTCAACCCTTCTCCAATACGGTAGGAGCTGAAAATAGTATGAAAATGGCTCAAATAAACAGGATTACTGTGATAAAATAGTTATGAGTATTATATCACATATAAAACTGTTAAGAGCTTGTACGTCCAAATATTCATTTCTGGGTCTTGCAGGGGGAAGCCTTTTTATCCCCACCTTTCTTCTCTCACTTTCTCTGTCTCTACCTGTTAATTTCCATTTTACCAGAGAAATTTGAATTTCCATAGTTAAATTTAAGTAGTGTTTTTCAGCCCATTGTCTAATCAGGGGGAAAATTTTGATTGTCTCTAGGCAATGTTGTGCTGGGCTGTGTGATTGCCAGAGTCTAAAGCCAAACTGGAAATTATGGAAGAATAATATAAACTGGAAAAATAACCCCACCTAAATCCTATCCCTAAAAAGCTGCATAGCCACAGGAAAAAAAAATATATTGACATTTGCAGATCTAAATGTAAATTAATCTTATGCATTAATTTTATGTATTAATTTTAAATATTGCATGCACTTGAAAAATTGAGGCTCATAGAGGAAAAATACCATGCTGGTATTTTGGGATGAGAAAGCATGTCTGAGTGGCAGCAGCAAGTGGGTCACGGGCAGGCAGAGTTCAATAAACAGAAGCATATGTGCCCTGCAGTGCCTCTTGCCTTTCCCTGGAGCAGAGTGTGGGTAGCCAACCTTGGCGGCGCAGCGCCGGGCCGGGAGTGAGCACTCCTGACCTTTATCAGAGCAGAAAGCTGCTGACATCGGGCACCTCCGAGGCTGCGAGATGCCCTCTTGCACCTACTTCTGGCGCTGCTGGAAGGGGGAGGCGGTGGGGACCAAGCGTGTCATCCCAGCCCCTGCTCTGCAGGCTGATGGGGAAAGAGCTGCAGTTTCTCCCTTCCCTTCAGGTCTGCTTCAGCTCGTCACTGCCTTTTGGAAGGATTTGCCTGCATTTGTTTAAACAGCGACTCTCCTAAGGGAACTCCAGCTGGGGAGGAGCAAAGGTGCCGGCATCACCTGTCTCCAGGCTCCTGGCCTGGATGTGACAAGCATTTCTATACCTCTCCCGTGGCTACGCTGCTAAAAGCTTTAAGACTGACAGATGAAACTATGTTCTGCCACCACATATTACAGCACATATTACATATATGGATTTGTGTTGTGAACAGGATCATGGTGGAGATGATTTAATGAACAAAATCCTGTGGTAAGGTACATGATAAGTGCAATTTCTGCTGTATCTGCAAATTTTCACAAAAATATGTATTACTTAATATGTAATATGTGTATTGCTGTATATGCATTTGGTTAAACAAATGTTAATTTGTTAATAATAATATGCCTTACTGGACATATTTTAATTAATTCATAATAAATTTCTTCCCCTTAATTCAGTTATGAACAAATATCAGTTTTTAAAGGTAGAGAAATCACTGGGTCCTCTGGTTTTGCATATAGCATGAGCCTAGAGGCTTCAGCCAAACATTCCCATATCCAGGCTAAAACTAGAGCATCTTTTTGAGGAAGACAGCTTATTCAGAATTTTCAAGCACTATAGATCCAATATGACCCTTGCTTATTTTCCCTGTTACTGGGGGAGCTGCATTTCCATTCTGGCATTACACACTTTGCCTTCAGGCACTCTTGCTACGCCAAGCATAATAAAAAATACTTCTCCCCTACCTCCTAAAGGTTTCCACTAAATCTCTGTAAACCATGTATAAACCAGTTTAATCTAATTGGGAGAACCATTTTAGTAGAAAGTGAACTGATGGGTCTACCCAATGAGTGTAGCTGAGTCCAAACAGTCTAGATTACCAGGCTTGCCATTGCGGTGGTTTCTGGTGGCTCAGCAAGGTGCTGAAGAGTAAGAGCTCAGCCTTCTGTGCTCATCTGGCAGTGTCCAGTGCCCTCCTGGTCTGTCTGCCTTTCCCTAGCTCAGCTGTGCAGGGGTTTTACCAGGGGTTGAGGAGAGAAGTGTGTCTTTCCCTGCAGGAGAATATACAGGGAAAGAGTTACAGGAGCTGAAGTGCTGTAACTCATTAGCTGCCATAATTCAATTTATTTTCTGAACTCTACTACAGTCTCTCCTGGGAAAAGGTATGTTTTTAACCATGTTGCCATTCTTTTGTAGACACACAAATTGTAATTTAATATCCATCAATTGTCTGGTGCTAGATTCTTCAGTTACAATTACTTAACTGGACAAAATGAGTCCAAATGAAGAGTACTTCATCTCTGTTTAGAGGGTAATGCACTAAAAACATCTCTTATCTTGGCAAGGCAAAGGTTAACTTTAATTTATAAAATATTTTCCTTTAGCAAAAGAGAAAAGACTGTTTATAGAAAAGACTTGTTCAGAGAAATTTCTTGCCTATATAGACAAGTAAGTAAATGGTTTTTTATTACAAAAAAAACCCCCAAAACACGTAAAATGAAAAAACATCTACAAATGAATGAACAAGTGCTAAGAACAAATGTCCATGAACTGCAGAACTGGTTTTTATGTCTCAGTCCCCAACTATCTTTAATTTTCTCCCTGCTGGAAATCATATCACCATAGCAGAGCTGGCAGAAGAGATCGCGTGTCAACGCCTCGGCTGCTGCGGGGAGTATCTGGTGTGGGAGCTGAGATTCCCTGTCTCCCCCATGCAAGCTGGACTAGCCGAGGCACTCACGTCCTCCTTTCCTGCTTGCTCTGCTGCTAGAGAGGTGGCCTCTGCAAAAGGTGAAACACACAGCTGGGGGAACAACCACAAGAACCATCATAGTTCTTCTGTGGAAAACTTTCTTTCCTGCATGCTGAAAAGCATTTTCTGCAAGAAAAGGATATTTCTTCACTGCATATTTACATTAGATGTTGTCCTGGCATATAAAGCTAGGGAAATTGCTAAATTAATTAACAAAAGTTAGGCTCCTGACAAGCAGAACTGCTTTTAGCTCCCGAACTCAAAATACTTAAACTATAATCAATATTTATATTTCAGCTAATATTTTGGTCACAGAGATCTCTGTTAAAGGTTTTCTTAAGATAGCTTTAAAAATAAAGCGAAGAGGTAAGAACTCCCTGCCTCTATCATAAGTCAAATACGTGGGTTTTTTTAAAATCCGAGCTCAATTAAATGCCACCATCTTATGTATGATTAATGGTCAGGTAACCATCCTCTTCTCATTCTTTGAAGAAACAGATGGGCATCATTTCATTCATGGCTTTTTCTGGCATTTTTTTCTTCAAGTTTTATCTAATGCTTCATTTTGTTGCTATGTAAAAAAAACCTCAGTCTCGCTTCAGAACACTATTACTCTGACCATGGTATTTGAAGTATGACAAAAGCTTTTTTCATCCTCTCCTATTCCCTCTATACTTTCTTCCTCCCTCCTCCCTGTTAGCCCTTAGCCGCTTCCCCCTTCTCTGCCCCGTTCCAGATCCCTGAGCTTTTCTAGCCGTGCTGCTAGTATTCTTCTCATACTTTTGAATCCTCTCAACATGTGGTCCTCAAAATCCAACTTGTCCTGTGTTCAGTGTCTCCTATCTTAGACCAAACCCTGCTGCTCTTTCTCATATAGGGCCTGTGGAGGAGACCAGCACACTCTAACGCGGGTTAAGTCTGTCATTGCTGCCTCTCAGCGGTCCCGGGCCGTGCCATGCTGCCCGCCCCGCCCGGCGGTGTTGTGCTGTGCTGGGTCACTGCTCCCTGGCGCGCAGCACCGCGGGCAGCGCCTGCCTGCCAGGGCTGCCGAGGCGGCTGTGCCCCGGCAGGGCCGGTGGGATGCGGGAGCAATGCCCTCCTGGGCAGCATGGGCAGCAGCAGCACGGGGAAACCCTTTCCTTCTCAGGCCGGGGAAAAGATAGAGGCATAAGGAAGTGCAGTGGGGAGTGAGATTTGCTCTCTGATAGATGGCATATGCTTTCAGAATATTTATAAGCTTGGGGGGGGGGGGCGGGGGGGGGGGGGGGGGGGGG